>CANTUR010000848.1:0-600000 GCA_947683625.1 Mallotus nudiflorus | reverse complement strand
ATATGCACGTATCAGAGGATAAAAAACAAAAAGCTCTCTAATGGTATCTCTGTTGGGATTCGTGATATAAACGCAGCGAAAAAATTAAAATTTTATCACATACCCAAACCTGGATCCATGTAATTCGACTACTTGATTAAATTTAGGATTTCAAGAATCTCACCAAAACGTAGAAAAGGCAAGATTTTCTGGAAGGATGAGAGGAGGTTCACATCGGTGACACCTTACCTCAAGCTTTTTGGCTTGGTTGTTCAGATCAAGACGTCTCCAAAAGGATGCGTCCTCTATAGGTATCCACATGAACAACCCTTCATAAAACGAATTGGAGTGTGTGTGCTAGCAACCTCCTTGATTGTCTCACAAATCAAGAACAAAAGAGAAACTCTGTCTTTGTTTTCTAAGGAGAAAGAAAATGAATTTTGAGGCAGAAAACAAGTGTATGAAACCCTAGAGAATATAACATATTTATAGACTCCAAATTAGGGTTTCACCTACCAATGACCTTTTGGTAATTTTTATTTATTATATTATGATTTTGTTTAAAAACAAATCAGAAATAATACCTTATTTATTTATTTAAAATAACATTTATCTTAAATAAATAAAACACTTTAATTATTTATTTCCACAGAGTTTATTTTGAGCTTATTAAACCCATATTCGTTTTGGGCTTGTTCTAAGTGTGTGACCCTGTAGGTTCACATAACATTGATAGTGGGCCTAAATCTCTATTTAGGCCTACAAGTCATAAGTGGCCTCTAGCAAGACATTATGACTACCCAAGTTATGTGAAGTCAATAATCCAACATAACCTAATTACAATGAATTTTATTGTCCCTTTATCACATGATATCTTAATTGAACATATGCATAGAATGTCATCCTTATATAGTTCAATATTATGATTTGATTCCAAGTAGACTGAAAATGATAACTCTTTATCAATTCATTTCAGCATGGCCATGCAATTTTCTTCAGTCTATCTCATCAAGGAGCCCATAGATATCTTTCTCATATTAATGAGGGATAAATTCCTTCTGAATCACTCACATTCCTCACATAACTAATTTCATATCCAACAATATTCCAATTTAATCGTCCGGTTAAAGACAATGTTAGAATGTGTTAAAACATAAAATAGCTATGTAGAAATCCATGATGATTTCAAGGTCAAAGGACCGAAATAAAATTATTGTGATGAGAAATACTTATGATAATAATCTATGTAGTATTCTCATAGTGGGTCAATCTAGTACATGATCTCTCATCATGTACCAATGAGTTGACTTAATATCTCATATTCATGATTAGTAAAACATAACCATCAGTCAACATCATACTAGCCTTAATACTTTAATATTTATATAATGAATAAATGGCTAGAGATAATTAGAATAGAACTCTTATTTTAATCTAAGGGTTTTACTATCAAGTCACATACTTGATGGCCTTAGTAAGAATTAACCATTCATATAATTATCATAAAATCAAATGATAATGAAATACCTCTTTATTAATAAAATAAGAAAGTCAATGCATAATCAAATGATTGACCTAGTGCATACCACTAACAATCTCCACCCTTATTTCTCCTACACACGTATTCAATGGTGAGTTCCTTGTCCTAGGATTTGTGTTCAGGGATTGATTATCAACGGGGGATAATAAAAGCAACGGATGCAAAATAACTCTCAAAATGGTACAAACGAGTGACAATTCCTCTAAATAATTCTAAGGTCCATTTTAAATGGGCCAAGAACGATATCGAAAGCCCACCTTATCAATATCCCTTTGGAATGGGCTAATTATAGTCATGAGAGGCGCATCTTGTCAAGGTTTATTTAAAATGGGCTTAGGCCTTTATTTAAAAGATTACCATATGGCATAAAAAAAATGCATTTGAAAAAAATCCTAGTGGAAATTGCTAAGTCATTTACATAAGCTGAATCTTGGGTAATAAGCTTCGGCTCCCATAACTATATACATCCATTATGTCTCCTTACTTAAGGGTCTGTGCGACATGGATAGGTACGTGCCATGAGTGACAATAATTAAATACCTCGCCACTAGGTTTGAATGAAACACAGGCAGCAAAGCAAAAATTATTGTTAATTCATTTAGGATTTGGAGTGCATTGTCTGGATATGTATAGTAAATGAAAAATTTATGAAGGAAATAAAGAAATAATTAAAGATGATAAATTACAAAACATGTGGAATCAGTTTCTCTATCCCTAGTGGAGTCACCACTATAGGCAGCGATTTTGGTTGCACACTCAAGTGTTGGCGACCATGGCACTGTGCGAGCTCATGGCTCACTAGGAAATATATAATGGGCTTAGGGCCCAAAACAGAGATGGAGTTGCCACTCGGATAAAAGCCGGGACACACTGTACATTAATTGGATTCCATGGAGGTTCCTAGAAGCTGTTATCAGAGATTGGGTTTAGAAACTAGGTATGGGCTTTTGGAATGCCCACCCAACCTTACGGTTGGCCTCCATGCGTGTTTTATATTTTATTACCTTTGATTATTAAGTTATTTCCTTATTTACATGCTAATCGTGATTGGTTTCCAATTTTAGCTTTTATCCCAAGTTTGAACATTAGTCCCATTTCATGCTTATATCCCCGACATTCAATCACAAATAAATAGAAAAATAAACAAAAATAATTTACAACCATTCATTGTAAATAAAAGGGGAAAGAGATTAAGGATTACAACTTTTGATGTAAATAAATATAACAATACTAAAAATAAACAAAAAATAAACTAATTAATTATACAAATTAATACTCTAAAAATGATAAATAAAGCAAACATCTAGTGATTAAAAATCACCAAATAATTCCTGCAACACATACAATTTAATTCCATACAATGAAAATAATAATATTTACAAATCATCAACACATAATATTCACAAAAATAAATGAAAATAAACTCATAAAATGGTCCACTAAATAACACAAAAAAAAGGAAAATAACATAGAAACAATATTGATCAACATAGTAATCATATATAATCACAAGAAATATAACAAATTAAACAAGAAAATCATGTCAAACATGCAAAATACTAGTTGAAAATCAAGGCATAAACAAGCAGAGTTCTGTCAAAGGGGCAACGTCTCTCCTGACCAAGGGGCAACGTCTCTCCTGACCAAAAGGCGACATCTCGTCGCCTCTTCAACAGAGGCAAGAATACTCTACATTTCTTAAATCCCAAGAAACACAATAATCAAGCACATGAATGAGAAACAGACATAAATATACAAATACCAACAGTCACTATTTAATATCTCATGCAACCATACTTCTCTATAACTTAAAATAAGTAATATGATTCAAGAAAACACACAAAGAGCAACCAATCAAAGCTTATAATGAAGATAAAGAGTTTAAAACTTAAAAATAAGGAGACTCACTGTTTTGGATGAGCTGATGCTCCTAACTAAGCCTTCAGAGCTTGGTTGATGGGGGAGTGGCCTTGAATGTAAGGAGGTCCCCTCTTCTTCTCAAGAATCAAGTCCATTAATCTTCAAAGCGTCTTCCCTTCTTCTTCCTTTCTTTCTTTTCCTTTTTTTCTTCCTCTTTCCTTCTATTTTTTTTTTCTTTCAAACCTTTTTTTCTTGAATCACCTTACTTCTTTCTAATAACCAGCCAACCTCCCTTTCAACTTTGCCCCCACATTCCCTTCTAAAGCCCCTTCTATTTTCTCCTTTTTCAAATTCTCAAAAACCCATTCTCACCCTCTCCCATTGCCTTTTTTTTAATTCCATAGGCTTTTTCCTGCCTTTTTTCCTTTTCTTTTACGTCAAAAAATGACTAAATCTTAGCAGGTGGGCTTCCAACCACTACCATTAATAGCGCTTAATGCCGCAGAAAGTGGTTGTGATGAGGCGGCGCCTCTTCAATGCTTGGGGTGAATAGGCAACGCCTCTTCATTGAGGCGATCGCCTTTTCACTTGGGCCAGATCAGGGCCCTAGGTCAAGAGACGATGGGCTTGAGTTTTGGCTTAGTGTTCAGGTTTGGATATGGTTTTTGTGGGCTTGATTTAGTGTTTGGGCTTTCATAGTTAATTTTAGAAAAATCTCGGGCTCACCTTGCATTCAAAACTCAAACTTTCTCCTCATAGGACTTTTGTTGCGAGCCGATCAAACTGAAAGTGTCCACACATAGCTTTGTATTTTCTCTCTCATCCTTTTTTCTATTAAGTTTTTGACTAATTGCAATTTGTCTTATTGTTTTCTATATTAGTCTTAGTAAGTGAAGAAATAAATTTGATCATTTTAGTGGCTTATATAATGGGATTTAAATAAATTTATGCGTTTAATTAATATGTTTCATTACAAAAATGAAAAGTTAAAACAAATTCATATGTTTTTTATTTGTAAAGTAAAATATTATACACAATGACTAAATGGAATATTATTTAAAAAAAAAAATTTGGTGTTTTTGATATCCAATACCTACAAAAGCTCCAACTATTCCAAAATTCAAGTTGAATAAACTTATGAAGAGATAAAATTCTCCCAATATTTATTTTTTCAATATATAAAAAATAACTTTTCTTAATAAACTAATTGTTATGATTATATTTTAGCATCATCATTGCATTAATTGAAGTTCAATTATCTTGTGGTTGAATATATATATTATTAAGCTACATATTACAAGAGTAATTATCTTTTCATCTAATTGAATTATATATGCCGATGAGACCTACAATAAATGATTTAGATTGCAGCCTAAATATTATGGTATCAAATTTAAACTGTGGCCATGCTAAAAATTAAATTTGGAAATTCACATTTATAATGCCCCACTTATGATTAAGTACCCCTATTTTATATCCCTTCCTATTAAACACTAACAGTAAAGTGACATTTCAAAAAAAATTGAATTATATATCAAAAAGAACTTCTACTTCTTATTTAACCAATACCTATGCATATTTCATCTAGTGGATTGTAGATTATAAATTAAAACATAAAAATATTAATTTTAAGTATGAAAAAATTAGGATTCGTATTACATTATTATTACCAACCTCTTTATTATTTTCAAATAAATGCTCATAAACCGAAAGCTTTTTTAAAAAAAATGTACAAATTGCATTAATCTTTTTTCCTGTCTACTCACTCTAAAGGTGGCAAAATTAGTGTGGAAAAATAGAGAAAGCACCAAAATATAAGGGTAACGCTGCTAATAGAAAAGGTATATTTAAACTTTTTTTTTTTTCCTAAAAAAAAACATGGATAGGAAACATATAAGAAACGCGTAGACTTAACCTTTAATAATGCATAACTTTGTACTATCTCTCACATCCTTTTTTCTACAATTTTTTGACTATTTGCAATTTGTCTTATTGTTTTCTATATTAGTCTTAGCAAGTGAAGAAATAAGAAATAAATTTGATCATTTAGTGCCTTATATAATGGGATTTCAAAAAAAATAAAAAATTAATGCGTTTAATTAATATGGTTTATTAGAAAAATGAAAAATTAAAACAAGTTCATATTTTTTTATTTGTTAAGTAAATAATATATACAACGACTAAATGCAACAATATTTTTTTAAAAAGAGAAATTTTTTTTTTCACATGATATCTAAAAACTAGTTTTTTTTTTTAACAATGTTGCTAAGGCCAACATATAGGGAAAAAATGATTATATAATTTTATATATAATAGCTATATTTTTTGGTCCCAGTCTAAGTGTAGGTGGCAGGATTTAGCGTGCGCTTAAATGTTTAGTGACCACGGCACTGTGTGGGTTTGAGGCCCATTAAGAAATACGATATAAGTCTTGGACCTATTCAGAGATGGAGTCTTCACCCGAATAAGAGTCAAGACACATTGTACAGCAACTGGATCCCACGGAGGTTCCTAGAAGCCATCATCAGATATCGGATTCGGAAACTGGGTATGAGTGTTTGAATGCTCATCCAACCTTACAATTGGCCTCCGTTTGTGTTTTGCGTTTTATTACCATTTAATTATTTAATTATTTCCTCATTTACATTTCAAGTTGCGCTTGCCTTCATTTACTTTCCAAATTTTATAATTAAGTCCAAATTTGCAAATTAATCCAATTTTATGCTTTTGAGTCCCAACATTTAGCAAAAACAAAATAAATAATAATTTACAACCATACATCCAAAATCAAATAAGGAAAGGGATTAAGGATTACAACTATTTTAGGCTAGATAATAGAATAATATACAGAAAATAAACTAAACATATACCGAAAGTAAACCGATAAACAACATAAAAGCGGTAATACACAAGGGATAACTAATAATGATGACTACTCATTGATGGAAATCATCAAGTAATTCCTGCAAACAACACACAATTAGTCCTTCCTTTCACAAAAAAATGAAATAATAAACCGAACATATTTCAATATTTACAAAGAGTCTTTATAAAAGGGGTTCTTTACGTTATGAACTAAAGAAAGCATCAAGCAATCAAGATGAGAGTCATCATGCAATGAAATAGCCATGTTTAAGGTCGAAAGAATGCATGTCAAAGCAGAATCACGACGAGCATAAAAAAAACATAACAGAAAACATATTAGAGCTATCAATGAGGCGGCGCCTCATCAACAGGGTTCTCTATATCTCTGAGTCAAAAAGGGATAAGACACACACACAAAAGGAAAACTTCCTAGAGGCCTGTCAATGGGGCGATCGCCTCATTAACAAGAGGCGACACCTCTGTGAAGAGGCGCTGCCTAGTCAGAAGGCTGAAACCGACTCTCACACGCTTAGACTTCTATTTTAATTAACAAAACATGCATATACACACTCTATAATCATCAAACTATAACTACATGCAAAAGTATTCAAAGATCACATCAATAAAATGGGATATTGAGCAAGATAAACTAGAAATACCTAAAATATACTAATGACTTAATTACACATAAGCAAGAACACACAAAATGATGAACATGTCAAGTTTAAGTGCAGGTTTTATATCAAAATGAGAGGCCCTCAGAGATGTTTTGATTGAGATTCTTGCTAAGATGTGATATCTACCTCTGACACAAGTTTCTTCCTTCTTCTCTTATGGAGATGTGAACTCCCTTTACTTCAATCTCTCTTTCTTCCTTTCAGGACGTTTTTTCTTTCTTCTCTTTTTTCCTTTCTTTTTCTCCCCAACCTCCTCCTCTTTTCTCTCTCTTTTTTCCTTTTATTCCTTAGCTTTCCCATGCCCCTAAGCCCTCTAGCCCATCATGAGCCTTCATAGCCTTTTTTCCTTCCCAAAAATCTTTTTTCACGTAAGAAACAGGTCTGGAGGGTGGGGCCCGCACCACTTGGCCTTCATGATTGCAGATGCATTAAATGAAACTGCAAGTGGGCTACCATAGAGGTAGTGCCTCATCAATGAGGCAATTGCCTCATTGCATTGAGGCAATGCCCCTTTGGCCCGGGCTTGCGTTGGGCCAGGTGGGCTTGGACCAAATTTGGATAGTTGGACTAAGTTTTGAGCTTTTTTAGGCTTTGAGTTTTCAAGTCCACTTTTCATTAAAGATTCAAGTTTCATTTTTATGTCCAAGTTTCATGTTCTCATCATCAGGCTTGACAACGGGCCGACCGAGTGCTCTTAATTTGTTCCCTAACACAGGCTAACCGAATCGAATGTCTACACTAAGTAATATATTATTATATGTTATAGAGGTAAAATATATTATCAAAAAGATTATTTTAAGGAGATCCATTATTGAGACATCTATTAGATTCCAGGAGTTACAGATATATATATATATATATATAACAATGGACCCATATTAACGAATAGTTTTGGTTGAGGGACAAATATTATGCTTAAATATCACTATTATTCATGTAAAATATTCATACAACAAATTATTTCATGATAATTATCAATCAATTTATCAACATCCGCGTCCAAGCTATAAATGTTTCAAACATCACAATTTACAATTGTTAGATATTTGTCAACGAGTATTAATTTTATCAAATAATTGGCCACATCAAAAATATAAATTTATGTCTTCTATGAGTAACTTAAATAGTAAAAAATTATAGATATCTAATTTGAAAAGAGTATGATTTGAATCTTTAATTTTTCTCTCTCTGTAATTTTAAAAATTAACCATTTATACTAATTAAAAAATATATAAATTTATATATGGACGAGTCAAGTTTTTTTTTTATTATTTTTTAATAAGTGGTGATATATATATATATATATATATATATATATATATATATATATATATATATATATATATATATATGGTCAAGTCAAGCCTATCACAGGAAGATTTTCCAAGGAAGCTTCCGAGAAAGAAGCTCCAAAATGGAAATTAATTTATTTGATAATTACAATTATCAGTTTATTAGTAAAAAAAGAAAAACCTATCTAATTCAAACAGACCATTCGATTTAACAATGAAATGTACAGAATTTTAAAAGACTCAGGAGTCGATTTCCGATAGAATTATTCTTTTGAAAGTTGAGGAAAGGTCTCAGAACGTGAGACTTCCCCGTTCATTGTCGCTTTCTCATTGTATTTTATGTTTTTACATTGAGTATTTATATAAATCTCAATTATTAATTAATTAAGTCAAATAAATCTATAAAAAGATTAAAAAAATTCAATATTTATCTTTATATATATATAATTTAAATTTAAGAATTTATTTTAAAAAATTAAATTTTTTGTTGTTTAAATTAGCAATATTGGTTTATTTTATTATTATTTTTTTAAATTTTTTTACATATACTGAATATAATATACCCACCTGTTAGATATGAATGATAAATATAAATATTTTATTTTTATTGATAAAGTGTTTTACACTTTATTTATGTATCATTTAACCATAGGATAATTTATATAATTAATACGTACCTTTATATTTTAATTTATTATATTATTTTATTTCTGATATTTTAAAAAAAATATTTATTTATCTCTGACATTTATAATAGTTAACACTCATTATTTTTTTTTAAGAATAAATAATTAACGATTTTACAAATGTTATAAATAAATAAATATTTTTTAAATATTAGAATAGTAATGTAATACGCTTGTGTTACACAAGAGTGTATAATAATTATTCCTTCAAAATAGATGCAGATGCAGAATAGTCAAGTCGAGCAGCTCAGACACTTTCTACCCATGAAACGGTCATGACAAGGGGAGGGGAGAGTGTTTTGTTTTGTAACGTGCCTACAAATTTCAATTTTGATTTTTGTTCAACTTTTTTTTATGTATATTTTGCTTTTGTTTTTATCTTTTAATTTATTTTATTTTTTTTAGAGCCGAAAACAAAAGGGTCATTTGGCTGTGAAGTCAGCAAAATAGGCCTTTTTAGGCTGCCAAATGTTTGGTACTGACATGGTGCTGAACTGGACATCAAACCGTTATATTTCGAGATTGGCTGTTCCATAGGACCGTTGTTCCTACGCTGTCTTATTGTATGCAGTTACAAGCTTCTGATTCGTCTGGTTGGTAGAAATCTTTTTGTCCGGATCATGGTCACAAATCACATGCGTATATTGGACCATACCCCCCATAATCTAAGTAATTAAGGAACAAAACACATATATGGCTTTAAACTTGTCATGTGTTATTGAATTGCTTCTTTCAATATAAATTTGATCTTTTTAAGATCTCAATTAATAAACAATTTTTTAATTAAAAATTATTATTATTATTTTTCAATTACACAAGACATACTCCTTCATAAAATTATAAAAATTATGTACAAAGATACTAACTCATTACGGAAACACACCTCAATAGTATTTAAAATTGTTACTAAATGTTAATATTAGATATCAAATTGATCAGTGTATAAGTTGAAAAATTGAATTGATAAAAGATGTCAAATTAAAAGGGGCATAGATATTAGACTTTAGGAATAATATTGCATGTCAAATAAAATGTAATAGTTTACTTCTATTTTGAACAAGAACCATACTACATATGAGAATTACCATTATACAACGTTTTTTAAGCATTACTAGTCAAGTGTATTTTATAGTGCAAAATAATTTCCGAAAAATAAATATTAAGTCGTGAAAAATTCAGATCACCAAACCAAATACCCCTTTAATATTCTTCAAATGTAATAGTGAGTGGATAAGTTCAATATTTATCAGAAGTCAAAATGGGCCCTCGTTGCGGGAGTGAGTTATCTAACTTGAGGGGACAAAGCCTCAATCTACCCAATTAAATTTTAAGGAATGAGAATTTGTACCAATCACAATAGGTAGCTAGCTCCAAATTTTTTTTCTTTCCCTTTTCTGTTAGGAATAACTAAAAGAGAAAAAAAAAAAAAAAAAATCCTCATGTGGTTGTGCTTAGCTTGCGGCCATCTTTATTCTACTTGTTTTGTGTGTGCGCCTTAGGACCTGTCTCTATGCCTAGTCTTTATCTCAACCTATCCCATGGCCTCAAATGCGTGCAAGTCACTGTCAACAACACAATACTATCGAAATGATTTTGCTAAAGCACTTAAAACCACAAAAAATCAGTAACTAACATGCCCAAAATAAGAGAAAAACCAAACTAAAGCCTAGGACAACGAACTTTTGGAACCAGAAGATTATACATGGTTCCAAAACTAATTAACATATGTAATAGATTTGCCAGATATAATATTCAATTATCAATTTTAATTGGAAACTCAACAATGAGACTCAGTATGAGTTGGACAAATAGCATGATCCTATTGCCTTGATGGCTTATGCAGTGTTTACAATTGAAGTCCATATAAGTTATACAGTTGAATAAATTTTGCAGGCAGGGGTGTTTCAGCCCAAATACTCCCCTGTGAACTACTCTTACAGCAGATACATATGATGCCTTCAAACGTCAAACAGATCCGATAGTGTGAGGCGCCGCAAAGACATGTATATTCAGCTTCATACTATGCTTCCCCTATCATCATCCAATCCACCAATACCACCATTTTTGCTGTTTTTAAGATTTTCTATCCAATTTATTTGCAGGACCACTACGGTCAAAAAATTTGTAACTCCACCATATAGTACTCAATTCCCCCCCTCCGCTCCTTACCATGTGCCAGCTTCTTCCAAATGTGACTTCTATTTTCATTCCATGGGCAACCCATTGACATTTTAATGCAATAAACCATGGGTAGTGAAGAATGCTCCATTGTTGAGACACAAATTTCTTGATTGTAGCTTGCTTAGAAAAATAAATATTTACCTCAGTGTGGAGTTTACATCAGATGGCACTTCATCTACTCCTGATGGTGGGGTTTGTGCCTTGGGTGTTTGGACATCAGGGATTCCAAAGTCAGCACGAAGCATATTCACATCACCCCATTCAACATTTGCTATATACAAGTTAAGGATTAAACAGTCAACTCCTAAATATAAAAGTGAAAAGTAGAGGGTGCAGGAATGGGAAAGAGCAAATATTTCAAGCAGGATACAGTCTGTCCTCCACATATCTGTAATGCTAACATCTGCATCTGAAATTAGCCAGTAATCTGCTACATTCTGCAAAGGCAATAATTTAAAGTTTTTGAAAGCATTCACTCAAAAAAAGTAGAACTCTGCAAATTTTCAGTTCAAATCCTTTTGGATCTATCATGCTCTTAAAATAATCCTCATTAGCATGAAGAGCTCTATATGTATTTTTCCTGTGTCACATGAGCAACAAAGACAATTTGAAAAAGAAGATTCACAATGCACATACAAATTCAAATGTGAGAGAAACAAAGACATGATAGATAGCTAAATTGTGTAAATAGTCGCTAAACTTTGTGATCAATTACAATTTGGTTACAGAATATTAATTTGATCTTTTTAGTTATCAAATTTCTATTTAGATTTCACAAGTAGTCCTTATTATATTTTTGGTCCATTAACAATTCACCATTACCAATTTAGTCCAAAATTTGAAGATAACATATAAATACATCCATATTTTCTATATTCATATAGCAATTAATGGAAAACTTAAAACTATCTTAAGGGATGACTATCTTATTTCTGGAATAATGAAAAAATCATTATGGGGATTATAAAACAAAGAAAATATTAATATTTAATCTTCATTTTTAATTTTTACATATTAAACTACAAATTAATAAAATATTTATAGTGTATTATATATAAATAAATATAAATATAATTTGGGGCATTTATCTCCCAAAATAATTTTTAATTTTTCCATTAATTTTTACATGAATATAGAAAATATGGACTTATTTGTATAATATTTTCAAATTTTAGACTGAAATGGTAATACTAAATTATTTGTGGACCGAAAAATTTTACAGGGACTAAATGTGAAACCTAAATAAAAATTTAATAACTAAAAAGATACAAATTAAAGTTTTGTAACTAAATTGTAATCAAGTATAAAGTTTAGTGACCATCTATACAATTTACCCCATAATAGACTTTGAGCAGGTGTAAAAAAGTTCAGAACAAAAAATATTGTGATGAACTCATTAAAAATCATTAAGTCATGTTTACTTTTACAAAAATATTCTCTTCAAAAGTGAATCTTTTCAGCCATGCATGCAAAAAAACTTGATGAACGACAGATAAAATCAGAGGTTCATATGCAAGCCATTAAAAATTACTCATAAACTTGTGGGACTAAATCTCTTTTGAATAAAAAAAGGTTCGCTGTTAAAAACAGAAAAATTAGCATAAGTACACTTACATCAACATCTGAAGGAACAATCTTCATCATTCCACCAGCCAGATCTTGTGAAGCATCAAGATCAAAGAATGAATTGTGAACTTGCATCTGAGGCTCAACTCTCTTCTGGATTCTCTGCTCATTGATCATCTCTTTTTCTGGAATTTCATTTGAGCACGAGCTAGAAGCATGTGGGAAACTCGTGGATGGCTCACCATTAGCCTCCTCAAAATTCTCCTCGAATTGACTGCAAAAACATAACAGAAATGTTGAAAAAAAAAAAGCAGAAAATAAAAGAAAAAGATACAGTAACATATAAGTCTAAAGACCTCAGACATACACACTACAGCATTTTTAAGTAGTAGTGGAGATATAAATACAGGTAAGTGGATACTTTAGTGCCATGGGGAAGGCAGTCACACCTTACTAGGTAAACATCAATGGGACCCATTGAACTTCTAAGGATTATTCTGTATCTCCTCTGCGGATAGTCAACAGCCTGGTGCCAAAAAGCAAGTCAGCTCAAGCATCAAGAGCATGGAATAGATTAAAATAGCAAACTCCTCTCCTTTCCTTTAATGTTTTCTTCTCTCCACTTACTTCATCAGGATCAGGGACTTCCAATGTGGTGCCATGTGGGGCCTTGATTGCTATGAGGGTTTGATTCTAGGGGAATAAAAAAAATTACAATGATAAGATGTCTGGTTGAAATAGACAAAAGCTTTATTTGAGATCAATTAAATAATGATTATATTGAAACGAAGTATATACCAACCTGGAAACAGGGTAAGCTCTTAATGTCTTCTTCAGTTACAAAAAGCCACCTGAAATGCAAAAAGCACAAGGATATTAATGCTTAAAACATGAACACGAGTTGAGATGAATCTACAAATGAAGGGCTTTGACAGAAAATATTTTACTTTTGATTATTTTCATCTTCACTCAAATCTCTCAATCTATCCTGCATTTCTCTGCAAAAGTTGGAGAGCATCATCAGGACTATCCAATGAATTGAAGAAAGCAACATCAAATGATCTAGTAAGGAAACAAATCATGCAACCTTGTTTGATCATCTAGTCTGCGCTCTTGCATGGAAAGCTTTTGAATTTCTGCCTGCAAAAGATTTTGTAAGTTAAATTCTCATTTTTTTTCATTTGAACAGCATTCATGGGCAACACATTAGTTGATAATCCAGCATTGAACAGATTCTCTGGATAATAATCAGAAATTAAAACAAAGAAACATTAAAAAGTAAAGTCCATGATAATGAAAACTGTAGACGAAAAAAGACTAGTCTAATTTGTATAACAATAAAGCCTTATCTGCTGCCATGTACCTGTAATAAGGAGGCATCGCCATCTGGCTCCCCTGGAATTGAACTATCAACTCCCCTGATCAACCATTCAACCAATCCCCAAAAAAAAGTTCACACATACTGAAAATGTATAGTAGAGTATAAATAACAAAATGAAATAGATGCTGAAAATGTTTATTAGTTTAAAATTACTTCCAACGTATCCTGTTCTTGAGCTTCTTTTCAATGAGACCAATTCCTTCCAAGACATTTGTTATGTCATATATCCGTCTCTTTTGCACCTGTTTCAATGAAAACTTGTTATAAGTATGAAACTGTATCCAATACAGCTAGCATCCAATCAACAAAATGAGTACCTCCAAAGTTTCAGCAGCCTTGTTTAGGTCAAGAATACCATCTTCAGCATGCTTAATTAGATTGACGAATTTCTTTGTCAAAAGACCTGAAAATGTTGGCAAACTTTTGTCTATAAGCACAGATGAAAGCATTATGACACTCGTAAGATAATAAGGATTAGATATATTCATGAGCCAGCTACAGAATTACCTAGTGAACTGTCATAACGACAACTGCTCGCTGGTGTAAGAGAGGGAGAATCTGCAAGTTCATATAAACTTAAATTGTCAGGCATGGTAAAGACCTTAACACATCATACAAAAAACAAAGAGAATTTTCAACCTATTCATGGACATGAACATATAACACTTGTGTAAAAGAATTTAAACAGGAAATGACGGAACATAAAAGGCAATGGAGAAAATTTGTCACCTAGGTTTGAAACTGGGGTTTGAGGACCTGATCTATTGCCCTTTGAGGCCTTTGATTTGTTGTAAGTCCTTCCCCCTTTTGAAGACACAGGTGTCTGAAAGGGACTATTAGAAACATCACCATGTACAACACTGCTAGACTCAACTACATTCTCATCCAAACCATTCTTTCGCTTCAATGGCTGAGAAACACCAAAAAGACAAAATTATGTTAAAGAAACAAAGGAAACAAAGCATAAATCATGTACAAGAATTCAACCGAATTAAATTCTTACAAAATCACCCACTTGGAGCATGTTTCATTTCTTCCAAACTACCTTGGATTTTTACATCAAAAGCAACAAATCTTTACCATGACGTTTCCAAACACTAGAACTTAGTAAATTGAATTGTATTCTTCCATTTTAAGAGACTTTTGAAACACTATAAAACAGAAAGCTATACAAACATTGTGAGCATAATTAAATTTTAGAATCCACAGCAGCTAATGTGCCGATTTAGTTTCAGCCACATTGCACAATAATTCAGCTAATCAAACAATAGGGTTCCATCAAATCAAAGACACCAAAATTACAACAAAACACAAAAATTCTAACATCCAAACAGACAAAAAGCCAACAGAAAAAAAAAATTACAAACAACATTAGAATTTCATATCTCATTTAACATACAGAACATTCAATTTTTAAAAAATTATATCCAAAATAAGCAGATGTAATTAGGTGCGCGCATCTAGACGTAGTAACGAGAACTCACAGGAGACCTCACAACAATCCCTTCAGCTTCCCGATCAGCGGCACCAACTGCTGCTGCAGCTTTATTGCTAGTACTTGACGAGGTAGTGAAGCGGTGATAATCATCGGGAGGAACAAACGGCGGTTTCATCGTGGCAAAAGCGAGGTGTCGTCTTAACGGAGGTAGGATCGGTCCCGCCGGCGGATGTTGAGAAGAACAAGCCGCCGCAGACGCCGTCGGCGGCGGCGGACGAGTGGAAGCTCGAGCGCCGCTGGACATGGTAGATAAGTGGCGATGGAGAGGGAGAAACGGAGAATCTAATCGTCAGAGGAGGAAATCAGAGATCTAACGGTTTGTAGAGAGAGAAATTGAGGGTTTTTAGTGAGAGAAAAATAGTGGTGGGGAGGGTTTTTGAGGGGAAAGTGAAGAGAGCAGAAAACGAGGGAAAGGAGGGAATTTTTAGTTTCGGATAGATGTGGAGGGAAGAATAACTTGTTTCTTGTTTTCTACATTTTGCCCCCAATACTTTTCTTTATGTTCACTTTCATCCTTTTTATTAGAGAAAAACAACTGTGCATCAACTTTTTTATTCTTTTCGGATTTGTTTGTTTTTTTTATTATGTTAGGTTGTACAAAAAAAAATATTTTTACGTTAATTCAAAATCCACAGTGCACCGATAAAAAAAATCCACAATAGCTCATTCTCAAAAAAAAAAAAATGTCCATAATGGCTCATTGAATTCCATGATATTGGTTTGTAAATAAACTAAACTGAGTCAAGTTAAACTTATTATTTCACATCGTGTTTATTATTTATTTATAAAATTAAAAAGATTAAATTAATCTAAAAGTATCTAAAGAAATTTTTTAAAAAATACTAATTTTAAATTAAAAATAATTTATAATAAATTTGATAAGTATGATTTTATTCTAATAATATTTTTTAAAATATTTCTTACAATAAAAATTTATATATTATATATTTAAAATTAAATTATTAAATATTAAAATTATAAGTTTATTCACGAGCTTAATATTTATATTAAATGAGTTGAGTACTCATAATTTTAAAATTTATAATTTTAATGTTTAATAATTAAATGAGTTCCAATATACTAGTTCAAATGAATTTTTGTTAAGTTAAATACCGAACTGTTTGTAAGCATCTCGGCTCATTTATAACCCTAGTAATAGAATTAAATATTTATCTTGTTATTGAGTTTTTATAACTCCCTATAAGACTCATTGAAAAATCTATTATCAAACTTGATTAATCATTTTTATTTTTAAAAATGAATAATTTACTGTTATCAATGTTTTCAAACATAATGTTATGTGTTTAATAACTTTGAAAATTCATCATTAAAATATGAATTTATATGTCGCATAAAGAATACAATTATAGTGAAATGCAATTGTGGGTATTAAAATAGGTTCAATTTTTAATATTTGCATTTCATATGAGATATTATAAATAATGTGCCAAAAAGTTCAATTAATATAAATACATGTAAAATGATATTATTTGACATGTTTAACAAAATTTAATGTTTAATTTAATAACTTTATATTAGTTTTTGAAATACATTCTCTTTTTGTATGCATGTGCGAATATTTATTAACTATTGATTAAAAAAACTAGCAAATAGTAATTTCATACATAAAAGTAGCAACTCTAAATGCATGATTGAAATTATAAAAGTTTGTTGAAGATTGTGGACACATTTGACAACTAACAACCACTAACCATTTGTTTTTTTTATCGACTGTATATTATTTCTTATAAATGTTAATATGAATAAACTTTAGGTTAATTATTGTTAATATATGTATTGTGAGGGAAAAAGGATCTTTTATGTGTAACAACTAAGTAGGCACAGCAGTTTATGTTGGACATGCATCAACTAGGAATCTTAATTTCATATTAATTAAAGAAATAGCAAAAGTGATATACAACATAGTCAATAGAGTATGTGTTTGGAGTAGTTAAGAAATGGAGGGTATAATTGAAAATTTCATATGAGTTGAAGGAACGCAAAATAAAAAGATAAAAACTATATGATAAAAATAAATGAAGAAAAAAACTGGCTGCGCGCGCCTTGATTTGTCTTGAACACTGTCAACTTATAAAATCTTGAAGTGTGATCATTAATTGCCATATATTCTATTTGCCTATAAATAATAATCATAATAATAATAATTTTTTTATTTTTTATTTCCATCATCAATATTTTAACTAATTCATTTTAATTTTAATAAGATTATAATGATAGTAAAAATTACTCAATAACTAATTTAAAACGGTTGTTATAGTTTGATTTCATGAATTATTGATTAATATGTTCTTTTTTTCACAATAAGTAACCTTGTATTGCTCCTTAGTAAGTTCCA
This sequence comes from Mallotus nudiflorus, assembly GCA_947683625.1. Classification (NCBI taxonomy): domain Eukaryota; kingdom Viridiplantae; phylum Streptophyta; class Magnoliopsida; order Malpighiales; family Euphorbiaceae; genus Mallotus; species Mallotus nudiflorus. The sequence goes on along the minus strand of CANTUR010000848.1, from coordinate 582,119 downwards.
AAAATTTTATAAATAAAAATAAATTTAGGTGGTCTATAACCTACAAGTATGACCAAATTTATATATGAAATAAAGAGTACATTTTTGTTTATTTACATAAATCCAGAATTTAGCAGCTTTTTTAAAAAAAATTGAAAAGATTGGATTTTTATTAATGAAAGAATCGCTAAGACTTTGGTTAGCTATTATATGAATTTTTTGAGTTCTTTTTTCATGTCTAAAAAAATTGTGCGAAGATAAATTTTAACACTAAAATACTACATGAATACAAAGTATATCACATACAAAGGAAAATAATTTATAACAATTGCATGCAGCGAAATTCGAAGGGAAGTATAACGTGAGCACGAATTCAATTAGGGTAAAAAAAATTTTTTTGGCATTCAGTAAAAATCCCAAATGATCCAAGATCACATTACATATGATTTACAAAACTAAAATGCATGCATAATGGACAGCATTCAATAAGCATTTACAAACAAACACAACAAATAACATGTCAAAGAGACCTACAATTAAGAGTTAGTAACTTTTACAAACTCCTAGCTAGTATGGGTACTGTACTTGACAAATTTCTGGTTGTAGCATATACAAATCTACAAGCTCTAAGTTTTTCAAGTATGAAGTCTCTAGCTCGAAACATACAATAAGCACTAAAATGACTTCAAGTCTTGATGGAGTTCTACTGCAATTCTCTCTTATGGTTACCCGCATCGCTTGCTAGATCTCCTTATTAACTTTAAGGATGTAAGATTAGTTACCTCCAATGAATGGATGAGAGTAGTCTTGTAGTTGTATAACACTTGCTCAACATAAATTCTATGAATGATAGTTATGGTCTAATGTGAAGAACACAACTATTATGTTTTTCTCACTCACTACATTTAAGAAAAAAAAGAAAGACTCAATACTTTAAAACTCTCTTTTGTGTAAGTTATACGTTGTTATTTTGTTCTTATGTGACGTTGAGAACATCCACTAACTTAGTGTATGTTTTAGAGATAATTTGCATTTGTATATAGATTCTCCATTCACTTTTTTTAAGTATAAATCAAGCTATCTCATGCATGTATAGATTACTCACTTACTTTTCTTTAAGTATAAAATAAGCAACCTTATGCGTGTATAGATTGTCCATTAACTAAAGGTGCATGCTCATAACACCTTACTTAGGTGCCATTCATGCAATCATGTTGCATGGAAAGCTTATGCTTAGGCGGCCACCATGTAAGTAAGAGTACCACGAGCTCTTGCTTAAGTGACACTTCCTTTAGTAAGTAGGCTTTGTTTGGCTGAACTTATTTAACTTTTAAATAGTGACATAAAGACCAAACTAATTAAAAGATTATATAAGCTTATTTAACTCTTAAATATACCCATTTGCACAATACTTTAATTAAATATGTGTCATTTATTTAACTCTTAAATAAGGACCATCTTCATAAATATACTTATAATGCTAAGTCCATTTCTTATCCATTATGTCATGTCTATATGGTCCATCTCATGACCAATATGCATACTAGCATTGGAGGCAAATATCAATTTGGTTCTTAAACATAACATTACAAATTAAATTAAGTTCAAGTTAATATTTAAACATATAATTAATAGTCATAACCTTTGAATTAGATTTATAGATATGCTAGATCCTTGCATATTTGCGAATTCAATTAATTTATTTTAATTTAATCGATTAATTAAACACTTTAATTACTAATTAAATTAATAACTATTCATTATTGGTGCAACTTTTGTGTGTGTGACTTACTAGGTTAAAGTTCAAACAACAGTGGAAAATAGTATTAACTTTTAATATTATAGGGAAATCTTTTAAAGTTAAATGTGAAAATCTCAATTAATCACATTTAGTTCTCATAAGTTGTGAGTGACCCTTAGCATAAATATCATGACTACCAATTGAAAATGAATGTTTTTTTATAGATTTATAATAACTATATAACATAAATATTATGCACTCAGTGTCCATTTATTACAATATTGACTAAAGTTATAGCCAAATTAAACTCTAATTGCCTTAATCATATGATCTCATCTTTAATTCAACTTTTGATAAAGTATAACTTCAACTAGAAACTCTTTTTTAGTATGGAAACTCTTTTCAAGCAAGTTAAGTTTGACTTTACTATGTACTTATTCACTGAGATAACTTAGATTGTATAGAATCTTATCCCAGTTCACTGGATGTAATGAATTTTATATTGCCTTATCACTCATCCCTATATATAACTAATTAGAGACACCATATACCATATACCCGCACATGGCTAGCACAAGTATGTAAACAGTAATAAACTCTAATTAACCATAAATATGTAAGTGGTAACAAACTCTAACCAATTGTATGTGGATGACTGCGTCGCCTTAGGTCAAATGACTATATGCACCATTATGTTAAAGACAGTGATTATTGACAAAAGTGAATTTTAATGCAATCACATGTCTTATGTCACAATTCAATCCACTTATCACATGAGTATCCACATGTCTATTTTGATATCTCATATCAAATAGCATGAGACTCACCATCTCCCATTGTCGATATTATATATCGATCAAGAAAAATAAACAGAGGTGATAGTCTACGAATTAATACTACCCATATATTAATCCAACGACTATAAACATTTTATAGTATATGTACTGAATAAATTTGTTACTCATATTATTAACTCTTGATAATGAACTCAATTAACATAGCGCTAAATGGTAAATACTCAAACAAACAAACGTTTTATTTAAATGAATATTATTTTATTGCTATAAGAATAAAAGTAAAATGTCATTTTATATCACAAGAATGACAATAGGGTATATTTTTAATAATAATTTCTCACTTGCACTAGTGTCATTCACTACAATATGTAAGACACTAAAATCCATCATCTCAAGATGTCGTTCTAACTGTACTTGGGTGAATGCCTTAGTCAGTTGATTAGTCACATTGTCAGTTAAAACTATCTTTTATATGAGCATATCATCCTTCCTTCTTTGATAATTTGAAATCATCTTTCTATATATTTAGATTTATGGTGAGGCCTTGGGTTTATTTACTAAAGCAATGGCTCTATTATTGTCGCATAATAGAGGAATTGTCGACTCACTGGAAAGAATGACTAATTCAAGGACAAAATTTTGAATTATATGTCTATCTTCATACTTAATTTTAACCAACCAAATACTAAAAATCAGAATTATCCATTTTAATTTCCATCTTATTTGTCACCCAATACAAAGATTCTAGATCATATTTATTTATATTATAATTTCTACCTAGTTAAACATTGGAGTGCTCATGCATTACACATTTACACGTCCACTATTAGGTTTTGCTTGTGTTGGCAGGTTATTTGGTAGAAGCTCGGAACCTTCATTGGGCTTCAAGGAGAGCTTCGACCATCAATTATTATCATGCTTTTAGGGGTAGAATATTTAAATAATAGTTTCGTGAATTTATGAGAAAAATTCAAATAAATAAATTTAAAACATACAGAGGTAAAATGATTAAAAAATAGTTTTGTGAATTTATAAATAAAAATAAAAAATATATTAATTAAAGTGTTTGAATAAAAAGAAAGGCTTTATCAATTTAGGAAGTTAAAAAGAAATGAAATTATACTCTCTAATATATCTCTAAATAGTGTATCGAACTTAAAATTAGGTTAAATATTGACAAATATAAAAATTATATTTAATGACAAACCGAAAAATTATTTTAATTGTCAATTTTTGCTCATTATATTTAATGACAAATATAGAAATTCTTTAACTTCCACGTTGCTGTGATTAGCAATGATTTTTAGCTCAATTTGGACCTCCTAAACCAATATACACCTTTATAAGCTTGAAGAAGATGGACTTCAGACCAAGCCAATCAAAGCTCTAAAACCTTTTTTTTCAGAAAAATAAGTTGGAAAAGGAGATGATCAAGAAGACAGAAGCACATAGCATTAAACACAAAACCTTGCCAACCTGCTCATTTGCTGCATATAAGATGCTTGGAATCTTCATAGCAGAATTACATATTTGTAATCTATTATAGCATTGAATAAACAAAGAAGCATCCCTGGTTAAAACTTCAAATATATCAGACGTGAAAAATAAGAAGCAAACAACCAACATTTGTTGGTTAAAGTGGCAAGAACTTTAAATTTCCTTAAATAAAAATAAACATCGGAAGAGTTTGTTCCCCAATAGTATCCAACCGGTCCTGTGCAAAAAAGAGGGGCAAGGGTCGAGCTATAATGTAATGCCAGGATTGTTCTTTTGGAATCAACAGACTACTCATAATTCGAACATCACGGCAATGCATGATACAAATCATGAACAAGCAAAGTTGCAAACTGACGAAAAGAATGTGAAAACAAAAATCCTATATACTTCATTTTCTTTAGTGGTCTGATCTCTTTTATCTTCTCTATAAAGACACCTGATTTGCAGAGCCACAGCTTCTATATAAAATCACTTGTATACTTTTCAAATGTCGTGTATGTTCAACATCAATCATAACTGACAATGTTAGCAAAATTGAGAAGAAAAGGCTACTGCTACTCCAAATTCAGCAACATATAGATTTCACACAAGCATTTACACAAACATCTGGAAAACTTAATATTTAATATCAAAGAAAATCCAAAAACAAGAACATCACAGTTCAATAATTCAGATATAGAAGCAACCCAATTCAAAGAAACGTAAAAATAAAATAAATTTACTCTGTATTAAAATAATCACCATGAAAATTTATACAAAACAAAGGAGAAGTTGTCAATGGCATTGAAGAATTACAGCAAACTTGCAATCTACTTAGAAATTGCTGTTCACTAGTCTTTAACAAAGCATGTAAAGGAAAATAAACACCATTCTCTACACAAGATTGGTGCCTTGGCTTAATCCTATTGTCTAAACTAAATGAAAAATACTGTGGGAACTCAATAAGCTCTTTCAAATCTCTCCCCATTTCCACCACAAAATAATTCAACTTGGGCTCAATGTTATCTTTAATACTGTAATTAAACAATGGAGGAAACCTCCTGAACATAGACACAGCTTCTTTATAATCAAAACCCATTTTCTCAAAGTAATCAATTCTTGGTAACAATTTATCCTCCACACTACAAGAGAGCAAGCTGGTGTGCTTATTTACCTCTTCTATTCCAATGCTCTGAAGAAAGTATAATGTAGGACGCAGCCTGTGTTTAACACTGGAGACTAACAATCTTGGCCTTCGATTGATTACCCTCTTTAAATCAGACCCATTGACACGAGCTTCACGGAGGAGGAAGGTGAAAACAGGGAGGATAATAGAGGAATTTGAAGCGAGAACTTCTGGGCACATTGAAACAATACGGCGAATCTCCGTGGAAGTGAAGTTCGTAGAGGTGAACAAATCAACAGTGGATTTAATATCAGTGAGGGAAGCAGATAAGATGATTGCACGGTGGTGTTCAGCTACGGAGAAGATGTCTACGCCTATTGAATCAAGATAGAGCACTTTTTCTTGGAAATCATCAGTGGGTTTTTGTGGGTGCAGAAGGGGAGGAGGTGGGTTATGAGTGGGAAATTGTGTTGTTTTGGGAGGCTTGGATGGGGGGAGAGAGAGGGTGTTTGTTTTGGAAGAAAGTGAGGGAAAATGGAGAGCTCTTGAGGAAGAAAGTGAAGGAAAATCATGGTAAGGAGAAGGAAAATTGTAAGGAAATGAGAATTTGTTGTTAGAGAAGAAGAAATGGAGTTTCTTTTGCATTGTTTACATGATTTGAGTGGATTGAATTGAGAGAGGAAACAAGTAGTGTTTTATTATTATTATTATTATTTTTTAGAGAGAAAAAGAAATGAAAAATAATAAAAATAGAAATTTAGATTTTGTGGATAAGCTAAAAGATGATGACTTGAAGATACTGAATGAAGGATGGGATGATCGGGCTAAGAGGCTAAAGTGTCATGGGCTGGGCTAAATTGCTCCTAACCCCTACGCTTTTAAGCCATTTGTTGTCTGATATTTTGAAAAATCCGGCTATTTCGAATTCGAGGGTCATATCGCATGTTAAGGCTCATCTCTTCTCCCAATGCCACAAACACTCAGTCGTGATTAACCAACTGAGCCACCCTTAATTGATTATATCAACATACATTATTAACTCTAATTCCTCTTATTAATATGTTAATAACTGGAGGTAGAGTTATTATAGTTATTTTTTTTATTATTCATCATAAAAATAATAAATTTTTATTAATATTAATGATAAGTATAGAATTTTTATTTATTTACAAAATTGTTTGTTAATATTTCGTAAGAAACTATAGGTGCAGGATGCCACGAAATATAAATTTTATTGATGTGAATATTCAAGAATTTAATCTACTTAAATTAATTGGTCTAATTATCAGTATAACCATAAAAATTTAGATATTCAAATTTGAAATATTTGAATTTTTCTGTCATTGTGTAGAAATATTGGTAAAAATTATTATTTTTATTGGACTCATGACCAATTAGATTTTTATTAAAATAAAAAACTTAAACATTTATAATTTTTACAAATAAAAATTTCAATTAGAGCGTGCTCATTAACTTTTTTATATTATATTGAACATATATATTTGTTATAAAAATAAAAATAAAAATAAAATTTTAATTTCTTAATATTATACTTAATTATTGAATATATTCAATATTTTACATTTTATTAATATATTTTAATAAAAGTAAAAATTTCAATATTAATAAAAATATGACAAATTTAATTATTATATGAAAAAAAAGAAAAAAAGTTCTACACTTCTAGATAATATCTTTACCTTACCTACTATCGTTTCTCCACCTTAGACTTTCAGGTAGCGCCACAGACGAGTGGTGGTGTGATAGTAGCCACTGAACACAGCCAAAGAGAAGGAACACAGTGTTTTACTCTTGTTTTTCTTTTCTTTTTTTCTCTGTTCTGCAGCAAAAATGGCTTGCTCTGCTGCTTCCACTGCTGGGTTCATCTCTTCAATTGCAGCCACTACCACAAAATCCATGCCTACAAAACCCTCCTCTCGAACCCTAACTCTCCCAACAACCTCCTTCTTCGGCCGCCGCAACCTCCTCCAATCTCGCGCTTCTATTTCACCCAATCGCGGCTCTCGTTCAAGAAAAAGTTTCGTTGTTAAAGCTAGTGTAAGTTTCCTTCTTTTTTTCGTCTGTAAATGTGTATTTTGCATTTTATTAGGACACTGTGTAATGTAGCTTCTTTTTGCTTTTTCATCTCTGTTATGTGTAGAGCGAGCTTCCTCTTGTTGGTAATAAAGCACCCAATTTTGAAGCAGAGGCCGTTTTCGATCAGGAATTCATTAAGGTATGTTTAATTACCATAATTACAATGTTATATGAATTGAGTATTGTTTTAATTCTGCTTTATTGCTAATTTGCAGGTTAAACTTTCAGAATATATTGGGAAGAAGTATGTGATTCTCTTTTTTTATCCATTGGACTTCACATTTGTTTGTCCTACAGGTCTGTTTGATACTAAATTATATGTATAAGTTGAAATGTAGGTGGAAGTGGGTGCTTACTTATTATTGTTCTTCTTCCTCTTATACTCTCATTTTATGTGCAGAGATTACTGCATTTAGCGACCGTTATTCCGAGTTTGAGAAGATAAACACTGAAGTATTGGGTGTTTCAATTGACAGTGTGGTAAGTTTTTTCTCAATTGAAGAGACCATGATTAGTTTTGGTTTTTTGGTTTTCATATAAATGCATTTCTGTCTTTTCTTGTTGAGAATTGGCTTTGTTGAAAAATCCCTTTGATAATATGACTGTAAAGGGATTGGGAATGGAATGTGCTTGTATAGATGTATGTATTGCAATTAGAATATTCCCTTGACAATGTCATTTAGAATATAGTTATGGTCCTCTGATGCACGGAAACGTCAATGAATGAATGTTCCGGCGTTTCTGAAACGTATCAGCGACGGAAAGTCCAAAAAACGTCCCCAGAACGTTATGGGGCCGTTTCTGTAAAGAAACGTGTTTCACTCTTCTGAAACGTGTTTCCAATGGAAAAAAATCAATTCCAAGTTCCCAACAAACTCCAAACAAAAGAGGAAAACCCAAATTTAATTCCAAATCCAAATCGAAATTGGAATGACAAATTAGAAACAAATTAAACTTCCAATTTGACAAGAATTGTAAAAACCCATTGCAGAAAATCTATATAAACATCAAACAAAAATAAAAACTAATACACACCTTATAAATTGAACTCCAATTTACGAGTTTTGACAGAATAAAATTGAGATTCTAATAACCCAACTTCATACACCTTCTGTGGAAAAAAGGTCGGCTTCAAGTAAACCCATCTAGTCTGCAACGAGAAGATGAACCATATGTTCAACAACCTCTCAGAGGAATAACTACGGAAGAATAGCCTTCATCTCCAATGGGAAGAGCAAGAAAAAAACACCAACTGTCGTAAATCCTATATATCCTCTATGCTTTGAAGCTTATCTATTTTTGAGTTTAGTTTTTTTTTTTTGGAACCATATTGTGAAAGTTTAGTTCATATATATGGGTTTGGGCTTTTTGATCAATTGGGTTTTTTATATTTAATTGTTCATTTAATGGCATGTGAAGTTTTCTTCATTATATTGTTATCATTTTTCTTACGTTTGTGTATTTAGTTTTGTTAATCTTTAATGAGTATTTTTTATTTTTTATTTTAATAATTTTAATAATTATTTTTATATCAATTGCTATATTTAATAATATTGAATATTGAACCTAATTTAAATATTAATAATATTTATTTTTATTTATATATATACAAATATATAAAATTTATTATATATATAATAACTTTTGTATATTTATATATATACCTCTATATTTTTAATATTTACGTGTTTCCGTTTCCTATATTTTTACGAAATGCCATTTCCCGTATCCGTTTCCGCTTATCTGTTTTTGTGCATCATAGTTATGGTCAACGAAAAGTCTGCATATTCCCACGTGTGAATTTGTGTGGTGGAATTTCTCTTTTGGGCATCACAGTTTATGAAGTGATGAAGACCCTCATATGTTTGTCTTTTTTTTCAATCTCCTTCTCCTTTCCTAGCACCTGATTCATTTCATCATTTGAGGATAAATATTTATGTCAAATGTCTTTGATGTTTAGCATTCAGATTGATTTTGATGATGGACATCTTCAATTAAGCTTTTTTAGCATTTTTTTTTGTTGAAATCAATCAGCTGAAGTGGATGTCTAAACGCAGTAAATAAATAACATCTGATTGAAGAACACACTGGTAAATGATATTTGGCACAGAAACTCTGATTTTTGGTTCCTATTCATAAAATTTGACTTGAAATTTTGTGTTTACTGTTGAATGGCCATTATTTTTGGTTTTCATCCATCTTTACCATTTCTTTGAAAAAAAACAAAGCTATTTCTGTAGTGAGTAATCATTTTGCAACGCAAGTAGAAACTAAAATATACCTGTTGCTATTTCACAACTTATAATGTTGTTAAGCTTAACATGTGAAACTGTTTGTTAATTGTGTTTCTCTTATGCAATTCCCCATGTAGTTCTCCCACCTTGCATGGGTTCAAACTGAGAGAAAGGCAGGTGGTCTTGGAGATTTGAGGTATCCTTTGATATCTGATGTCACCAAATCAATTTCAAAATCTTACGGGGTACTAATCCCTGATCAGGTATATTACATATTCACTATTTCCAAATCTCATTCTGAAAGAGCATACTGGTTTTTGTTTCTTAAATTTTATTATTTCTCTTTTAATTTATAATAACTGATTGTTTTGTAAACTTTGTGAGTGTGTAAACATAGTTTTGATGTGTTGGCAATCTTTTCTTTAAAATGTTATCGTCTTAAAACAATATATAACCTGTGCATGCCGTTGTCTACAGAACTATTATTAAGCCAAGCAATCGGTTGTATTCAAATGTTGTTCACTTTTTGCTGTGCTTACTATGGATAGATGTACATTAGCACACATGTCAATCCATGGTGATATGTTGCTATCAATCTGCTCTTGTTTTTTTATATGTTCTCAAGTTTCTGTGGGGTTCCTATATTGTCAATTTTCATATTCTGGTCTCACACCATCTGAAATCAATGCCAGGGAGTTGCTTTGAGAGGTCTTTTCATTATTGACAAGGAAGGAGTTATCCAACACTCTACCATTAACAATCTTGCAATTGGGCGGAGTGTTGATGAAACTTTGAGAACCCTTCAGGTAATTAATGATGAGATTGCTTAAAATCGAAGTAGTTTTTATGTCATGACTGACTTGTTTTTTGCTTAGATATAATGTTGAATTGTAGAATTGCTGTATATGTTCAATTATAAACTAATTGACCTTTTTTTTTTTAAAAAAAAAATACTTGCAACAGGCATTGCAGTATGTCCAGGAGAACCCAGATGAAGTTTGCCCAGCCGGGTGGAAGCCTGGGGACAAGTCCATGAAGCCAGACCCAAAACTGAGCAAGGAGTACTTTGCTGCAATATAAAGGGGTTAGCATTGAAACTCAAATTCCATATCAACTTCAGGAAGGGAGATGTAATCAAATTTTCTAGATTTTCATGTAATGTCTGTTTAGCATGCAAGCTTTGCGGAATGGTTTCTGGAATAATTGCGCCGTTGAGAACTTGTCTCCGTTGTATTTTTGTGAATGGGTTTGATGCAGCAATCAAAAGTACGCTCTTTTTGTTCCATAACTCTATATTGTGTGAATTATATTTCAGCAATGCCAAAAGCCTTTATACTAGCAAATGATGCCTTAGAATGACTTTTTTTTAAAAAAAAAAATTATTTTAGTCTTTCATTGCAGGCCTTTGTTTCAATGATAAGAGAACTATGTTATGTTTTCCAATTACCATTTTGTTTATTTATTTATTTTTAAAAATATTTAGACACTTTTTTTTTTTTTTTTTTTTCTTGCGTTAGCAACATGTAGGAGTTTTTACATATATTTTTTAGGGAAAAATACAAAAACCATCTTCACGGTTTTACACTTTTAAATATGTGTTTTATTTGTTAACAATTTGGGTCATATGTTTGTCATCGTTTGACAATTTTCAGTATATGAGGCTAACACAGTTAATGAATATGATAATGTTAGTATCATATACAGGAATTCGTCAAACGGCGGCAAACATAGGCTAACATAGTTAATGAGTCTGATAGTATTAGTATCATATACTGAAATTCATCAAACGGCGGCAAACATAGGACTCAAAATTATCAAAAAAAATGAAACATATATTTAAAATTAAAAAACTTTGAAACCACATGGTAGTTCTATGTATTTTTCTCTTCATTATTTTTAGTAAGGTTGTACATCATTTAACAACGTTAGTCTCATACACTAAAAATTGTTAAATGACGACAAATACAAGGTCTAAAATGTCAACAAATAAAATATATACTTAAAAGTGTAAAACTGTGAAATCATACAATGATTTTTCATACTTTCTCCTATTTTTTTTATGATAGTTTGACAATTTTATTTACTTAAATATTTGTTTCGTATTTCAATATGAAAAATACATTACAAATCTAAAAATTATTATAGCAATTATTACAAATTAATTTAGAGCAATTTATATATGAGAACTAACAAATGAACAATAAGCAGAGAAGAGGAGCTGCTAAAACACAAGATCAGGAATATCACCAACCCAACAATAAGCAGACAACTTTACACTAAAAAAAAAAAATTCAAAATCCCTTAACCACTTTAACCAACTTAAAAGCAAAAATTAAACCACATCAATCACTTAAAAAAATTATGAATATCACAATTGAAATATGAGGACAGTCACATCTAAGACTTTGTAGGAAAAAATTATGCATATCACAATTGAAATATGAGGATATTCAAATATAAGACTTTATAATATTGGAGTCTCAATGTAGGCGGCAGTATTCAGTATGTGTTCAAGTGTTTGACGATTATGACATTGTACAGGTTTAGGGTCAACTAGGGAGATATAATAGGGGCTTATAGTTTAAGTTGGAGATAGAATCGCCACTTGGATGAGACCCGGAATGTACTTTATAGCAACTGGATCTCACAGAAAATTTTATTAGTCGTCTTTAGAAATTGGGTTTGGAAACTGAATATGGATTTTGGAATATCCATCCAACCTTACAGTTGACCTTTATTTATGTTTTGTGTTTTATTATTCTTAATTATTTAATTATTTCCTTATTTACATGCAAAGTTACAATTTACCTGCAAACAATTCTCGAATTTTACAATTAAGTCTAAGTTTGCAATTAATTCCATATTCATGCATTTTAATGTGATTCACAATATTGAACATGAATTAGACATTCATCCACAACAAAATTAAATAAAATAAGTACGCAAACAAAGAAATGGGAGGAGCATAAAAGAATTACAACCTTTTAACATGCAAAATAGAATGAAATAAAATAAAATAATATTAGGTCTCTTAAACTAAGGCTAACTAGTTGGTGACTTAATTGTCACTCAGATTATTCCTAAAAATTAGAGTTAATTAACTCTTCAAATAAAACCTACAAAAAAAAACCACTAAGTTAAGTTCTTATAAAACAAAATAAAATAAATAACAATAATTGCATTTAATTCAACTATAAAACTAAACAACAAAATAAATACAAATAAAATAAATAATTCACAAAATGATAACTAAACAAAATAAAATACATAAAACAATCAAAATTTCATAAACAAACAACATGCAAAAGTTAAATAAAATATCAAAAAAATAATCTAATTAAATTTTAAACTAAATTATTTAGCACACATACAGAAATATACAAAATGACTTACTTAAATACTAAAGAACTCTTTGCTTCACTTGAAAAGGAATAAAATAAACCATACAAATCAAATATGCATAATTTAAACAATTATGAAATTTTGACAATAACAACAAGAAAACTTCACATACCAAAACACACCATTTGATAATTACGCTTTAAACTCAACCTAAACAAATGAACTTTTACCAAACTTATAACCAAGATAAAATTATAAAAACATCAACGGTTCTTAGGCATCTAATCAAAACGACACAGATTTAAAGAGTATGAGCACAAAAATTGAAGTGGCGACGGTAACATTTTTGACCTTAACCATAAGTATTTTATTTAATTTACATGTATTACATATAATTCACTTAATTATGTGCATCTTAAATCGTTCCATTTGGCTATGTGTATTTTACATTTTCTCATTTGTTTTGTATTTGTCAAAGTGCATTGCAATTTTATACTTGAGTATGTGTATTATAAGATGTATTTTGGGTATTATAAAAATGCAAATAATTAATTCTAATTTTTACTAGATAATTGATTCAAATAATAATAATAATAATAATAATGGTGATAGTGAACATTTATGGAGGGTTTTGTTTTGTAAAAAAAAGAGAAGGAAGGTGTTAGAATATGATATATATAGCAGTCATCTAGTAAAAGAAAAAAAAGGGAAAGGAACATTAAGTCAAAGGAAAAGAAAGAAAAAAGAAAAAAAGTAAAAAAATAAATAGTTTTCTACACTTTATACTATCATCCACTTCCCATCAAAATATATACATATATCTAATTCTTTCTTTCCTCCAAGTTCCTTAACTTGAATCTTCTTGATCCATCCATTGATTTAGGTAAGTAATTATTTTCCTTTTAAATAGTGTTTGAAATTATGTGATGATAGTGAGAAATGATTTTATAGCTAGTGAATTTTATGTCACAGTATAATTTTGCACCTCTATTCATAGCCATAAAAGAGGAATTAACAGAAGTACATCTATATACCTATAAAATTGTTTTATGAGATTTGATGTGTGTGATGGGAAATTCTTCATTGAGTGAGACTAGTTTGGATTGTATCTATTTCAGATAGCTTTCTTCGCATAACAAATATGAGACCTTGTATCTATTGCAAATAGTTTTCTTCGCATAACAAATATGAGACTTTGTATATATTGCAAATAACTTTCTTTGCCTAACAAATATGAGACCTTTGAAGATTGAATTAGATAAAATGATAAACATGAGTTTTGTTCTTTTATATATTAACTAAAACCCTTTGATGCAGTTTTGTGAAATAACGTGTGTGTAATGAGAAATCAACTTTGGAGTAGGACTGATTTTGTTTGCTATATCTACAGGCAGTCCAATTTTCTCCAAATAATATTAGGACCTTAGAGGCTGAATTAAATGAAGTGTAAAACACGAAAGTTGTTCCTTTATGTGTTAACAAAACTCTTGAAAACTAATTTTGTAATTGAACTTATATAACTTGAGAAATTATGAAAGCAATCAGGCCTGCTCAAACTATTTATGTGCAAAGTACATGTCTAAATTAAAAAATTCACCATTTATTGTGCAGGGCATATATTGAGCTAATTTTTGGATATGTTGTAGCCCTATATGTCTAGTTTTTGTTAAAAATTGAATCAAGTAATTTGGAGTTATGTGGTGAAATTTATTCACTCCTAGGTCTAGTATGGTCAAGCTGCCTAATAAGGAGAAAAATATGCATAAATATTAAGTTTACACATATACAGAACATATCCAAATTGTATACCAAACATAAACACTCAGTGTAGGCATATTTTTTTAGTAAAATATATGTTACATTTTAGGATCCCATATCATTGGTGAAGCTCGAGAAGGTGATTTAAGTCATCCATAAAGTATTTGGCATCTTAAAGAGTGAGTATAAATATTGATTGAATTCTTGGGTGAAATTTGGGTGATTAAGATGAATTTCCTTTAGATTATTTAAATGTATATGATTTGCTTATTGATTGATTATGTCTATACATAAGTGTTTACAAGTTAAATGCAAATTCATATGTGAGCACTTGCGTATGGATATAAAAGGTTGTGACCAGCTTGGCAAATATTTGCAAATCACATGGCAAATGCAAATGATCAAAGAAAATCATATAATTCACATGTTATATGCTGGCCAGTAAAATCAAATGGAAATTATTTCACATGAATCCTGAGATTAATATTTATCTTGTCAGGCCATAACAAAATCAATGAATATTACATTAGCACTTGCATTTGAATGAATTATACTTGTACTATGATTTAATATCAATTGTTACTTTTTTATGCCTTCAGAATTTAATTGATATTTATATTCATTGAGTCACAACTCACCAAATTGCAATTATTTTTCTAGATAGTGAAGTTTGAAGTGTGACTGTTTTAAAGCATATCGCATTATAAATAAAGTATAAAGCAAAGGTTACTGGCTGAACCCTCACTTTCTCTCCTTGTATCATAAGCATACATTTAGGCAAAAAGGATATATTTTGTACCCATTTTAATTATAACTCTTATGTATTATAAGAATAAAAATTTTGTAATCTTTTGTGTGCTTAAATAAGATGTGGACTTTGTTAATCATGATATGGTTGAATTAATATGTTAAATAAAGACTAGAGCTATTTTAATAGCAAATAAATAGGGTGTTACATATTTTGGTATCAGAACTAGGTTCCAGAAGGAACATACATATGAGTATGGCATAACATATGCATTACTAAACAATATCATGTAACATAGTCTTGCATGTCTATAGGGCACCATCAAGGAGAGAGGAGTCGGTTGATGCACATTCATTGGAAGCCTCATGAGATCAACCTAGTAATAAGGTTGGATCTTCTACACATTCTCATGCATAATGTGCACTTCATGAACAAGCACACTTTGAACAACATAAGTAAGAATTACAAGGACCACAGGAGTACAAGGAAAGGAGATATGATAAATTAAGGAAATATAGTGCAGTTGATTTCCATGGCACTACAGATCCTTTAATTGAAAAAGCTTAGCTAAAAAGGACATAGTGAGTTCTTAATCTGATGAAGTCAATGCTATAAGAAAAATCTGATTATGCAGTATCACTATTACAAGGAGATGCTTATGAATGGTGGAAAACTATTCCCAGGAATGATGTTCAGCCTCCAGTGTTAACATGTGATGATTTTCTTTATGAATTCACTAATAAATACTTACCAGAAACATATAAAGATGATAAAAGAAGAGAGTTTTTAAACTTGAAACAGGGAATAATGATTGCAGCAGAATATGAAGTAAAATTCAATCAGTTATCTTATTATGCTTTTTCTCTAGTAGCCACTGATAGAGACAAATGTCGAATGTTTAAAGAGGGAATAAGATATAAAATCAGAAATAGGTTCACACCTATAGATTTTGAGAGTTACACTAAGTTAAGAGTAGCTATAATTAGAGCCGAAAGACTAGCAAAAGAGGGAATAGAACAATGAGCAAAAAGGGGACCAAGTGTTGTAGGAGATTCTAATAGAAAGCAAGGAAAACATGGAGGATACATACCACCATAGGTTAGTTGTCAGGGTGGTTACTTTAATTTTAAAGGAAGGGGATATGGAGTTCAATCTTATTCAGGCACAGGTTAAAGTCAAGTTATAACACAATGATCCATATGTGTACATTATGGGAAATAACATGGTGGTGCGTGTAGGAGACCTACTAGTGTGTGTTAATTCTGTGGATCTTTTGATTATATGTACAGATACTATCCTAAAAGAACTAGTGTGATAGAAGGTAGTAGAGGTAAAGTTATATCAGAACCTACAATGGGAGTTTCAATAATTAGAGTTGGAGCAACATCTAGTAAGGGCAGAGGTAGAGGTAGAATAATTGCAACTGGTAGAGGTATGAGTAGAATAGAAGTCAGGGTTCTAGACCTCAGGCACAGGCTAGAATGTTTGCTATGACTAGACAATAAGCTATTATTACCCCAAAAGTTATTGTTGGTAAAATTCTTGTCCATGGTTTAGAAGCTTATGTTTTAATTGATCTTGGCTCCATGCATTCTTTCATATCATAAAATATGGCATCTCAATTTTGTAATAAATATGAACCCTTAGGTTTTGACTTAAATGTGGGTACTTCCTTGGGAGAAATAATGGTTATGAACAATGTTTGTTGTGAGTGTTTATTAGCATTAATAAAGCGAAGTTGAGAGCTAATTTATTATTGTTGCCACTTCATGAATTTGATATGATATTGAGTATAGATTGGTTGACCAAACATCATGTCATAGTAAATTATTTCATTAAGAAGGTTAAGGGTCATATTTCTAGGGGAAAGAAAAATTGTGTCTACATGTTTAATTTTTACTGTAAAGGCTTTTCGAATGGTTAAAAGAGGTTGTGAAGCTTATCTAGCACATGTGATAAATACCAAAAGTAAAAATAATACAATCGATAATATCCCAATGGTAAATGAATTTTTAGATATGTTTCCAGACGATTTACTGGGTTTGCTACCTGATAGAGAAGTAGAATCCATAATTGAATTAGTACCAGAAATAGCACCGATATCCATTTCACATTATAGAATGGCATCAATTGAACTGAAAGAATTGAAAACTTAGATACAGGAACTACTTGACAAGGGGGTTTATTAGGCCCAATGTGTTACCTTGGGGTGCTCTAGTGTTGTTTGTGAAAAAGAAAGATGGGATAATGAGATTATGTATCAATTATAGGCAGTTGAACTGGGTCACTTTGAAGAATAAATATCCTTTGCCCAGAATAGATGATTTGTTTGATCAGTTATAGGGAGCTCAAGTATTTTCCAAGATTATTTTCAAATCAAGCTACTATCAGCTTAAAATTTTAAACCTAAACATACCGAAGATTGCTTTTCAAACCAAGTATGGGCACTATGAATTTTTATTGATGCCATTAGGTTTAACTAATGCACCACTTGCATTTATGGCTCTTATGAATAAGGTATTTCAACTTTACTTAGACAGATTTGTGATGGTGTTTATTGATGACATACTTGTATATTTAAGAAGTAGGGAGGAACATGAACAACATTTGAGAATTGTGTTACAAACATTAAGAGAAAAATAATTGTATGCTAAATTGAGTAAATGTGAGTTTTGGATAAATGAAGTTGTATTTTTAGGACATGTTATTTTTAGACGGGGCATAGATATGGATCCAAAGAAAATAGAAGCAATAGTGAAATAGGAAACTCCAAAGAATGTTGCAGAAGTTTAAAGTTTCTTAGGATTAGTTGGGTGCTATCGCTGATTTATTAAGGGATTTTCACTGATAGCGAGCCCTTTGACAAAGTTACTTTGGAAAAATGTTGCATTTGAATGGTTTGAAGTATGTCAAAAGAGTTTTGATGAATTGAAAACCAAGTTGACAACTACTCCAGCGCTAACAATTCCTATAGGTAGTAGAGGATTTGTAGTTTATAGTGATGCTTCTCATCAGGGATTAGGATGTGTGTTAATGCAACATGGCAAGGTGATTGTATATGCTTCTAAATAGTTAAGGCCATATGAATTATCTTATCCAGTACATGATCTAGAATTTACTGCTGTGGTGTTTGCTCTAAAAATATTGAGGCATAATTTATATGGAGAAACATTGCAAATATTTACTGATCATAAGAGTTTAAAGTACTTATTAAGCCAAAAAGAGTTAAACATGAGATAGAGGTGGTGGTTAGAATTATTGAAGGATTATGACTGTACAATTCAGTATCATTCAAGAAAGGCAAATATGGTAGTTGATGCTATCAGTAAGAAATGAAGAAGCAGTGTGGCTAATTTATGGATACTTCCACTATCTTATTTAATTTAGCTACGAGCTATGAATGTGAAACTAAATTTGCAAGAAAATGGGGTGCTAATTGCTACTTTACAAGTTAGACTAATATTATGGGATAGAATTAAAGCAGTGCAAAGCAAGGATCCATAATTGCAAGAAAATATTGAGAAAGCAAGACAAGGAGAGAACAAAGAGTTTAATATTCAAGATAATATTTTGATGATGAGGTTACATATTTGTGTACTTAATGTTAATAACCTACGCTAAGAAATTTTAGAAGAGGCACATATTGCTCCATATGTTATGCACCCATGAATGACCAAAATGTATAACACTTTACGACCCTATTCTTAGTGGCCTAAAATGAAGAAAGATGTGACAGATTATATTTCAAAATGTTTAACTTGTCAACAAGTTAAAGCAGAACACCAGGCTCCAGTTGAAAAGTTGAGACCATTGTTAGTTCCAATATGGAAATGAGAAAGGATAACGATGGATTTTGTGTATAGATTACCAAAAACTCCAAGAAAGAACGATGCCATATGGGTGATCATTGATCGGTTAACTAAGTCAACTTACTTTTTGCCTATTATATGGGGTAGTTCATTTGAATTTTTAGGCAAAGAGTAAGTGAATGAAATTATTAGATTACATACAGTTCCAGTGTCCATTGTATCAGACAGGGATCCATGGTTTACATCTCTTTTTTGGAAAAGTTTGCATGAGGCTTTGGGTACTAAATTAAATTTTAGCATTACTTTTCATCCTTAGATACATGGGCAATCAAAAAGAATAATTCAAACACTTAAAGATATGCTATGAGATTGTGTATTAGAATTTAAAGGTGTGTGGGATGAATATATAGGTTTAATGGAGTTTTCTTATAACAACCAGTATTATAGTAGTATTCAGATAACACCATACGAGACATTATATGGAAGAAAGAGTCACAGTCTTATTTATTAGGATGAAGAGGGAACCCGTGTATTAGAAGGACTAGAGATAATACAAGACACAATGGATAAAGTAAAACTAATCAGAAGTATACTTAAAGAAGCATAGGGTAGACAAAAAAGCTATGTAGACCAGCACATGAGGAAAATGGAATATAAAGTGGGTGAGAAAGTGCTTCTACGAATTTTACCATGGAAAGGAGAAATCAGATTGTGGCAAAAAGGGCAATTTAAGTCCTCGATATATAGGGCCATATGAAATTCTTGAAAAAATTGATCTATTGGCTTATAAATTAGCATTACCACTAGAAATGGCTTAGATCCATGATGTGTTTCATGTGAGTATGCTTAGAAGATATCGATATGATCCTACACATGTACTTAAAAATTAAAAAGCAGAAATTATCGAGGATTTGAGTTATATTGAAGAACTAGTACAAATCATTGGTTATAAACAAAATAGTTACATAATCGAGAGATTTTCTTAGTTAAAGTATTATGGAGGAACCATTCATAAGAAGAGGCCACTTGGGAAACTGAGGAGAACATGAAACGACAATATCCTTATTTATTTACAGGTATTGAATTTTGAGGAAAAAATTCTTAAAAAGGAGGAAAAATGTAACATCCTTGACCCTAACCATAAGAATTTCAATTAATTTGTATATATTGTATATAATTCACTTGAACATGTGCATCTTAAATCATTCCATTTGGCTATATGTATTTCACATTTTCTTATTTGTTTTATATTTGTCAAAGTGCATTGCAATGGTAGTAGTAGTAATAATAATAATAATTATAGTGATAATGGACACTTATGGAGGTGTCATTGTTTTATAAAAAAGAAGAAGGAAGGTGTTATAATATGGGATATGTGGCAGTCATCTAGTAAAAGAAAAAATAAAGGAGAAGGAATATGAAGTCAAAGGAAAAGAAAGAAAAGAAAAAAAAAGAAAAAAATAAACACTAGAAAACTCTGCACCTTTTACCATCGTCCTCTTCCCTTCAATATATATATATATATATATATATCTAATTCTTTTTTTCCTCTAAGTTTCTTAACTTGAATCTTCTTGATCCAGCCATTGATTTAGGTAAGTAAATTATTTTCCTTTTGAATAATGTTTGAAATTATGTGATGATGGTAGGAAATGATTTTATAGCTGGTGAATTTTATGTTTGTCATGATCTAAACCCAGGAGTCATGACCGGTGCTAGAGAACGAAAATTTGCAAAAATCTAGAATACGTAGCAATCTTTAAAATAAAAATTTGAGAAAATATAAATATTACTCATAATTAAAACATTTTAAAATAAAAAAATCTCCATATATATATATATATCATAATAAAATATTTTACAATATTCAAAATATAACTATCAAAGATAACAATTATAAAATACATCAAATATAAAATACTATTGCAGCATCTAGCAATACAAGGAAAGAGTAGTTTAAAATTTACATAGATCAACCAGAGAGGAAAAGGTCCAACGAAGAGAACTACTCTGGGAGGTATGAGGGGAAAAATTCTGAAAAAAATATATTAAGGGGGGTTAGACCTCACTGAGTGAATCATTATTATATATATGCATGCAACCTACGAATACAGACATTCAAGCATCAATAAAATAATATTTATATATTTATATTTATTTTAATTTATACATGTGTTTCATATAGATGCTCGAAACCACATTTTTTGATAAATAAATAAATGTAATAATTTTAAGTGGAGGACCAAAGCGAAACCATAAAATATTCTGCAACATCAATCACTGAACCTCACTAGCCAACAGGCTCACTTAGTTCTAAAAATATTTCTCTTTTCAATTTTGGACAGTAGATTGGCCTCGAGACACTAAATTAACCGAGCTCCCGCAGTCTCACTGTCGGCATGATTGGCCCTGAGACACTAGGTCAATCGAGCTTTCGTAATCATGCCACTCTCTCACCACAAATCTCAATAATCAAACAAATCATATCTCAAATCAATAAAATTTATGGCCTAGCATCTAATGTACTCCTGCGCAACAGCCCTAGTGTAACCCACTAAGTGGCACGTTCTACAACTATCCTCCAAAATATTATATAAAAAATAATTAAATAAATGAAATCATATTAAATATGTAAAACATCCAAATTACAAACATAAAGTTTTCATTGACAATTTATATATATGAAATCACATATATGTGCATATATGATAATAATAATTAATTAATAAATAAAATTTGATGCAAACTAATATATTAAATTCATATCATCAAAATATTGATGCTAACAATGATCTATATATGTCATGAATACATATAATAATAATTTATAGGTGTGCACTCCTTTAAAATAACTCGACTGGCCTGGTTCTATAGGCCTTGGTCTCAATGCGACTATAGAAAAATAATAATAATAATAATAATATTAAAATTAAATTCCTAATTTTAAACATATAGAATTTCTAAAAAAACGACTTGATCTAGAACACAATTCGACTAAAACTCAAAACTTAGGATTGACCTGATGTCATGTTTTATGAGAAATATATCAAAAATTCAGCAGAGTCTTCTTTGTAAAACGGACATCCATCTACAAAAGTAGAGTCGATCCTGCACACAAACACACTTCAAAATATCCACAGTTCACAAATCTTTGGTTGGGCCCCTGAACTACATTTATTGCCTAATCGAGAACAAATACAATCCACAATTAATAAAATAATATAAATTCCAATAATTCACAAAAATCTTTAAAATTCATTTAAATATCACAAATCAATTTATTTACATTATAAAAGTACAAAAGATATTTATTTCCAAATAAATAAAAAAATTCTAATTTATAATTAAATTATATAAATAAAAATCCATTCTTCTAATTTTGCAAGTAAATAACATTAATTACAAATAATTATTTAAATTGCTCAAATGGATAATAAAAATAACCAAAAACTCATTTAAGTTTAAAAATAATAAATAAAATCATTGTTCATATTGTAGACGGTAGGGTTTAGTGCACACATCCAAAATTTTAGCAACCGTGACATTATTTGGGCTCAGGGTCCTAGAGAACGCACTACTATATCACAAAGACATAGCATGGAGATGAGGAGTCACCACTCAGGGTAATAACTAGGACAAATCGAAATGGTGGTACTCGATTCTCTAAAAGAAAGTTAGCACTATAACTAGAAATTTTGGGAACAGAATACTAATTTCTCTTAATCTTGTGTTAATTTAGAATTACTTTATGACTTACTATCTTATTCTCTAATTACTTGCAATTTTATTTAAACCCTAATTAAACATCCATTTAACCCAAAGGCAACAAGTCATAAAATTACATGTAAAAATACATACAAAAGGCAGCATCCCTATATCTAAACTAAATTTATTAATTAAAGTTTAGCTAATTCTACATATTTTATTTACAAGTAAAATGAACTAAAGATGGGCCTACATTTTAATTGAATTAGTGAGCCTAAATCTATTTGTTTTAATTAACTAAGGAAATGGGCCTATTGTTTATAAATTTTAAAGAAGAAATTATATTATTAAGTGGGTCTAAGTCTAACTTAATTTTAACTTAAATAAAAACGGAGCTTAATTCTATTTATTTTAAAAGAAATGAAATTAATGGGCTGAACTAAATCTAAATTAATTTTAATTAACTAGAAACGGACCTAAGGTCTAATTAATTTTAAAAAGAAATAAAACATATATTAGTGGGTTGGACTAAAGTCTAAGTTAATTTTACTAATTAAAAGTGGGTCTAAATCTAATTAATCTAAATGGGCCTAAATTAATTAAAATCTAAAAACCATTTTAAAGTCTATTTATTAAATGAGTTAATTCTAACGTGGGCTTGGGCCCAAAGGCATGAGAACAAAAAAAAAAAAACTCAATTCAACAAACATACCAAAAATAAATCAAAACAACAATTTTTACGTGATTTTTCTAAGAAACCCTAATTAAATTTCATGTAACCTTAAAATTAATCTACTGTCGTCATTGATTTTAATTGAATTTTACCATATTGAGCCTAGATTACTAATCAATTTTTAGTGTAGAGAATTAAAATTCCACTAATTTCCCTCTATTGGGGCTATTACAAACTATAGTGCAGGAAATTAAAACAAATTAATTACAACCTAGTAAAGCAATGAACAAAATACTGCAGAAAATAATAAAGCCTAAATTTTATAAGGATTTTACAAAATTCAGTCCATGGCATCCCATGGATTCTTCAATGTAGCCACTGCCAAAATCTCACATCACCAACCTCACATCCAGAGCACCACAGAACACCAATAAAAAAACAAAAAACACAACAAAAGAATTAATCATTAGCGACTTAATCAATAAACAAAACAAAGAAATCAAATCAAAATAAAAAAACAGAAAAAGAGTAGGGGATGTTGTGCAAATGCTATTTGAATGCCCATCAGATTAGGACTGTCACCAATTTGAGATTGACTCTGTCTTTTTTTTTCTTGATTTTCTAGACTTTAAAAGCAAATAATGTATTTTTGTTGATTTCCTGAAGGTTTTGAAAATGAAAAATGAAGAGCTAAAGTGTGTGGCTTTCTGCACAGTAAAGAAAATAACTAGGGTTTTTTTTTAGACTTAAAAGAATTTTTTTTCTCTCTTTCCTCTCCTCTTTGATTTTTTTATCCCCCCTTTCATAAACTCTATCTCTCGACTTTTAAAGCCTGGCCTAGCAACCTCCAACCCCTATGATCACGCAGGAAAGTTGCACGATATTGGGAATGATAGTAAAAGTCTCAGGAGTCTGGATTTTTATTTTTGAACTTTCAAAATCAAGATAAAAAGATAGTGATAGAGTTTTTTAAAAAATCAAAGACTCGCACACGTAGAGACACGTGGTGTTCTGGACCAATGAAAAAAATTAAGAAATGACGAAAAAATCAATTTTCAGCGTAAAAAGTCAATTTTTAGTGAAAATCGGCACTGTGGAATGCCAATTGACGTCTTGTAGTGCCGATTGGCATTGCTTAATGCTGACTAGCATTATGTAATGCCGATCGGCATTAAATGCCAGCCGATCACTTTTTTTTTTAAATTATAAAAAAGGTTCTCAGAAGTTTTTAATTTTTGTAATCAAATCCCTAAAAAAATAAATTTTGCAATTAAATCCAGAAAATGTAGCATTTCAATCCTTTAAATCGCGGAACTCGACATCAGAGATCAATTCTTGATTAGATTTTCATCATAGAGACCTTCGTCGCATGCGTGCATCATTGCATTTCGAAATTGGGTATTACACATATATTTTTTCAGAAATTACTAATAATTAGGAAATAGATTATAAAAATTATTTTCATGCTATTTATTACTCAAATTCTATTAAAAACATAATAATTAATAATAATTTCAACTAAATTATAAAAATTACTAATTTTTCCAAAAATTCATTTTTCACATAAACATTCAAAAATTTATAATAAAAATTATACACATAATTTCAATAAACTTGCTTTACAAAACTTACTCAAAATAAGCAGTAGAATTTATTAAAAATATAATCTTCCCAAGCTCAGAACAATGTTGGAACAGTAATCCTAGCACGGAATAGTGTCATTTCAAAAATAATCTTTAAAATTAAATTTAATCACATATTTGGAAAGCTTATAACCTCTGCAACACTAATCTAAAGTCAATTTAATATAAATCAACCTAATTTCAGCTCAATTTCACAAATTAAAAAAAATTAACATAAAAACAATTTCACAAAATTGAGGGACTTACCGAAGTTGAAATTGATTGAAGGTTTTAAGAAGCTAAGAGGACAAGCTTTTGTTTGAGACCAACGGCGAACTCAATGGTCTCCGGTGAGCCTCAAACCAATCCAACAACCGGGAAGAAAAGAGGAAAGGGAAGAGGTGGTGGTGTGTCGGGGAGGGGAAGGAGTTGCTAGGGGTGGCACTGGTTGGTGGTGACCAACAGTGAGGTGGTGGCTGGCGGCAGAGGTGCTATCGGCATGAGCAGAGAAGGAAAGGAAGAAGGGAAGAAAGGAAAAGGAAGAAGAAGAAAAAAAAAAGAGAAGGAAAGATAAAAGACGAAAAAAAAAGTTTTTGTATATATATATATATATATATATATATATATTTTAATATAATATAAAATAAATAATAACTTTTAAATTAAAAAATTAATATTCTAATATTTTAAAAATCTACATATCCCCTAAATTAATTATACACTAACCATTAATCAATAATTTACATAAATAATGATATTAATAATATTATAAATTTGAAATTTATATTACGATTATTGCAACACAAAACATAATAATTTTGGAATTTGTGTTTTAGCTATTATGTAGCCCGAACGGATTTTGAAATCTTTTGACTTAAAATGATACATGTAAAAATGCAAAACTGCATTTTGTAATTCTATTATGTATTTCGTACTTGACAAAAAAATTCAGAATTTAAATACATACAGAATTAATAATTATTCATTAATTGATGACATGAGTTAAATGAATTAATTAGGGATTAAATCCTAATCAAGATGCAATTATGGATGAAATTGCAAAGAAAAACTTGATTTTGAATGCAAGCATAGTCAAGGGACCAAAGTGGATATTTTTCATTTATATAAGAAGCTTCCCACCTTATTTTTCGATGCTATTCTGTCATTTCCATTTCCATTTCTTCTTGTTTGCTTTGATTTTCTTCTTTTGGTTTCTTGCTCATCCGAAATCCGATTCACGATCTGTCAGATCCTATGACTGACCCACAACACATGCTACATAGAGGAGTAGAGATTCCAATTGACCCAACCATTATGCCTCTTCATTTTCCTTAGAACAACCATGGACTTTGAGAGGGTTCTACTGTGCTTCCTTTGACTTGCCTTCACCTTCATAGGTGCACAGATATGGGCAATGAGGTAACACTTCCTCATTTCTATTTAATTCTACAAAAATTTATTCATACTATTAGTAATCAAAATTAATTTCAGAATGCAAATTAATTTGTATATTGTTGAAATTAGATTAAAAGTCACTAAAAAAAATGCATGAAAATTTAAATTTAACCTAGGAACATAGGATTTTAGTTGACTGGCTGATCGAAGGTCTAAAAATCCAAGTCAAAAGTCCAGAAATCAGTCGGCATTTAATGTTGGTCGGTATTATGGAATGCCGATTAGCATTCTACTTTGCTGATCCAAAATTTATTTATTTATTTAATCAATAAATTAATTATTATTCTTATTTCTATCCTTAAAACTCTCCCCAGCGACTAATGAAATTCATGGGCTATTTTTATATAGCTCGTGAATTATTTCATAGGCTGCTGGAGAATACGACACAACTGATATGGACCTTCAAGTTTAGACAATTTTTTGTTGGGCTTTCGATAGCTCGAGGGATGTTCGATTGCCATTCTTTATTCACACTGATTGAGCTATGGATGGACACCATCCACACATTCCATACTCTTGTAGGCAAGTTAACTATTTTGCCTTCGAATTTTTCTGTGATCATTGGGATTGTCTTCTGAAGGACTCCCATTTCCTTTGATATCAGCTACTGCAGTCTCTCTGAGCATGCATGGAGTTAGTATATGTGTGATTTAATCGGGTTCGTTCCGACATGGAAGAATTGGAAGAATGTTCTTCTTTCATCGTTAGTTGAGGGATTCAGATGTCTTCCTACCACCACTCCTTGTTAAATTGCCCATAAGGCGAGGTGTCTCCTTTTAATATTACTTGGCATGACCCTCTTCTGTGAGACTGGTTATAAGGTCAGCATTGCCCTTCTTGGCCCTCTTCAAAATTTAGACCAAGTTGTCACACTTGACTGGGGATTTGCTGCATTGGCTTATATATATTATAGACTGGACACTGTCTGTAGAGGTGTTGTCATCATGTGCGTGTTTTGGCATGCTTTGCATGTGCATCATCCTTTTTTTTTGACTTTTTTCCTTTTTCTAGTTCTGAAGTTTAGAGATTGGGCTGATTTATGGCTTTAGTGCTATCAATTATGATAGGAGGCTCCCTCTGATGCAAAGATGTGGCTTTTCCCGTCTAATGAGCATTAGGAACACTCTGCAGACTTATCGTGATCAGTTGAACATTGTCGAGTAGCACCTAGTAGGAAAATAAAATCATTAGTATTTCATAATTTAATGCAAGTTAAAATTAATAACATGATTTTACAAATTAATTCTAATTGGCTGGAGGGAGTGGATGATGTCCAGAGGTATGATTTCATGGTTGCTACAGTACGACTCGAGTGCATGAGGATTTTGCTCCCCGGTTATGGCTGCCGGATATGGTATTTGGGAGAGTGGGTGTATCGATGGCATTCTAAACCTTCCTGATGCTGTATTCCCTTTAATGTTCCTCTTTTAATGTTATATAATTCTTATTTTCTGGGTTTAGAGTTGAGAGAGGCATTACAAGGATATGACACCATGATTTTTCTTTAGTGATTTCACCATTACTGGTAGTTCATTCATGAGAACTTCTTGGAGCAAGTTCCTGCTGACCAAGCTGAGGTAACTTCTAATCATTTCTCTTCTAGAATGCTCAAATCACTTATTTTCTTTTCACACAGTTTGAGGAGATTGGCTCCCTTGCTGATGAGGTGATAAAGGAGGCGGTTGAAACTACTCAGGGGGTTGAGATTGCTCCTGAGCTTGAGATATCTGGGCCTAGACCTGGTCATGCATAGCATACTCATCATGTTGAGACCAGTTGTGAGGGAGCCTTTACTGGTGCTATTTTTAGGAATGTCCCCCTTCCTGATAGATCTATGCTCTACTAGGCCCCCACTATTCAAACTCCAGTAAAGCAGCAGATGCATTTTGGTGATGTTCAACTCCGTAACTTTTCTCCAGCAGATACTTCTCATGTGAGTTTGTCTGACTTATTTCTTATATTACATGTACATTAGGTATTAATATTAGTACAACTTTATAAAATAAGTCCCCCAGACATAGGCAGAGTATTTGTACGGAGTCGCCTCAACTCATAAGTTATTTACCATGCAGGCCATAGATAGTTGGTAGGTAAGCATATACACTTATTATGAAAATGTATGCATAGTATGCATGGAATGCATATGATATGATGTTTCCTATATGTGTAGAGTTATTCTAAAAATCTGGAGCAAGAGAACGAGATACTTTGTCAGCGGCTTGCGAACTTGTGCATGGACCCTTACAGCATTGGTACTTCATCTGTCAGACCTCTAGATACTTATCATCATGATGAACCTAGCAAAGGATGGAGCCCATGGCTTAATAGTGGAGCTTGGGATGACTGATTCCAAGCTATCTTCATTTCTAATTTATAGTTATGGTAGACTGCCTTCTTGTACTGAACTATTTCAAATTTCCCTTTCTTGAAACTAGACTTGGATGCATAGATGGTCCTAAGTGAATTTTATTTTATTTTATTATTTTTTTTACCTTAACTTTGCCTAAAGTACCCTTTTAAGTTTTCAGCTTAGCAGGCCTACCCTAACTTTTGCCTAAGCCGCCTTTTCGGCTTTTTAACTTGGTGAGCTTCTTTTATGTACTAAAGTAAAATGGTCTTATAGAGCTAATTTTAAGCTTTTATGTTCTATTTTCTTTTTTAGTACTTATGCATTATAAATAAGATAGAATGTGCAATGTTATAAAAAAATTCAATTTTAATAAGATTCATTAATTAGGGCCAAATGAGTACATTTACTACATTCATAACTCTTGTTATCAACTAGTCCTTTCAAATTTACTAACTGAATATTTTTCGTTCACATTTTATTTCCATAACTTTTGTTTGACTAGCCCTTTGTGGGTTTTTTAATTAGCGGGACCTTTTCTTTTATTTATTCCCTAATTTTTGCTTGCTAGCCCTTTACAGGTTTTCTGAACAGCGAGAATGTCCTAATTTTTTCTTGACTAGCCTTTTCAAGTTTTCTAGTCAGTAGAATTTATTTTCTTTATACTACTTTTATTTATTTTTACAGGTAGTATTTCTTGAGGCAATCCATATTAATAGGCTCAATGAACTCATTCCCTTCAAGATCAGATATCTTGGCAGCTCCTTTTGGTAGAACTGACTTGATTCCCAATTCGGTTTGAATTTTTCTCTCAAATCGAACACCATTGCTCTAGATTATTTTAACACCATGTCCCCAACTTTTATTTTCCCTAGCCTTACTTTATTGTTGAACGACCTTGCTGTCCTTCTCTGATATATCTGAGTGTAAAACAAAGCATTCATCCTCTTTTTATTTAGAGATACCAAATGATCATATCTCTTTTGTGCCCATTCACTCTCAAGCGTTTTGGCCTCCATAACCACTCTTAGAGACTTGATCTCAGTTTCTAAAGGCAAAACTGCTTCACAACCCTGCTTCATAACCATACACCAAGGAGAAGGGAGTTTGGCCTATAGTAGTTCTGGCTGTAGTATTGTATCTCCACAAGGCAAAGGGAAGGCACTCAGACAAGTCTTTGTACGTTTTGACCATCTTAGAGAGAATTTTCTTAATATTATTATTCATTACTTCTACTGCTCCATTAGCCTGAGGCTGATATGGTGAAGACTTATGATGCTCGACCTCATATTTCTACAATAATTCTGCCGTCTCTGCCTGAAACTGAACCCCATTGTCTATCACAATGTGATGTGGAAACCCATATCAAAAAATAATATTCTTCTCAATAAATTGGGCCATCTGCTTCACCTTTAGAGTATTAAAAGATTCAACCTCTACCCATCTAGAGAAGTAATCAATTGCCACAACTATATACTTATGTCCATTTGATGTTGTTAGCCTTATTTCTCTTATGATATCAATCTCCCATACTGTAAAAGGCCAATGAGATGATAAACTATTTTAGCACCGTTAGAGGAAGGTGGTTAAGATTCCTATAGATATGACACTGATGGCATTGCCTTACTGTCTTAATGCAATATCTTTCCATGCTCATCCAATAGTACCCTTGTTTGATTGTCTTCTTTATGAGGATTATTCCATTCTTATAAGAACTGCAAGTTCCCATGTGAATGTCCTTCATCACCTCTTTTACTTCATCTTTCTTGAGACATCTGAGCTGTATCTCATTCGACATTCTTTTATACAACACCCCTTCATGACTTACAAAATTACGTGCAAGAACATACATGGCATATCTCTTTTTTAAAGTGGCTTCATCTAGATATTTTCCTTCCTTGAAAAACCTTTGAACATCATAAAGTCATGGCTTCTCTTCGAGCCCTTTTTGAATTCCCATAATCTACTCACCCCCATAACATGGAGCTCTTGATTTCATAATCACTAACAACTCCATAGTCAATCCAATTACACTGTCCCACAATGAAGAGAGTGTTGCTAGAGCATCTGCCATTTGATTGTCGTCTTTTGATAGATGGATAAAAAGACATTTGGTGAAGTTCTTTATTAAAGTCCTCAAATAGCAGACGTAGGGTTTTAGCTTTTCCTCATTTACTTCCCATTCTTCATTAGCCTAACCAACATCGAATCCCCATATACTAACAACTCCTTTGCTCTAGCTGCCATTGCTGCTTCCACTCCGTGAATGCATGCCTCATACTCAGCCATATTATTGGTTACTTTAAAATCTAGTTTCTTGGCCATCGATATGGTTTCTTCTTCTAGCGTAACAAGGATCACTCCTAATCCAGCTCCTTTATTATTTACAGCCCTATTAAAATAAAGCTTTCATTCCCGATGCTCTACAATTGCTAGATTCTGATATAAAAATTCTAGGTTCCATGGTTCATTACCCTCTACTGCATTCTGTGCTAGGAATTCCACTACTACCCTTCCTTTGATAACCTTTATGGTAATGTACTCTATATCAAATTCAGTTAGGAGTATGAGCCATCGAGACATCCTTCTAGTCAAAGCAGGTGTCTACAGTAAGTATCTTAAGGGATCTGTCTTTGAAATAGCCTGAACCTTATAAGATTGAAAGTAATGCCTCAGTTTTCTTGTTGCCCAGATCATTATCAAACATGTCTTTTCCACCAAATCATACTTTTCTTCATATGGCAAGAACTTTTTACGAAGCTAATACACTATGTGCTCTATCCCATTCAGTCTTTCTTGAGCTAACATTGCCCCCATTGCCTTTTCCTCTAAAGCCAAATACAGGATCAACGGTTTACCTTGCCTTGGTGGTCTCAGTACAAGTGGATTGGTGAGATATTCTTTTATCTCATTAAAGGCCTTCTAAAAATCATAGTTCCACTCTACATGTTGATATTTTCTCAATAGCTTGAAGATTGAGTCACAAATATTAGTAAGCTTTGCAATGAACCTGCTAATAAATTATAACCTGCTAATAAACCCTCTCACTTCTTTCTCTGTCTTTAGTGTTGGAATTTCCTCAATAGCTTTCACTTTATCCAGATCTACTTTAATTCCTCTACTACTAACTATATGCCCTAGCAACTCTAAAAATGCATTTCTTCAGGTTGAGTCTTAGATTATACCTCTCAATGCGTGCCAAGAACTTGTCTAGTGCTTCAAAGTGTCCCTCTTTTATTTCTGACTTAACCATCATGTCATCTACATACACCTTAACTTCCTTATGCATCATATAATGGAAAAGAGCGATAGCTGCCCTTTGGTATGTTCCACCTGTATTTTTTAACCCAAAAGGCATAACCTTATAACAATAAGTCCCCCATTTCATAATGAAAGTTTTCTTGATCTTATCCATGATTGCTATTATTATCTGATTATATCCAAAGAACCCATCCATTAAAGAATACATTGCACTTGATGCCGCACTATCCACTATGACATAGATTTTGGGCAAAGGAAAGTCATCTTTTGGACATACTTTATTTAAATCTCTAAAATCGACACACATATGCACCTTACCATCTTTCTTAGGTACCAAGACTATATTTGCTAGCCATTGGGGGTAACCTACTACTTCCAAGAAGTTAGCTTGAATTTGTTTAACAATCTCCTCTCTTATTTTCTCAGTCCACTCTGGTTTTAGCTTGCGTAATTTTTGTTTAACCGATTTTATTTCTGGATGAGTTGGAATATAATGCTCTGTAATTTCCCTGTCTAAACTTGGCATATCTTCATAAGTCCAAGCAAATACTACCTTTCTTTTTGTTAATATTCTCTCAAAATTTTTCCTTTCTTCAGGGGTTACATAATGTGATATAGAAATATTCTTTGGATTATCATTCGTGCCCATGTTAAATGAATTAAATTGAATTGAATTAATGTCAAACATGCATGAACAATCAAAATTATAATGCATAAAACTATCAAGATGCACATTGTAGGGACCCAATTTCGGGATGATGTGTTATGGATGCGACAAAAGACTCCAATAATGAAAATATCATGAATAGGTCTTCGATACTTAAGATTTAAAATTTTAAGGGTTTAAATGCATCTTTTAAGGGAAGGATTTAGTGTTTTCAAGGACTAAATTGCAATATTTTTTGTAGAACCTAATCGCAAAACTTAAATTCTTCTAGGGGTCTTTTTATAATTAAATGTTAAATAAAAACCTGTTGGAATTCCATAATTTCAACTGAAATTATGTAATTTCGGTTGGAATTACATAATTCCAATCGGAATTACATAATCCCGATTGAAATTGAATTCTTCCATCTCTTTTTTTATTTTTTTTAACTCGATCCTAATTGGTCTAGAGTTCCTAATTGGTTTTTAACTCATTCCTAATTGGTCTAAAATTCCTAAATATAATTTTAAGTATTAATCTTATATTTTGAGGAATTAGAATCACGTTAGGATTGAGCTAGATTTTTTAGTTCTCTTTTCCATTATATAAAGAGGATGGGAGCCAGGAAGAAAAAGGGAGGAGGAAAAGATGAAAAATGGGAGGCAGAAACGTATTTTGAAGCTTTTGGTTTTTGTGTGTTTAAGAAAATAATTTTCATTTATTGTCGACTCTTAAAAAGCTTTCTTAATTCTTTTCTTTTGGTGAGGGTTTTTCTACAAAAATTCCTTTTGGTTTATCAAGTAATTCAAGATCCTTGTAGAATTTTAAAGAAAAAGATTCGAAGACTTATTAAGAATGGTGAATTATAAATTTGAGGAGTACCCCAAATCACTCATAAGCATCATCTTCTTCTTCTTATTCTTTTTTTATTTTATTTTTTGATATTATTAGTTATTTTTATTCTTTCGAGTTATTATTATAATTAATTCATTAATTATAATTTTATTTTATTTTATGTGGTGATTGTGGAGGAAAACGCATGGGATCATATTGGAGGGATGAATTCATGAGAAGTTCATGGAAAACCATGGATAAAGCCTCGAAGAGACTTAGTTTCTAGGGTTTTTTTTATTTTATTTTATTTATTGCTTTTATTTTTTATTTTATTAACTTTTTTTATGAACTAATGTAATAACCCCAATAATGGGAGTAGTGAAATTATGTGTGTAGTTGCATGTTTATTTTGATTAAATTGGTTAGTAAAATTACGTTTTTAATTTGGTAATTATTTAAAAATCAATGGAGGAAGTAGATTAATTTAGGTTGCTTGATAATAAAATTAGGGTTTTAGTAAGGATTAATTTAATTATTTGTTTGATCTTATTTAATTATTTTTTTATGTTTTTTTGGGCTTATTTATTATTTTTATGTGCTTTTGGGGACTTAAGAAGCCCATTTAGGTTAATAAAAATTGGGTTGATATTTTACACTTAGAAATGTTGTTTCTGTGCTTGTATTGCTTTAAGAGATTTGGCATGTGCGTCAGTCCTTGATATCCCCTATTGATATTAAGACCAAGACAAAAAATCCTAGGAAAAGAGACTCGCCATTGAATACGTGTGGGGGAGGAATAAGGTTGGAAGGATGTATGTATACCTAACTTGTTACTTACTACTTGTTGCATAGCACGTGCATCATATGTACATGCATACATGGATGTCATGCATCATACTAACAATTTGTCTTGCAGCCATCATTGATTCGTCTAGGTCTTCCTATGTTTGGAGTCAAAAAGGTGGCAGACTAGTGTGAACTGATTCAAGCCCCTAATTAATTGTGAAAGAGCCCCATTAATCCACTCTATTTAGAAGCTACACAACCTGAACAAACCGAAAGAATGGAACAATAAGAGGGAGGAAACTGGACCCTAAAAGATGTTAAAGGAGCACTGATGGATGATATGAGAGCAATAATGCAAGATGAGTTAAGACAAGCTTTAGCGGGATTGATGCCACCACCTACTGTTGCTACACCACCCGC
This sequence comes from Mallotus nudiflorus, assembly GCA_947683625.1. Taxonomy (NCBI): domain Eukaryota; kingdom Viridiplantae; phylum Streptophyta; class Magnoliopsida; order Malpighiales; family Euphorbiaceae; genus Mallotus; species Mallotus nudiflorus. The sequence goes on along the minus strand of CANTUR010000848.1, from coordinate 547,263 downwards.
TATGACCAACCCTCCTGCTATGGGTCCATTACCTGTTAACAATGACAATACTGGGGAAATGAAGCTGGATGATGTTGAGAGTAATATAATTGGAAAAGTGAAAAAGGAATCACTTGAGCAAGTTCAAGAGCTGGAATCCAGACAAATGAAGGCATTAACTCAAAAGATGTCTAAGATGGAGGAGTTGATGAGGGGACAAGGCCTAGGGTACCCGTTTGACTTTGATGATGTGATGCAATTTAAAGAAGACATGCTACCTGACAAATTCAAGATGCCACAGCTGTAGAAGTTCGATGGTATTGGGGACTCGAGGATTTATCTTAGTTAATACACAACTACTATGAGTACCACTGAGGCACCTTTGTCTGTGGTTACTAAGCTGTTTGTACTATCCTTAGAGGGTATGTTTGTTAATTGGTATCATAGGTTAGAGAAGTTTATCCGAGAAGATTGGAGGGAGTTGTGCAATGCTTTTCTAAAGCAATATGACTATAATACTAGGCTTGAGGCTTCCATAAGAGATCTAGAACTAACCAAGTAGAAGCCCAATGAATCATTTTCAGATTTTTTAACTAGGTTCATGGATAAAGTGGGAATGATGAAGAAAAAATTGGCAGAGAAGGATTAGATTAGGATGATAGTTTGAAATGTGTCACCTATCCTAGTGGAAAGGTTGCAAATGATGAACCCCAAGACATTCGTAAACCTTTATGATGATGGGTTATAAGCTAAATAGATTGAAAATGAGAAAAAGAAGGCTACTGGGAACACTAGAGCAAGAAGCTACCCAATTGGGGGCATACAACAAGGAAGCACTAGTCAGGTTGTAGGAGTCCATGTTGTTCAACAACCAAGGAGGTTCTCAAATTTTGAACAACCTTTGTCAAAAGTCCTAGAGTGCCTAATAGAAAAGGGCTTACTTCAACCTTTACCTACTCCAAACCCACCAAATCTAAATATCCCAGGCTATAACCCGAATAAACACTATAAATTCCACCAAAACTTGCAACACTCCACAGATAACTACATCTACCTCAAACATGAAATCCAAAACTTCATAGACTCTAAAAAAATCACAGATCTTGAAAACCCAAGTACCAAAAGCAATCCTTTCCTAAACTATCGAAATATGCCATCTCGAACAATTATGATGATCAACTCAAGACTAAGCGAGAAAGAAGTGCTAAACTCCTTTAAGGACCTAGACCTTAAAACCAATGAGAAATCTCCTGATGCCCCTGAAGATGTGGAGCGAGTTGAAGATTTGCTCGGTCAGCCCTCAAGCAAGTTCGACTATAAGGTGTTTTACACTAAACCACCTTCTTTTGACATACCCTTCTAGTCAATTATACCTACAGGATGGGGTGAGGAGTTTGATGATGAGAAGATGCAAGACAACAAAACATATAAAGTGAAAGTATGGAAGGATGGAAAGAAAGCAAAACCAATGAATGAGAGTTTCATCAAAAAAGGATATGGAAAGTATTACCTCAGTGCAAAGGAACCTGTTAACATGGCCAGTGTGAATGGGAGTAGGATCTACAAGGAATGGATTATTAAGAACCTGGTGCAAGACAACAAGGATGAGGAAATGCAATAATAGCTATTATGTCAGCCACCTGAAGGACAACCACCATAAGACTTAGCATCCTTAACATCTAGAATAAGAAATAAATTTTCTTATTGTCTGCTTTGAATAAGATTTTAGTTTCTTTAGAACTTTTTTTATTTTAGTGATCAATGATATAAATTCTAATTATACTCACTTATGTAATATGCATCTTGATAGTACTATGTATTGTGATATTAATCACATCTGCATGTTTAACAAAAATTTAATTCAATTAGATTCATTCAGTATGGACATAAATGTAAGCTTAAAGAATAGTCTTATATCACATGACATAACTTATAAATAGAACAAGATTTGAGGAAAAATAAGAAGAATGATAAAAAAGAGAAGAAAAAGAAAGAGAGAGAAAAAGAAAAAGAACAGTAAGGTGAAAAATTAAAGAGAAAAATTCAGGATTAATTGATGATAGGAGTTGTGTTATGTGATGTAATGAATGTTCTCATTTTGACCCTAATGAATGAGTAAAATTGAATTGGAGATTTTTTTTCAAATATCGCATATCCGTCTTTATCATATTGCATAAGTATCTGAATGGAAAGACATTACATAATGAAAGCTAAAATTAAAGCTATGAGATCACTATTTTAGTTATGTTTCCTTTGTAATTTTCCTTATAAGCCTAGGGTCCCCTTATACCTTAAGAATTCAAATGGCTTAATAACTTGCATTGCAGGTCTTGTCCTATAACTATCATCAATCATTGCATCAATATCAAGCTTCATATTCTGCTCAAGAGTTCTTCAAAGTGCAAGTCCAGTTGATTTCATCATTAAGAACTCGCTTCGGTTAGTTTGCCTATTCCTCTACATCTCTAATGAATAAGATTCTAACTAATAGGGTTAATAAGTCAAAGGATCAACAACAACAGTGAATGAACTGGGCTTTTACACATAAAAATGAAAAAAGACTGCTGGAATAGCATGAATGAATCTATAATGGAACTGGGGGAAAAATACAACTCAGGGGGCAAATTGTGTTTGCATTCAAAAAGCGAAGATGGATGCTAAAGTGTAAGAGCTAATATCTTAATCATTATATAGCAAAAATAGTAACAAAAAGAAAAGTTCAACTGTGCACCAGTCAATCACAAGCTCTATTGTAAAGCCATGGACCCTACTTGTTAGCCTAGTAATAAGTCTGATGAATCATATCGGAAGCTTTAACATCAGAAGTACCAACAGCAAATCATTCAATGCTCAAACTGACAGGCTATTGATGAGACACCTCATTCTTACACTCCAAAATCAATAGCATGGCTCTGTTCTAAACAGGAGACCCATTAGGATCATGCACATCATACATAGCATGCATACATTTTAGGAAATACTTGTTTTGTATAATAAAAGTCTTTGAGCTTAGATAAGATTGTACAGATATTCTACTACTAAAATTTGAAATTAGTGTTTTAAAAGTACAAGAAAGTAGTCAAAATGTGCATGTGTGAAACATCTAAAAAAAAGGGTAACGCTATTAAGTTGAACTTAATGCTTAATGAGACTCTAGACTATAGAAGACTAATAAATCATGGGCCCATCCAGTAAGGGAATATCACCAACAGTGATACTTGCAAAAGCATCATCTTAGCAATCTTAAGAGGCTAGATGAAACACTCAAGCTCCTCAGATTCAACATCCATCTCCATAGTCTCATCTAGAACATCCTCTGGAATATCTCTCCACAATAGTCAAATGAGTGTAGGGTATGGAATATGGTGATGAGAAGGTCCAACATATCAGTAATACATTCACTGGCCCTAAAAAGGGAAGAATGCACTCAAAACTTGAGATGAATGCACTTTGAACACTTCTTTGATTATGAAATAAAAACCTCTAACTCCTAAATATTTTCTTTTATAGGAAATGTTGGGAAGAGAAATGAAGCCCTCTACCATAGCATTAAAAGGATAAAGCCATAACTTCATTGGTGGAGCATCACGACCCTGTGATCAGAGACATTATCACCACAATGAAAGGGAAGGATGTAAAAGAATAACATTGCATTCTGATAAATTTTTTTACTAGCAAATAGGCTATACTAACTTATGGTATTTTTTGCAAGAAAATAAAAGAGAACGAAGAAGGGAAAAGGAACTGATACATTAATAAGAATGGGCAAGATAGCAAATGCCAATCGCTCGTCAAAACCTCACCTTGTCATAAAATTTTCAACACTATAAAGTACTTTTGTGCATTCATCATGATTGAAACTAACTTCAATAAGTTTGCAGGAATTGCAAATCCAAAAGAAACTGCACCCAACTTGTAGAGATGGTTGGCATAGAAAAATTAAAATCAATCAGCAAAGAATCTCTAATTAGTTAATACAACAAAATTCAAAGTCAATCAGCATAAAGAATTCAAAGCATTCAACTCAAACAACCAAGTATAGGACAATCTAGACTATACAACCGAGTGTAGTCAACATTGTATGACCGAGTGCAATGTGTCCTCAAGATTATACGATCGAGTATAATCAGCATCATACGATTGAGTGTGGTGTCTCTTTTCAAAAATAGACTATACGATCGAGTGTAGTCGGCATTGTAAGACCGAGTGCAATGTATCCTCAAGATTATACGACTAAGTATAATCAACATCATACGATTGAGTGTGATGTTTCTTTTCAAATCAGACTATACGACCAAGTGTAGTCAGCATTGTACGACTGAGTGCAATGTATTTTCAATCGATTATACAACTGAGTATAATCAGCACCATACGACCGAGTGTGATGTTTCTTTTTAAATCAGACTATACGACCGAGTGTAGTAAGCATTGTATGACCGAGTACAATGTATTTCCAATCGATTATATGACCGAGTATAATTGGCATCATACGACCGAGTGTGATGTTTCTTTTCAAGTCAGACTATACGATTGAGTGTAGTAAGCATTGTACGACCGAGTGCAATGTTCCAATAGATTATACGATCGAGTATAATCGGCATCATATGACTGAGTGTGATGTTTCTTTTCAAATTAGACTATACGACTGAGGGTAGTCAACATTGTACGACCGAGTGCAATATATCTTCAATCGATTATAAAATCAAGTATAATCGGCATCATACCACTGAGTGTGATGTTTCTTTTCAAATCAGACTATACGACTGAGTGTAGTCAGCATTGTACGACCGAGTGCAATGTATCTTCAATTGATTATACGACAGAGTATAATTAGCATTATACGATCGAGTGTGATATTTCTTTTTAAATCAGACTATACGACCGAGTGTAGTTGGCATTGTACGAACGAGTGCAATGTATCCTTAAGATTATACAACTGAGTATAATCGGCATTATACGACCGAGTGTGATGTTACTTTTCAAATTAGACTATACGATCGAGTGTAGTCAGCATTGTACGATCGAGTACAATGTATCTCCAATCGATTATATAACCGAGTATAATCGACATTATATGACCGAGTGTGATGTTTCTTTTCAAATCAGACTATACGACTGAGTGCAATGTATCTTTAATTGATTATACGACCGAGTATAATCAGCATCATACGATCGAGTGTGATGTTTCTTTTCAAATCAGACTATACGATCGAGTGTAGTCAGCATTGTACGACTGAGTGCAATGTATCTTCAATCGATTATATGACCGAGTATAATCAACATCATACAACTGAGTGTGATGTTCCTTTTCAAAATAGACTATATGACTGAGTGTAGTTGGCATTGTACGACCGAGTGCAATATCTTCAATCGATTATACAATTGAGTATAATCGGCATCATACGACTGAGTATGATGTTTTCTTTTCCAATCGATTATACAACCGAGTATAATCAGCATCATATGATTGAGTATGATGTAATTTTTCAATTCAATGCTATACGTTCGAGTATAGTCAACATTGTATGATCGAGTACAATGTGTTTCTTTCACTTAAGGTTATACGACCAAGTATAATCAATATCATACGATCGAGTATGATATGTCATTTTAAATGTTATACGTCTGAGTATAGCAAATTCACAAACAGAAGCTTCAAGGAGTGCAGGTAAGTATCCTAATTTTCAATTTAGAAATTGCATGCTATTTTACTTTGCCGTAATTTTTCAAGCAAACAGTGACAAAGGGGGGCAACTGTAGACATTCAATTTCTGGATAATGTGTTATGGATGCGACAAAGGACTCCAATGATGAAAATACCATGAATAGGTCTTCGAAACTTAAGTTTTAAAATCTAAGGGTTTAAATGCATCTTTTAAGGGAAGGATTTACTGTTTTCAAGGACTAAATTGCAATATTTTTTTTAGAACCTAATTGCAAAACTTAAATTCTTCCAGGGGTCTTTTTGTAATTAAATGTTAAAAAAAAACCTGTCAGAATTCCATAATTCCAATCGAAATTATGTAATTCCGACAATCTCGGTCGAAATTGAATTCTTCCATCTCTTTTTTTATTTTTTTTAACTCGATCCTAATCGGTCTAATGTTCTTAATTGGTTTTTAACTCATTCTTAATTGGTCTAAAATTCCTAAATATAATTTTAAGTATTAATCTTATATTTTGAGGAATTAGAATCACGTTAGGATTGAGTTAGGTTTTTTTAGTTCTCTTTTCCACTATATAAAGAGGACGGGAGCTAAGAAGAAAAAGGGAGGAGGAAAAGAAGAAAAAAGGAGGCAGAAACGAATTTTGAAGCTTTTGGTTTTTGTGCATTTAAGAAAATAATTTTCATTTATTGTCGTCTCTTAAAAAGATTTCTTAATTCTTTTCTTTTGGTGAGGGTTTTTCTACAAAAATTCCTTTTGGTTTATCAATTAATTCAAGATCCTTTGAGAATTTTGGAGAAGAAGATTCGAAAACTTATAAAGAACGATAAATTACAAATCTGAGGAGTACCTCAAATCACTCATAAGAATCATTTTCTTCTTCTCATTCTTTTTTTATTTTATTTTTTGATATTATTAATTATTTTTATTCTTTCGAGTTATTATTATAATTTATTCATTAATTATAATTTTATTTTATTTTATGTGGTGATTGTGGAGGAAAACACATGGTGATAATGTTGAAGGGATGAATTCATGAGAAGTTCATGGAAAACCATGGATAAAGCCTCGAAGAGACTTAGTTTCTAGGGTTATTTTATTTTATTTATTGCTTTTATTTTTTTTTATTTTATTAACTTGTTTTATGAACTAATGTAATAACCCAAATAGTGGGAGTAGTGAAATTATATGTGTGGTGACATGTTTATTTTGATTAAATTGGTTAGTAAAATTAGGTTTTTAATTTGATAATTATTTAAAAATCAATGGAGGAAGTATATTAATTTAGGTTGCTTGATAATAAAATTAGGGTTTTAGTAAGGATTAATTTAATTATTTGTTTGATCTTATTTAATTGTTTTTATGTTTTTTTTATTTGTTTTTAGGCTTATTTATTATTTTTTTTGTGCTTTTGGGGCCTTAAGCCCATTTTAGGTCTTGATTTATTTATTTAAGTTTAGGTAATTCTTTTAGCCCATCTCACTTAATAATTAATTAAAATATATTTTGAGGTCCATAATTAATTAGATTTTAAGTTAGAATTATCTTTAGGCTCATTTAGTTAATTAGACACAGGCTCACCTAATTTAATTTAATTAATTTAGACTTAACCCACTTAATTTAAGCTTTTTTTATAATTTGTAGATTTAAGATCACTATTTAATTAAAACATGTAGAATTAGGCCCACTAAATTAAATATTCCATAATTTGTAGAATTAGGCCCATTTTTTTTATTAAAATTAGTAGATTTAAGTTCATTTAATTAAAATCAAAAGGAATTAGGTCTTTAGGTTTACTTATAATTTAAAATATGTAGACTTTAGCTCATTTATTTAAAATCCATGTAGATTAGACTAACTTAAAGATTATGTCATGTATTGAATCAATTATTTACTTGTATATTTCATAACTAGTTTGCCTTGGAGTTGATTGTTTTTTAGGGTTTATATGAAATTGCATGTAAATAGAGAATAAGATAATAATTCATAAAGTAATTCTAAATAAACACAAGACTGAAAGAAGTTGGTATTTCATATCCAGAATCTCTTGGTTATGGTGCTAGCTTTCTTTTAGGGAATCAAGTACCACCTTTTCGATTTGTCCCAGTTATTACCCTGGGTGGCGACTCCTCATCTCCACGCCATGTCTTTGTGATAGTGGTTAGTGTGTTCTCTAGAGCCCTGAGCTCAGATAGTGTTGCGGTCGCTAAAATCTTGGACGCGCGCTAAGTCCTGCCGTCTACACACATCATACAAGTAAGCAAAACTAACATTCATGTCATTGACTATGGAAAAAATAAAGTTTTCATCTTTATAAATGTGATACCCTATATTTTAATTTAAATAAAGTAAATATTTGAAATTACAGTATTAATAAATAAGTTTAAATTATATTGTATAATTGTTAATTACCTAGCTATTTTATTGAGATAGATTTATGTTATGATTATTTTAGGGAAATATTTTTTCTATAATAATATTAAATATTAGATAGCTATTTTATAAGTGTGATTATTCTATATTACCCTTGCTCATTTCAAGCTTATAATATGTAATATATATACTATATATTATATAGGGTTTTATTCTTTTGTGTAGGGTTTATATATATATATATATATGAATGTATATACCCACACACCCAAGAAACCCGAAACCATAGCCCCTCCTCCCTGTCCATCACCATCTCTGTCACACTCCCTCTCCCTCTAGCGTGCCTCAACCGTCTGAGGTGCCAGCACCGTCGTAATAAGCCGCCAGCCTCTACTTCTTCCCTCTTTTCTTCCATTTTCGGTGCCCTGCTCTCCCTCTCTTTCGGTCTGAGCTCTCTCTGCCACTGTCAGAGCTAGATTGGCACTGCCATTACTCCCTTAGCTTGCCTTGCCTCCTCAGGCGACGGTTGATGCTAGGCCTTGCCGTTGCAACCCATTTTCGGCATCGGAAATCAAGGTAGATAGTAGGTGGTTTTGGGTTGTTTTTAGGTCATTTTCTGGTTGTCTAGGTTGATTTAAGTGCTAAACTTTATTTATTTCAAGTTATATGGTTAATTACGCTAAGTTAGTTGTTTAAATCTAATTTTGGTATATTATTTTGTTTTTTTTTTATTTTTTAAAATTTTATTTGATTTGATTTAATTATAATTAGTAATTAGAGTAATTATTATTAATTATTTTTAGTATATTGATTTTATTTAAAATTATAGAAAAATTTTTGTGTTAATTGTGAATTTTGGATATTTTGTTAATATTTTATTAATTTCCAAAAATTAATTATTAAAAATTATGAAATTGTGATAATTGGTAGGAAATTGGTTGTGTAATACTGTAAGTACGGCTTTGGCTAGTCCATGATATAATCTGTATGGCTATGAAATATAGTTTTAATGGAGCTCTAGAAAATTGGTATCAGAGACTGTTTTTTGCATAAGGTGGAATTGTTATAATTTATATGAAGACCAAAGGAGAAGGAATTCTTAAACATAACTGAACCAGAAAGCTCTTCTGTTCCCTCTTCCATTCCCTCTGTAATATGTGATTATAAGTATGTGCCAACTAAGTCTATTATTATTACCTTATCACCCCCTATCAACCAAACCACCCAGAAAAAGACCGATTACTTATATGAGTTTGCCTACCTTCCTGAAGACCAAAAGATTGAAGAATCAAAGTTTCCCTTATTGAACCCTTATGATGCCTTTTCAAAGTCCAAAATAAATTGGAAACAATCCTTCAAAGCTCTGGTAAACCGACCCACTTCTTCTATAAAAGAATATGTTCAAGCCTTTAGCTTTGATCAACACCAAATACCAGCCTCTCAGACAGAATAGTTTGTAACCTTAGAAATTCCTCCAGAATTTCTGAGAACCTGGCTTAACTAGGGATACACTCACATCCACTTTGGATCTATAAGGATAGGACTCTCCTACCATGGCAGAGCAGGGCAACCTGTCTTCTCTAGGATTGCTCTTTTGGATTCTAGATATAAGCAGTATCAACATGCTGTAATTGGGACTATAGAGACATCTTTAAATGTTGGCTCAATATTCTTTACGTTTTTCCTAAATTACAATCTTTCCCTTTCTGATCCTCATGCCTTGACAGCTTTAAAAGTCCAACTGCAGATCCTTGGTGTTGAACAAATCTCCACAGTCAAAGTAGCCAACCTTCACTACTAAATTGTTTACTGTCTCCAAAACCATGCTATCAACTTGTCACTACCCTATGTCCAAAATGATACTTTGTTCATAAAAGCAGACTCTCATAATACTTCCACGTGTATCCACACTCCTAAACAACTCTCTAGGAATGATTTATTAAAATTATTCCCAGAAAAATGGATCATCAATTATGAGAAGTTGCATGAGACAGTAGAGCCAATTCAAGGTACAGACCCAGTGCATATCAAAAGATCTGATGGATCAGTTAATACGATCTTTAGGAAAAAACAAGAGACTCCTACAGTTTTTAATACCCAATTCATAATCAAACCTTGGGATCCAGAAGATAACACTCCTGTAGCCTCTTTTGATAATTCTGGGAGACCAGTTTATGCTTTTAAGCGTGATGGTCACTATTACTTTGATTATTGTGATTGTGATGATTGTTATGTTGTATCCTACCTTGATGAGGATGAAAAGAAAAAGAAGAAATCTCTAGAAAAGGAATTCAAAAGGAGAAATGAAGATGGAGATTCAAGCATCGACACTCTGGCACAACCTTCAAGAAAATATGATGATCTTGTATCATATTGTCCTCCTGCTTGGTACAAACCACCAGCTATTCAAAATACTCCCTCCTGAACCTTGTAAACCTCAAACACCTCCTTCTCAGCAGAAACCTAAGTCAACTCCTCTCCTATATTACAAACAGGCTTTAAAATGGAAAAAAAAAACTTAGCCAAAATTTAAAAGTCAAAGCTTTTACCCTAAGTCTGTATGTTCCAACCCACAGACTTTCCTCCTTTAACCAAAGAAATAAAGAACCAAATTACCATGCAGCCTTTTATCCTAGAATCAAACATTATTAATGCAAATTCCAGACCCAGACAAACAACTCCTGCTGAAGCAGTAGTCAACTGGCAGACTCAGAATGCTTGTGCTCAAAATAAAAGACTGAAGCTTATTGAAGAAAAGATTGATGGAGTTGTTGAACATATGAATTTAGCAGAAAAAAAGTTCCAGGCCTTTGAAAAATGAATGGAAGCAGTTCATGTAGAATTACAAAGGCAAATAGAAATGAAGCACCAGGAACTAATGCGAATCATCAACAATAAAGGCACATTGAATAGCAGTCAAATGAAAGAAATAGAAGTTTTAAACTTAAAAGCCCAGGTTAACCAACTTGAAAAAGATCTTAGGAAAAAGAAAGAAGAATTGTCCTCATAAATTTCTTCAAAATCTTTCTCTCCAGATCCTTTGGGTCTTTTATATAGTCCTTATTCAATCCTTAGTTCACCATACACAGCCTCTTCCACTCAACCTTTATTTCCTACACCAACAGCCCCTTTGAATATTCCTCCAAATTTTCAAGGATTTAGATCCTCATTAAAAACCCTTTCTCAAACAAATCCTCTAATGAAACAACAGCAAAAAAAGGGAAAACAGTTCATTTCTCTTAAATTGAGAAACCTAAAAAAACACCCTTTGAATCATCACCCAAAAATGCCTCACCAACCTCATCCCTAGAAGAGTCAAAACACCCTCAAATGATGATGAATCCCATCTCTTCCTTTTTGGAAAAGTGTGCTGAAAATGCCATGCCCAACTTTTCAATTGGATTTGTTTCTAAGGAAAATTCATCTTCTGAATCTTCAGAAAGTGACTCTGATTCAGATTATGAAATTGTCATGACCCAAAATAGGGGCCATGACCGGCGCTAGGGAACGGGAATTCTTTCGAATCCGGAACCTGTAGCAAGCCTAAAATAAAATAAATATGCAATAATAATAACAACAACTCTTAATGCAGCGGAAATAAAATCATAATTATCAAAATAATAATCCATATCTCATATATAGATAAATCCTTTAATACACGTTTCAGTTCAAATATTCAAAGTACATATCTTGTATAAATACAATTCATCAAGCCCATAATTAATTTACAACTACTGCAGTGTCTAGATTATAAAAAAATAAAACTCAATACTCAAATAAGCAGTTTACACAAAGAAGCCGGGGCGGAAGAAATCCGGCGTACAGGCCTGCTACTGAGGTCTGAAGATGATGACTCTCTTGAAAAATTAGTCAACGGACGGGAGTCAGACCTTACTGAGTGAATTACTATAATATATATACATGCATACTAAATGAAAATGCATACAGTCAATAGTATATATCTAATATGTATATATACAGACAAATACACACAGATGCTGTAAAATCATTTAATATATATTTTACTGAAAATCATCGTTTGTGAAGGATCAAATAGAACCCTATGATATCGCAACCTCAAACAGTGTTAGACAACACTCTAGCCATACAGGCTCACTTATTCCAAATATATCCACTTAATCCATTTAGACAGTAGACTGGCCCCGAGACACTAAGTCGATCGAGCTCCAGCAGTCTGACTGTCAATGTGATTGGCCCCGAGACACTTGGTCAACCGAGCTCCAGCAATCACACTCCCAAATCATATCACACATCAAATATTCATATCCAATCAATATCCACAAACTGGTTAATAATATAGCCTAAATGCTATAAGCGCACCGGTACGTACTCGGTCCTAGTACTGCCCACTAGGTAGCACGTTCTATTGATATCCTTCATTATAATTATAAAACATACATTCATAAAATAAATGATGCATGAATTGAATAAAATAGCAATATAAATCATATATATACTGGAAATATACCAAAAGTAAACCAGGTATATTTCGAGTATATATACGTCAAATAAATCCAATTAAATTACAAATTAAGCTAGAAATATATTTAAAAACATTTTAAATATAATTTATTAATAAAACATGCATATAATTTAATATATACCAAAAATAAACCAAAAATAAACTAAAAATATACTTAAATACAAATCACATTATTTATGCACATTTAATCAAAATAAAACATATATTTCTAAAATCATGCATCCTAAAGCACTTATATATAAAATAGTAACTCACACTTAGTGCGCTCCACGAGATGGGTCCGACGGGCCTGGTCCACTAGGCCTCGATCTCGGTGCAACTAAACAAACAATAACGACAGAAATCAGAATAAACTTAACAGAAAATCCTAGAACTCGATCTAGAATATTAAACACAGAATCGAAATTAGGATTCGACCGGACATCACGTTTTATGAGAATTCTACCAAAAATTTGGCAGAACCTTCCCTGTAAAACGGACATCTCTCTACTCAAAGAGTAGAGCTGACCTTGCAAAGAAATACACTTCAAAAAATAGACACAATAACTCATCCACAACCCCTCAGTCGGACTCCAAACTACAGTTTACCAACCGGGGTCCACAATTCACAGAATAATTTTAAAAATACCAAAAATGCCCTTATAACATAGAAATTCATTTTATAAATAGAAATTACACAATTAACCTTTAAACACAGTAAAAACTGATAAAAACTCATTTTATTAGTAAAATCGTATATTATATATATAATTGAAAATAATTCACGAAAAATTGTTTTAATTAGTTAAAAATACTAAATAATTTGTAGAAATCATTTTTATACCTTAAATAACTATTAAAACCAATTAAATTACATTTTTAGTCAATTAAGGGTAAAATTACCAAAATACCCCTATATATATAAATATACTAAAATTACTTAAAAAATTCACCAAAAATTATATAATTGTCCAAAACTAATTTTCTCAACATATTTATCAATAATATCAATAATTAAACTCAATTAACCAATTAATTTCAATTAAAAACATAATTAACCTAATTTTTCAAAAATTCCATAAACTAATTAAATTCAAAATAAATACATAGAAATTCATAAAAATTCCAAATAAATTTCTATAATTCATTTCAACACCTATATTTATCATAAAACACAATTTCATAATTTAATTAATTAAATTCCGAAAATTAGAAAATAATATTAAAATATTTAAAAATACCGAAAAATCAAAATAATCTCCAAAAATAATACAAAAATTCATACATGTAGATTAATCTAGGAGGAACAACATTTGTGAATGAATTTTTCATGAATCAATCAAATTGAAGTCCAAAAAATTCAAGACCATTTAAGCTCAAACCAAAGCTAGAATCACACTCACCGGAGCTCAAGGAGAAGAAAGAGATCGGCGGTGTCAAAAATGGTGGCCAGAAATGTTGTGATCGACGGTGAAGAGGAATTCGGCTTCTTCGACCAAAACTGACCTCCAGTCGCCGGAAACGGCTGCTACAGGCGGCGAGGAAGGCTGGGGAAGGAGGTGGCACGCCGGACGGTACACCAACAGCAAGGAATCGACGTGACAGGAGGCGGACGGTGGGGGAAACAGTCGGGGAGTGAGAGGAAGGGGATAATGGCAATTTGGTAAATAAGTTAAACTTTATAATTTGTTTTAATATTAAATGTATATATGTATATATATATATACTTTATACTATATAATAAAATAATATTAAATTACACACATTAAATATACACCACACACTTAATATTTAATATTTTAAAATTTAATAATAAATAAAAATAATTAAATAATAATCAAATTAATAATCAAATAATAAAATATTAGGGTAATATATTAAACCCTAATTAAATAAATATATACACACATAGGCTTTATTTAGTAATTTAAAAATACGTATGAGTTCATGCAAGTCCGTAAATCTATTTAAAATAATTAATAATAAAATATTTACGTGAAAATTTTCCCGAAAATGTAAGTCCCTGGAAAATTTTATGTAAAGCACTTTAAATAATACACAATTAAAAATTAATTTTAATTAATCAAAAACTTATGAAATATCAATATCATATTTAAAAATTATTAACACTGCATATCCCGATGCAGTATAAAAATATTTTAAAACACGGGATATTACAGAAATACCTTACCAATTGATGGCTGATGATGCTACATCTTCTAGAGGACCTCAGGTTGAAGAAGTTGATGATCCAGAAGAAGAATCTGGTCAGACCAGAACACCACAACCAGATCAGCAGAAAAATTTCCAGAAAACACTGGAAATTACTTTACTTTGGATGATGTTCCTCCTTCACAATACAGGAATAGATTTCTAGAGTTTAGAGCATGGATAGCCGAACAAATGCTTATTCCTGGAGCAGAGATCAGGGTTGTTATTGAAACATTTCTTTTAAAAATGGTGGGAAAGTTGGCAAACTAGTATGCTTCTCTGAATGTTTATGCTAGGGCCCAGTTGATGGATGTAACTTCACCAGAATATTTTCTAGGAATCTTACATCATGAGTTCTTAGGAAAATGGGATGATGATCTTGAAGTTGCACGAAATGAGTATTACCAGATGAAATGTTGTTCACTACAGAGAAAAGATCTAGAAAGACATTTTCAACATATGTCTACTAAATTTTATCTGTTAGGAGGTATTGCTAATCCTGATTTAAAACAAGCTTTTTTGGCTTCTGTTCCTGAGATCCTTGCCCCTCGAATGGTTTTAATTCTTCAAAAATCAAATTACAAAGTTGGAGATATGCCAATGGGACATTTATATCAGATCATGATTTGGGCTCATACTCAGTTATATGACCAAAGGAAGATGATTAAACTGTATCTCGGCAGTAAGAATAATCCTTTGGGAAAACTTTCATGTGATAGGCCTGATTTGCATATCAAATGTAAAGATGCTGATGTTTGTGTTTGTCCTCCAAGGAAGAAGAAACACTTCTTTAAACTAAAGAAGAAAGGAAAAAGATCCAAGTTTAAGAAGTGGAAGTATTATAAGAAGAAAAAGTTTTGTGGCACAAACAAAACTGACAGATGCTACATCTGTGGAAAAAGAGGTCATTTTGCAAAAAATTGCCCTTCAAAAACAAAAAAGACTAAAAAAATGATTCAACAAATTCAGTAGATCACTAAAGTAGACCTAAATGATGCCGATCTTAAGTCTCTCTTTTCAGAAGAAGAAGAAGCTTCACCAGAATGCGTTTTTGCTGTAGGCCAAGAGATAGACTCAAAAATTTCCAGCTCTGAAACGGAGTCCTAGAATGACCAATTCTTAATTGGTGGTGAAAATAGAGACATGATAGCCCTAACTCATGAAAAACATCCAATACCTTTGTTTCTTATCCAAATTTACCCAACCAATTATTCCAAACCTATAAAACTTGTAGCCTTGATCGACACTGGAGCTAAAACTACCATTCTCAACCCAAAAGCCTTGCCTAAAGAATATTGGAAACATCATTCTGAATATTTCTCTACAACCAATGGAGAATTACTTGAAACTGGCCTTAAAACCAAACACCCAATAAAGATTCAATTCTTTCCAAACTGTTACCCTTGGACCCATGTTCTTGGATCATCTTGACCTGGAAAAGAAATTGTTATTGGCTTTGATGTCTATTGGAAGATGAAAGACTTAAGAATTCTTCCCAATGGACTTAAGTTTAAGAAATACTTTCAACCATACACCAATATTCCATCCATCCTTTTTGTTGGCCAAACCATTTCTCAACCAAACCTTCAGATTATTCATGACGTTTTGTTAAAAGAATGCAGTGCTCAGTCTCATACAAAATTTCTTCGAAAATGTTCATCACCATTGTGGAAAAATGAGGAATTTTTCATCTCCTTACCTTTCAAGAAAAATGAAGATGTCAACCCAACAAAGGTAACTCAGCCAGGAATGACTCCTTCTAATCTTAAATTGGCAATTGAAGAATGCAACCAATTAGAAGCCTAAAGTCTAATTGTTCCCACAAAATCAGAATGGGCATGCCAAGCTTTTTATGTAAACAAAAGATCAGAACAAATCCGTGGAAAGAGGAGATTGGTGATTGACTATCAGCCTTTGAATTTCTTCCTCAGAGATGACAAATTCCCTCTACTAAAAATTTCCTCATTATTTACATTTTTGGCGGGAGCAAAAATCTTTTCAAAATTTGATTTGAAGGCTGGATTCTAGCAACTTGGAATCAAAGAGGAAGGCAGGTACAAAATGGGCTTTTGCATTCCAAACAGACACTATCAGTGGAATGTCCTGCCTTTTGGACTCAAAGTAGCCCCATCACCGTTCCAACGGGCTATGATCAAGATCTTTGAGCCCATCCTCTCCAGCGCTCTTATTTATATTGACGATATTCTTTTATTCTCTATAGATATAGAAGCCCATGAGAAACTGCTTCAATAATTTGGTAATCTTGTACGACATTATGGTGTTATACTTTCACCCACCAAGATGTTCATTGGCCAAGTAGAAATAGATTTTCTTGGAATCATATTCAAAGAAGGAAAATATCTTCCAGGTCCTCATGTTGCAACAGAAGTAGATAAATTTCCAAAAGAAAATCTTTCTGTCAAGAAAATCAGACAAGTTCTTGGCATTGTCAATTATCTCAGAGATTTTATTCCTCACTTGATAAAGAAAACAGCCCCTCTCAGAGCTCTTCTAAGAAAAAATCCTTCATCATGGTCCTTAGAACAAACAGAAGCTCTTGAACAACTCAGAACTTGCACAAAAAATCTTTTTGATCTCCAGATTCCCTCCACAGGAAAAAGAATCCTTCAAACAGATGCAAGTGATCAATTTTGGGGAGCTATTCTTTTAAAAGAAGATGATAATAAGAAAAGATGGATTTGTGCTCATGCTAGTGGAAAGTTCACAGATGGAGAATGCCATTATCACTCAACCTTCAAAGAGGTCTTAGCAGTTAAATATGGCATAAAAAAATTTGAATTCCATTTGATTGGTCATCATTTTAAAGTTATGATGGACTGCTCATCATTTCCAAAACTGTTTGAATTCAAAGGAAAGACTCTGCCTCATCCTCAACTTTTCAGAATGAAAGAATGGTTCAGTAAGTATGACTTTGAAGTAGAACACATCAAAGGAGAATACAACCTGCTACCAGATCTTTTAAGCAGACCACCTGCCCTATGTGAAAAACCCTTTCAGCTAAAACTCCTCCTCATGATATACATGTATCAGACCATTACTGCCAACTTTCTTGAAAAAGGTATTCCTCCGTCCTTACCATCACACATTTCCATAACCAACCTTAATCAAGAAGCCAAAACTTAAATTTTTGAACTTCAATCTAGACTAATTAGAAATTATGGGTTAGATTTCTTTTACAAGTTAGGCTTTCATCCTATTTATCCTTTCACCTGTATTTTCACCTTCTTAAACCAAAGTCCTGAAAACCAGTTTTATTGGCTTCCTGAACTGTTAATCCTGTTTTGGTATCTTTGTCATTTATACTGGATTTCATTCGACCTTCAACCATTAAAGCTCGCTAGTTATATCAGTCTGCTTAAAAAGAATGAAAGTCTAAATCCGCATTTATTAACATTTCTCAAATGGTTCTAGAATTTGTTAAGATGGAAATCCTATTTGACGAATAAGGCTTATACTTAACAAGTGGCACCTCCTCTCGAATGTCATACTATCATCACTCTTAAAAGAACTTTCTTTAAAGCTAAAGGTGTTTTTACTAATGTACCATGCTTTAATATCTATGGGACCTATAGACACTCAATGATACACTATATTACCATAGATACCACAGATCCTTTACTATTGAGAGAGTTTTAGAGACACATGTTCGAGCAAAAATGGTATTATCCCAAAAGAGATATGGCCAAAGATATTTGATGATGCCCCATGGGAAATATTTTCCTTTGATTGTAGGAAACAGATGATAGCAGACAAAGAGTATTGGGAAAAGACACAAAGGACTACATCCATCCCATCTCGCATGCAAATTGATGATCCTTATCAAGTCAGCTCATTTGCAGAATAGACTTAGTTGGCACATACTTATAATCACATATTACAGAGGGAGTGGAAGAGGGAATAGAAGAGCTTTCTGGTTCAGTCATGTTTAAGAATTCCTTCTCCTTTAGTCTTCATATAAATTATAACAATTCCACCTTATACAAGAAATAGGCTCTGATACTAATTTTCCAGAGCTCCATGAAAACTATATTTCATAGCCATACATATTATATCATGGACTAGTCAAAGCCGTACTTACAGTATCATATAACCAATTTTCGGCTAGACAGCTTGTCCCCTTTTTATAATCTATATAACTATAAATTATAATCTTAACAGAGTTGGTAACTGGATCATTTTCTTAATTAAGTTTCTGATGTACCAGATCCTTCATGGAGGCAAGTACAGAGCATACTCCTTAATTTAGATTGGTGGAACGATTATAATTCATAATCTTACTATTAGAGAAGAATAAAGATTTCTTAGAAGGCCATTGTTTATTTAGCTTCTAAAAATATTACAAGAGGGGTTATGCCTCTCAACGGAGAAAGAAGCTCCTTATATAGAGAAGGAGCTGAGATACAAGAAGGCCCAAACAAAAACAAACAAATGTGGATAAACATCCACTAACACAAACAGACAAATGTGGATAGACATCCATTGATAAAAGTAAATACAAAGATTATACAACTTTAAATTACAACCACTTGTGACAAATTGGCTCATGACTTGGAGAGAGATTATTATCTTTATCACTATCTTCAATATGATAAAAGAGGCTATCCTCATTAGGATCCTATGAGTGCCCTGCTAGTGGCATACGGGGGTCCTCTGAATTATTTGATTTGAAAGAGTTTAACCATATCTGTTCTACAGTATCACACATCCAATTTTCGACGAGACAGTCTGTCCCCTTTTTATAATCTATATAACTATAAATTATAATCTTAACAAAGTTGGTAACTGGATTATTTTCTTAATTAAGTTTACGATGTACCAGATCCTCCATGGAGGCAAGTACAGAGCATACTCCTTAATTTAGATTGGTGGAATGATTATAATTCATAATCTTACTATTAGAGAAGAAGAAAGATTTCTTAGAAGGCCATTGTTTATTTAGCTTCTGAAAATTTTACAAGAGGGGTCCTGCCTCTCAACGAAGACAGAAGGCTCCTTATATAGGGAAGGAATTGAGATACAAGAAGGCCCAAACAAAAACAAACAAATGTGGATAAACATCCACTAACACAAACAGACAAATATGGATAGACATCCACTAATAAAAGTAAATACAAAGATTATACAACTTTAAATTACAACCACTTGTGACAAATTGGCTCATGACTTGGAGAGAGATTATTATCTTCAACACTGTCTTCAATATGATAAAAGAGGCTATCCTCATCAGGATCCTGTGAGTGTCCTGCTAGTGGCATACGGGGGTCCTATGAATTATTTAATTTGAAAGAGTTTAACCATATCTGTTCTGCAGATGAGTTGGTTAATGTGTTCTCTAGAGCCCTGAGCTCAAATAGTGATGTGGTTGCTAAAATCTTGGACGCGCGCTAAACCCCGCTATCTACACCCCCTTTCACAGACTCTGTCTCTCGACTTTTAAAGCTTGATCTAGTAACCTCCAACTCCTTCGATCACGCATGGAAGTTATGCGACATTGGAAGCGTGAGTAGGAGTCTCAGGAGTTTTCATTTTTATTTTTAAACTTTTAAAATCAAGATTAAAAAATGGCGATAGAGTTTTGAAAAAAATCAAAGACTCGCACACACAGGGACAAGTGGTGTCCTGAACTAATGAAAAAAATTAACAAATGACGAAAAAATCAATTTTTAGCGAAAATCGGCACTCTAGAATGCCGATCGACGTCCCATAATGCCGATTGGCATTGCTTAATACCAACTGGCATTACGTAATGTCGATCAACATTAAATGCCGATCAATCACATTTTTTTAAATTACAAAAAAGGTCTTGGAAGTTTCTAATTTTTGCAATTAAATCCCTAAAAAAACTAATTTTGTAATTAAATCCAAAAAGCGTACCAATTTAGTCCTTTAAATTGCGAAACTCGACACTAGAGATCAATTCTTGATTAGATTTTCATCAGGCTTTCGTCGCACGCATGCACAATTGCATCTTGAAATTGAATGCTTATACACATATTTTTCTTAAAATTACTAATAATTAGCTAAAAATGAGAAATAAATTATAAAAATTATTTTAATGCTATTTATTACTCAAATTCTATTAAAAAAAAGAATAATTAATAATAATTTCAACTAAGATGTAAAAATTACTAATTTTTTCAAAAATTCATTTTTCACATAATCATTCAAAAATTTATAATAAAAATTCTACATATAATTTCAATAAACTTCCTCACAAAACTTGCTCAAAATAATCAGTAAAATTTATTAAAAATATAGTCTTTCCAATCTCAGAATAGTGCTGGAATAGTAATTCGAGCCCGGGATATTGCCATTTCGAAAATAATCTCCAAAATTAAATTTAAACATATATTTGAAAAGGTCACAACCTCTACAATACTAATCTAAAGTCAATTTAACATAAATCAACCTAATTTAAGCTCAATTTCACAAATTAATCAAAATGAACATAAAAACATTTTCACAAAATTAAGAGACTTACCGAAGTTGAAAATAAAAAAGAAGCCTAGAGGACAAGCTTTTGTCTAAGACTGGCAGCGAGCTCAGAGGTCTCTGGTGAGTCTCAAACCAATCCAACAACTGGGAAGAAAGAGGAAAGGGAAGAGATGGTGGTGTGTTGGGAAGGGGAAGGAGTTGTTGGGGGCAGCGCTGGTTGGTGGTGGCTGGTGATGGTGGTGCTGTCGGCATGAGTAGAGAAGGAAGGGAAGAAGGGAAGAAAGGAAAAGAAAGAAGAAGAAAAAAAAAAGAGAAGGAAAGAGAAAAGAAAAAAAAAGGTATATATATATAATATAATATAAATAATAATTTTAAATTAAAAAATTAATATTCTAATATTTTAAAAATCTACATATCCCCCAAATTAATTATACACTAACAATTAATCAATAATTTACATAAATAATAATATTAATAATATTAAAATAATATTCAACACCAAAATTCAAATTTAATTTCACTAATAATCAAATATCATAATTTAAATAAAATAATTATTAACATTGCAAATCCCAGAAATTTAATTTTATAATTTCTAAAAATTTAGGTTATAACAATCTTCCCCTTATAAAAAAATTCATTCTCAAATTTTATATAAAAAAAACTGAATACAATAATTCATCGAGGAAAAAGGTATGGGTAAGCCACTCGCATCTCAGCTTTAGTCTTCCATGTGTGCTCTTCCACGTTGTTGCTCCTCCACAAGACTTTGACCATCAGAATTTGTTTAGAATGCAACTGGCAAACTTGACGATTAACAATCACAACTAGTTCTTCCTCGTACATCAGATCTTCATTCATTTCCACACTCTAGGCTATAAGACGTGCAAAGGGTTTGAAATGTACTTCTTGAGCATATAGACATGGAATACTGGATGCATTTGAGACAAATTCAAAGGCAAAGCCAATCGATAGGCAACCATGCCAACTCTCTCCAGAATCTCAAAAGGTCCTATGTATCTCAGAGCTAACTTTCCTTTCTTACCAATTCTCATAATGCCCTTCATAGGTGACACCTTTAAGAATACATAGTCTCCAACCGGAAATTTCACATCTTTGAGCTTCGGATCCGCATAGCTCTTTTATTTGCTAACTGCTGTTTCCAATCTCTTTTTTATCAAAGTGACTTTCTCGGATGCATCTTAGATAATCTCTGGTCCGGTCATTTCTCTTTCCTCGACTTCATTCCAACACAGAGGAGATCTACATTTCCTTCCATACAGTGCTTCATATGGTGCCATCTTAATGCTGCTATGGTAGCTATTATTATAAACAAACTTTACCAATGGCAGATAATCATCACAACTGCCTCCAAGATCCACCACACACATCCTCAACATATCTTCGAGTGTTTGGTTCGTTCTCTCAGATTGATCATTTATTTGGGGATGAAAAACAGTACTGAAATCAAGCCTAGTACCCATTGCTTCTTGTAACTTCTGCCAAAATTAAGAGGTAAATAATGAACCTCTATAAGAAATAATAAAGATAGGCACCCCATTAAGACATATAATATTCTTGATATATAGCGTAACCAACTTGGCCACAAAATAGGTAGCTTTAACTAGTAAAAAATGAGCTGATTTGGTTAACTTGTCCACTATCACCTAGATGGAATCATATCCATCCTTAGAACGAGGCAATCCTGTCATAAAATCCATAGCGACACTCTCCCATTTCCACTCAGGAATCGAAAGAGTTTGAAGCTTCCTAAAAGGCTTCTGATGCTCTATTTTCACTTACTAACAGGTCAAGCACTTAGAAACAAACTCAGCTACATTCTTCATTCCATCCCACTAGTAGAGATCCTTAACATTGTGGTACTTCTTAGTAGAACAAGTATATACACTGTAGGCTGTAAAATTAGCTTCTTCCAAAACCTCCTCTCTCAAGTTCTTCATATAAGGAACACACAATCTTTTATTGATCCATAGCACACCTTCATCATCGAGACTAAAATTAGTGAACGTTCTATCATGAACTTTCTTCATACATTCAACCAAATTAGGATCTCAGCTTTAAGATGCTTTAATCCTAGCCCTCAATCCTAATCTAACTCTGAACTAAGCTAGCAATCCTCCTGACCTTGTTATCTTCATCATCAACCATTGGTCCACTAACTTGTGCATCTCTTGGATCAACGGTCTCCTCTCTACACTGATGTGAGTAAGACTACTTGAAGACTTCCTCCTCAAGGCATCTAGTACCATATTAGCCTTGCCTGGATGGTATAGGATATCACAATTATAATTCTTCAAAAGTTTCAACCATCTTCTTTGCTTTAAGTTCATATCTCTCTGTTGAAAAATGTACTTTAGGCTCTTATGATCAGTGTAGATCTTGCATGTTACCCTGTATAGATAATGCCTCTAAATCTTAAGAGCAAAGATCACTGCAGCCATCTCTAAGTCATGAGTAGGATAGTTCTGCTAGTGCTTCTTTAACTGCCTAGAAGCATAAGTCACTATCCTTCTATTCTGCATTAATACACAACCTAGGCCAACTCTAGAAGCATCATAGTACATAGTGAACTTATTAACTCTATTAGGCATAGTCAACACTAGAGTTGTAGTCAACTTCTCCTTCAACAGTTGGAAACTATCCTCACATGCATCTAACCATAAAAACTTCACATTCTTATGAGTTATGTAGGTTATAGGTGTTACAATTCTTGAGAAATTCTGAACAAATCTCTTATAGTACCTAACCAAACCCAATAAATTTTGGATCTTAGTAACTATAGTCGGTCTAGGAAACTTAGGCACTACTTCAATCTTCTGTGGATAAACCTGAATGTCATCCTTAGACACCATATGCCTAAGGAACGTTACACTTTCCAACCAAAAATCACACTTCGCGAATTTAGAATAAAGTTGATGTTCTCCCAGTGTCTGTAGTACTGTCCTCAAGTGATATACGTGCTCTTCCATAATCTTCGAATACACCAGTAACTCATCAATGAAGACCACTGCAAACTAATCCATAAATGGTATGAACACCCTAATTCATCATATCTATGAAAGCAGCTAGTGCATTGGTTAACCCGAAGGACATCACCAGAAAATTATAGTGGGCATATCTAGTACGGAATGTTGTTTTAGGAACATCGACTTCACTGATCTATAACTTATGATAACTTGACCTCAAATCATTCTTGGAGAAGAATTATGCACCTTGAAGTTGATCAAATAAATCATCTATCCTCGGAAGAGGATACTTGTCCTTAATAGTCACCTTATTCAACTATTTGTAGTCAATGCACAATCTCAATGTATGTCACGACCCAAATCAGGAGTTATGATCGGCGCTAAGGAACAAAAATTCTTTCGAATCCAGAACCCATAGCAAGCCTTAAAAAAATAAAAAGCATGCAATAAATAAATAAAATACACCAGAATTAAAATCTTAAATTGATATAAAATAAATACTCAATGTCATATCAAAAAATAAAATATTTACATACAATATTCAGAGAAAGGTCTTTGACATAAACAACATTCTACAGATACAAACTACAACTACTACTGTAGTTTTCTAAAATGCAATAGCAGTCAGATAAGTAATTTACATAAACTAGCCAGGGCTAAAGAAGTCCAACGTATGGACCTACTACTGAGGTCTGAGGAAGAAGAATCTCCTGTAAAATAAAAAACTGAGGGGATTCAAACCTCATTGAGTGAATTATTATATTATATATACATGCACCTTCTAATGTCATATGCAATCAAGCATCAGTATATATAATAAATATATACCTGCATTTCACATAGATGCTGAAATCACTTTTATGTATAATAAATGCTGAAAAATTATTTATTTGGATGAAGGATCAAATAGAACCCCAATTATATGCAAACTCAACCAAAAATATCTCTCTAGCCATACATGCTCACTTAATTCCAAATTAATTCTCTTATTCCATTTTGGGCAATAGACTGGTCCCGAGACACTAAGTCAACTGAGCTCCAGCAGTCTCACTGTCAGTGTGATTGGCCTTGAGACACTAGGTCAACCGAGCTCCAGCAACCACACTACTCAATCACATCAATCTCAGATAATCAATCAATCAAATAATTGTCACCTCAAGTGATTTATAACTCAACCCTAAAAATCTATTACACCGGTACGTACACGGTCTTAGTGTTGCCCACTAGGTAGCACGTTCTGTTGATATCCTTCAAATAAAATTCAATATACATATGGGAAATAAATAATGCATATTTAAACATAATAACATTTATAACAACAAAATAAACCATATATATATACCAGAAATATACTGAAAATATACTAAGTATATTTCAAGTATATATAAGCTATGTAAATCCAAAATCAACCATAAATATACTGAATATAAACCATGAATATACCAACAATATTCTAAGTGCATATTGAAAATATAACATGCATATATGTTGAAATATACCAAAAATATACTGAAAATATACCTAACATATATTAAAATATTTAATAAAACAATTCATGTATAAATACATATTAAAAACATGACTACTCAGTATCATGCATCTTATATGCAATGTATATATAAAATAATAATTTACAATTATGTGCTCCTTGAGACTGGCTTGATGAGCTCAGTCCAATAGACCTCAGTCTTGGTACAACTAGAAAATAAATAATAGTAAATCAGAATAAATTCCTAACTTATACTTCTAAAAGAGACTCGATCTAGAAATATAAAAACTTAGACAAATACGAAAATTCATAATCAACCCAATGTCACGTTTTGCGAGAATTCTACCAAAAATTCGGTAGAACCTCCTCTGTAAAACGGATATCTCTCTACTAAAAAGTAAAGCAAATACTGCACGAAAAACACACTTCTAATATAGATTGCATAATACCTCGGGTTAGGACCCCGAACTACATAATTTTCCAACCAAGATTTACAATTCACCAAAAAAATACAATTAAAATAATAAATATATTAAAAATCAACAAATTCCATAAATATCCTCAAAATACCAAAATATAATATATTTAAATTATAAAACACCAAATACAATTATTTTCACAATAATTAAATAAAAATCTCAAATAATAATATAATATTCATAAAAATCCAATTTTTCAATAATTCAACATAAATTAGTAAAAATTCACTTTAATATATTCAAATAGTTTTAATAGCCTAAATATGTATTAAAATTAATTAAAAACCCATTTAATCACCAAAATAGTAAATAATATATTATTTGAAAATAATTTTCAAAAGTTAGTATTAATTAGTTAAAAATAGTAAATAATTTATGAAAATCATTTTAATACCCTATATAATTCTAAAATCATCTAAAAATATTATTTAACTGTTATAACCCGAATTTTTAAATTATTAAAATATATTTCGAGATATGCAGCGTTAATAAAATTTTGAATTTTATTTATATATTATCATTATTTGTGAATATTATTCATATATGCTCTTTTAAATATTTTATTTACGTAAAATATATTTTTAGAAGTTGTTATTTAAATATTAGGTTTAATATTATTGATGTTATTTTTGGATAGTGTTATTTTTAATATTGTTTTATTATTGTTATTGTTATGAGTATTATTATTATTATTTTATGTTAGTATATTAAATTGTATTAGTGCATGTGTGTGTGTCCATGTGTATATATATATATATATATATATAAGAAGAACAAAAACTTACCGAAACTTACCTATCCTTCCTCTCCTTCTTCCTCTCATCCATAACCGTCATTATGCCTCCCTTCCAGCTCGTTGGACTGCCACCACCAGCATTGCTTCATCTTCTCCTTCACTTCTCGCCGCTAGCTTCATCCGTTTCTGCCATTATTTCTGGTGGACCGTGAGCATGCACAATAGACCGGTGACGTTCCCGACGGTGAGAGCTTGTGTTCTTTGGCTTGATCAACTCCTTAAACTCTTGTCAAGTCGATTCCGAGATTAGTTCAAGCTCAAACCTCCTTGTTTGTAAGTTATACCAAGATTTTTATTTATGTATATTAGGGTTTTTATTTTTTTTTAGTTAGAAATTGTTTGATTTGTTGATTTTTACTTTTGAAATATTGTTCTTGGTAGCTCAATCTTGTTAGAAATATTTTTTGTTAATTTTTTTTGAATTAGTTTAATTTATGGGTAATTTTGATTATTTTATTATTATTTGTTGAATTTTTGTTAATTAATTATTTTAATTATGGATTTGGTTAAATTAGTGTTATTATATGTTGATATTAATTTTAGTGTTGAGAAAATAATTTTTGAGAATCTTATATAATTTTTAAGAATATTTTTATACTATGTATATATTGGAATATAAGGTTGAAATTGTATTTTTGTTGAAATTATTAGTTAATTATATGTTTTAGATAATATTAGAATATTATATATTGGTAAAATAATTTTTGTGATTTTATAATTTTTGAGGAAATTATTTGTACTATGTAATTTTTGAAAATATAGGTTAAATATGGATTTTTATTAAAAATATAGTCAAATATTATATTTTAAATGATTTTATGATTATATAGAGTATTAAAATGACTTTTATAAATTATTTGTAATTTTTAACCAATTAATATTAATTTTTGAAAATTTTATTCAAATATATATTATTATTTACTATTTTGGTGATAAAAATGGGTTTTAAATTAATTTTATTATATAATTAAACTATTTACGTAGTTAATTGTGAATTTAACCATTTGTCACAACCCAAAATAGGGGCCATGACCGGTGCTAGGGAACGAGAATTCTTTCGAATCCAGAAGCCATAGCAAGCCTCAAAATAAAATAAAACATGCAATAATCATAATAACATAAATAAAATATTTTGCAGTAGACATAAAATCATAAATAAAAATAATATAATAATCTGCCAATAAAATTAATTATACATCCTCATCTCATATATAAATAATCCTTTAATACAAATCCAGTTCAAATCTTTAAAATACATAACTCACACAAATATAATACATAAACTCCACAACTATTTACAACTACTGCAGTGTCTAGATTATAAAATAAAACTCAAGTAAGCAGTTTACATAGTGAAGTCAGGGCGGAAGAAATCCGGTGTATAGGTCTGCTACTGAGGTCTGAAGATGATGACTCTCCTGAAAAATAGTCAACGGAAGGGAGTCAGACCTCACTGAGTGAATTGTTATAATATATATACATGCATAACTAAATGACAATGCACACAATCAATAGTATATTTAATAAATATATCTACAGGCAAATACACACAGATGCAACAAAATCGTTTTTATGTATTTACTAAGAAAATACATCCGTATATGAAGGATCAAATAGAACTTTAGAAAATCGCAACCTCAAACAGTGTTAGACAACACTCTAGCCATACAGGATCACTTATTCCAAATGATTCACTTGTTCCATTTGGACAATAGACTGGCCCCAAGACACTAAGTCAATCGAGCTCCAGCAATCTGACTGTCAGTGTGATTGGCCCTGAGACACTTGGTCAATCGAGCTCCAACAATCACACTCCCAAATCATATCACACATCAAATCAAATCAATCCGATCATAACCCACAAATAGGTTAGTAATAAAGCCTAAATGCTATCAGTGTATTGGTACGTACTCGATCTTAGTGCTGCCCACTAGGTAGCACGTTCTATTGATATCCTTCATTTATAATATAAAACATACATTCATAAATAAATGATGCATGTAATTGAATAAAATAGCAACATAAACCATATATATACTAAAAATATACCAAAAGTAAACCAGGTATATTTCGAGTATATATACGTCAAATAAATCTAATATAGTTACAAAATAAACTGGAAATAAACCATAAACAATTTAAATATAAATTCATAATAAAACATGCATATAATTTGGAAATATACCAAAAATATACCTGAAATATACCGAAATAAACCTAAGTAATGATTAAACTATATATGCCTATTTTATACAATGAAAACATACATATCTAAAACATGCACCCTAAAACATATATATATATATATAATAACAACTCACTGTTATTGCGCTTCTTGAGACGGATCTAATGGGCCTGGTCCACTAGACCTCGATCTCA
The DNA here is from genome assembly GCA_947683625.1 of Mallotus nudiflorus. Taxonomy (NCBI): domain Eukaryota; kingdom Viridiplantae; phylum Streptophyta; class Magnoliopsida; order Malpighiales; family Euphorbiaceae; genus Mallotus; species Mallotus nudiflorus. Next base: position 517,965 of record CANTUR010000848.1, on the reverse strand, counting down.
GCACAACTAAACAAACAAATGATAACAAAAAATTATAATAATTTTATCAAAATTTTTAGAAACTCGATCTAGAATACTAGACACAGAATTAGAATCAGAATTCGACCGGACATCACGTTTTATGAGAATTCTATCAAAAATTCAGCAGAACCTCCCCTGTAAAACGGACATCTCTCTACTCAAAGAGTAGAGCTGGTCCTACAAAGAAAATACACTTCAAATAGACACAGAACACAGTCACAATCCCTCGATCGGACTCCAAACTACAACTCACCGACTGAGGTTCATAATTCACAAAATTATTACAGAAATACCAAAAATGCCCTTTAATACTAAAAATACATTTTATAAGTCCAATTTACATAATTAACCCTAAAACTTACTAAAAATCGATAAAAACTCATTCATTTAGAAAAATCATATATTATATATAATTTAAAAATAATTTACGAAAAATAGTTTTAATTAGTTAAAAATACTAAATAATTTGTAGAAATCATTTTTATACCTTAAATAACTATTAAAACCAATTTAATTACATTTTTGGCCAATTTAGTGTCAAATTACCAAAATACCCCTAGTTTCGTAAATTCACTAAAATTAATAAAAAATTCACCAAAAATAATATAATTACTCAAAAATTAATTTCTCAACATATAATTAAATAATATCAATAAATATACTCAATTAACCAATTAATTTCATTAAAACACATCATTAACCTAATTTTCCAAAAATTACATAAACTAAATAAATTCAAAATAAATATATAAAATTCAAAAAAATTACAAATAAATTTCTAAAATTAATTTTAACACCTATAAAAACCATAAAATACAATTTCATAATTTAATTAATTAATTTTCGAAAATTAGAAAATATTAATAAAATAATAAAAAATTCAGAAAAATCAAAATAATTCCCAAAAATTCCATAAAAATTCAAAGAGCTAGATTAAGATACTAGGATCAATGTTTGTGAAGGGAGTTTTCATGAATCATTCAAATCGAAGCTCAAAAAATTCAAAAACTCAAAGTGGCAAAAAATGTAAAATCAAAACCTAGGGAAATCTAGACCGTTTCAAGTGAAAAAAAGCTTGGAAATGGACTCACCGGAGCTCAAGGAGAAGATAGAGATCAGTTGCATCGAGTTAGGTGGTCAGAATCATGTCGATCGGAGCTAGGGTTAATTTTCGGCTTCGCGGGTTGTTGCAGCATTGACCGACGCTGGAGAGGGTGGAAGGAGAGGCTGAGCTGCTGGAGGAAGGCGGTGGACGTCCGACAAGCACTCTGAATGGCAGTGAACAGAATTGCACAGTGAGGGGAAGGGATGAGGCGTCGGCCGTGAGGGAGAGGTTCGAGGGGCACGTTTTGTAAATTTGAGGAAGTTTATGTATAATAATAATAATAATAATAATAATAATAATAATAATAATTTATATTATAATATAATAATTATATTATTTTCATCAAAAATTCTAAACCACATGTTTTAAAATAAATAATATATATACATATACAATATATACATACATAACACATGTTAATTAAAGTGAAAACTATATAATATATATCAATAATTAAAAATAATTAAAATGACTTAATAAATAACAAACTCATGAAAATAATCATGAATATATATAAAAATTACTAACACTGCATATCCCGATACAGTTTAAATTATTTAAAAACTCGGGATATTACACCATTTTAGGTTAATTATTTGAAAATTTGGTTTTTATTAATATTGTACAATATTTGAGATTTTATTAGTTAATTTATGATAATTTTGGAATATTATGTAAATAATAAATTTATTTATTATTTTGAGCTTAAATGGGTATTTTATTATTATTTTTTATGATGTTAAATTGTGATTTTAATAATTATTTGCAATTTATGTTAATTTAATTGTAAAATGGGAATTTTATTCCATTTATGAATTTTATTACCAAATATTATTTAAATATTAGAATTTTATATTTTAGTTGGAAAATAAAGGTTTTTAATATTTTTATGGATTTTTTATGATTTTTATGATTTTATTATTTAATATTGTTGGTTTGTGATTTGTGAACCTTGGTTGGAGATTTGTACAGTTTGGGGACCCAACCTGAGGTGTTGTGTTTTGTGATTTTAGAAGGTTATTTTCTATGCAGGATCGGCCCTACTTTTGTAGGGAGACATCCGTTTTACAAAGGAGACTCTACCGAATTTTTGATAGATTTCTCATAAAACGTGACAACCAGTCCGAGTCTAGTTTTGGAATTTTGATCGAGTCTTTCTATAGTAATCCTAGAAGCATAAAGTTAGAATATATTTTGATTTATTATTATTTATTTTTCTAGTTACGCCGACACCAAAGCCTATCGAACCAAGCCCGTCCAGTCAGTCTCAAGGAGCGCAAACACGTGAGTTATTATACTATATATGCATTGCATTTAGAATGCATGAATAAGGATTTTACATTTTATTTTATGTCTAAATGTGATTTACATATTAAATGATTTAGTATATTTTCAGTTTATTTTTAGTATATCTTTGGTATATTTAGGGTTTATTTTGATATATGCAAGTTATATAATTAGGTATATTTTTTTATATATTTCAAAAGAAATACATGTTATATTTTTTTATATATATATATTTAGCATGATTTTAGTATATTATTGGTTTATATTTGGCATAGTTTATGGTTGATTTCAAATTTATTTAACATATATATACTTAGTTATTTTAGGTATATTTTTGGTATATATATGGTTTTTTTTTGTTATTATGAATGTTATTAAGCATTATTTATTTTCCATATGTATGTTTAATTTTAATTGAAGGATATTAATAGAACGTGCTACCTAGTGGACAGTACTAGGACCGAGTATGTATCGGTGCAATAGATTTTAAGGTTGAATTATGATATCATTTGAGGTAATATTTGATTGATCGATTATTAAGATTGATGTGATTGAGTAGTATGGTTGCTGGAGCTCGGTTGACCTAGTGTCTCGGGGCCAATCACACTGACAGTCACATTGCTAGAGCTCGGTTGACTTAGTGTCTTAAGGCCAGTTTACTGTCTAAAATGGAATAAGTGAATTACCTTGGAATTAAGTGAGCCTATATGGCCAGAGAGGTATTATTGATTGAGGTTGCGATTACATAGGGTTCTATTTGATCCTTCATATATATTAAAATAAACGTTTTCTGCATTTATTACATATATAAAAGCAAAGTTTGACATTTGTGTGAAATGCGTGTATATGCATATATATATATAAGAATGTCTGACTGTATATGGTTTAGATTGCATGTATATATATTACAATAATTCGCTCAGTGAGGTCTTACCCCCCTCAATTATGTTTTTCAAGAGATCTTATGTTGTCAAATCTTAATAGTAGAGCTATTCATCGGTGTTCTTCCACCCCGATTAGATTATGTAAAATTTATATTTAAACTCTGATTTGTATTTTAAAAATTGCAGTAGTGTTGTTATTGTATCAGAAGAGTATTGTTTTATTCTTGATATTTTGTATCCAGTATATTGTATGAACATCTTTTATTTATGAAATGATATTGAATATTTATATTTATATACATAATTTGAAAAATTTTAATTCAGTCGTACTTTTTATTTATTTACTACATGTGCTTTTATTTTTTTAAGGCTTGCTACGGGTTCCGAATTTGAAAGAATTCCTATTCCTTAACACCGGTCATGACTCCCTGGTTGGGTCGTGACATTAACTATAATTTTCATAAAATTATACAATTAACTCAGTAATACAAAATACAATTAATATTCTAAAAAATTATATAAATTCACCAAAAATCATTTTAAATATTCTAAAATTATTAACTCACATTACAAACACAAATTTAACTAAATTTTCAATAAAAATAATTAATTAACATAATTATCAAAAATTCAATATTTAATATTAAAATAATAAAAAATTAACCAAAATTCAAATTAATTCAAAAAAATTTACAAAAAATATATTCGAGAAGCTTGAGCTATAACAAACAACATTTGTTAAGCAAGTTTGCAAGAATCAAACATTAATAAAGTTAAAAAAACAAAAATAAAAACTCTAAGTCACATAAACTAAAAATTGAAGATATCTAAAAATTTAAAGGATTTAAGCTCAAACAGAGCTCCGAAATAGACTCACCAGATCAAGGACGTTCAAAACAGACCAGTCTGATGAGTTAGGGTGGCTGGAAGCTCCCACTTTTGGCTTCTTCTTTGTCCGGTAGTCCCAGCGACTTTTCGATGGCTTTGCTGGCGGTGAACGACAGCTGGAGGAAGAGGGAAGTGGAGGCGGTCGGTGGTTGCAGCTGGGCGGCTCCAGTGGTGGCTAGATGGTGAGTGACTGAGAGAGGGAAGAAGAAGAAGAAGAAGAAGAAGAAGGAGAAGGAAAAAAAAGGTTTGACCCAAAAATTTTTGCTTTTGACCCTTTTTTATAAAATTACTAAAATGCCCTTCATCAAATTTAATAATAATAATAATAATAACAACAACAACAACAACAATAATAATAACAACAACAACAATAACAATGATAATAATAACAATGTTAACAATAATAATAATATTAATATTAATAACAATAATAATAATAATAATAATAATAATAATAATAATAATAATAATAATAATAATAATAATAATAATAATAACAACAACAACAATATTAATCCCATGTAAAAATAAATTATTTTTATGTAAATAATTCCATAAAATAAAATACATAAATAATATTAGCAATTAACGATAATAATATAAAAATAAAATTTAAAATTATTAACACTGTATATCCTAAAATAATATTATTTTATTTAAAATACTGGGTCTTTACAGTGTACCATTCTTCTTCTTCACAAACAAGAATGGTGCACCCCAAGGAGAAACACTGGGTCTAATAAAATCCTTGTCCAACATTTCTTGCAACTGCTCCTTTAAGTTTTTTAACTCTGCAGGAGCCATCCTATAAGGTGACATAGAGATAAGAGTTATGTTTAGAACCACATTAATGTAGAATTCGATCTCCTTGCGAGGTGGTAAACCTGACAACTCATCAGGAAAGATATATAGAGACTCACATGCTACAAGAACATCTAAGATATATGTTAGCTCTGTTGTAGTAACCCTAACACCCTTTTTCTAGCATCTTCCTAGTTGTGATGGCGGAGATAAGATTCTGAGTTGCAGAACTCTTGTGACCCATAAAATTAAATTCTTCATCATTCAGAATTCTAAAAATCACCTATTTACTTCGACAATCAATTATGGCATAGCGCTGAGATAACCAATCCATTCTAAAGATCATATCAAAATTCATAACATCTAGCAACACTAAATCTATAGATAATTCTCTTCCTTCCACTAACACCGAACACCTAGGAAGAACGACATCGATGTCCAACAAATCACTTAGAGGCATGGCAACTGATAAAGGAATTTCCATCCTTGTGGCTTGCCAACCCGACTTTAAAGAAAAAACAAGGGACACAAATGAATGGGCAGCATTCGAATCAAACAAAACTCTAGCATCAAAGAAACATACCAGGAGTGTACCTGCTACCACTGCATTGGATGCATGAGCATCTTGTTGAGTGAGAGTAAAGACTTTGGCCCGTCCTTTGCCTCCCTACTGGCTGGTGGATGTCTGACTAAAGTCTCTCACGCTACCTCTGCCTCCTCTACCTCACCCCTACTGGGCCACAAACTATGAAGTACCGTGATGCTGAGTTGGAGCTACATTGGCTATAGAATGCTGTCGAAATTGCTGCTGATAACCAGAATAAGGACATGACTTGGCAAAATGTCCCGTTTATCCGCATCTAAAACATGCTCCAAGAGCCATGTAGCATGGTCCCTACTAGACTCTCCTACACATTTGACAAGCACTGGCTACTGACCCCGTGCTGCTATAATCAAAACTCTGACTATTGCTACTGTTGGTAGTGCCTGTATCAAATCTAACAGGTCTATATGGTACACTACGACCATGTTTGCTGCTCTTGTGGACTCTCTGCTGAGGTCTTTGGCCCTACTGAATGGATCCTCTCTGCTGACTATTAGAGCAAATTTAAAATGTAGTGTACTGAGTGCTCTGAGATCCTCCTACTAGGACACCTCCTAACTGATAATAATCAGGCATAACTCCCTGCATGATCAAATCTAAGCTCTATCTTATTGGCCAATTCTATCACAGACTCAAGAGTTAGACTTGCAGTAGGCATCCCAGCGAATGCAGAGCCTAAACCAGTAATGTATATAGTGACAACGAAGTACTGATCTCTTATTAAGTCCTCTGCATATCGACCCAGTCTAAGATACTCTATGGTGTACTCTTCTGCTGACCTGTCACCTCTAGTAATACTTGTCAGCCAGAGTTTGTAGCTCATCCGCATAGGCTCTGGGTAGAAATGTCTTATAAATCTCTCCCAAAACTGAGCCGATAGGAGTGTCATTATGTGTGGCTGGATTATCTGTACATACCAATCCAGGGCTGGTCCTTCTACAGACAACTCGACAATCATGATCCTCTAGTACTCAGTATGAGTAGTTTGAGTCCTCCTATCTATGGCATGTAAAAATTCTAGAGGATTTGAAGTCTTATCAAATGCTAACTTGTCGACTCTAGTGTAGAACAAGGCTACCTTTGGGTCAAATATACCCTGCTGATATATAGGCTACATTTGCAGGATGATCAAAGGTATCGACACTACACCCTGCTGAACCCCTGATGCAAAAATAGCTCCCTCAAAATCCTGGTCTGCAGGTCCCTTATCCTACAGCTCTCTTTATCTGTGGTGAATTACCGCTCCTCTAGGTCTACCTCTACCTCTAACCCTATGCCTAATTGGTGTCTTAAAAGGTAGAGTCTCATCCTGTATGGACCTTACATCCTCGGCCTCATTAGCCTATGGATCAGTACGCACTTTCCTCCTCATTCTAAAAGAACAAACACAAACACAATTTAGACAAACTAGACATCTTATCAGTTACGCGGAATTCTAAAGTAAGGAAGACTTTCAAAGACATAATTGAACCAAATTTGCTGCAGTAGTTTCAAAGAAAACTCTAACTCTAACTCTAACAACCTAACTCTGACCATACTAAACCTAGACTCTGATACCAACTTTGTCACGACCCAAATCTGGGAATCATGATCGGTACTAAGGAATGAAAATTTATGAGAATCTGGAACCCATAGCAAGTTCTAAAATAAAAACTCGATAAAATATAAATATAAATATTACTCAGAATTAAAACTTTTTAAATCAAAAAGAAATCTCCATATATATATATATATATATATATATATATATATCATAATAAAATATTTTACAATATTCAAAATACAACCATCAAAGATAATGATCATAAATTACATCAAGTATGAAATACTACTGCAACATCTATCAATACAAGGAAAGAGTAGTTTAAAATTTATATAGATCAGCCGAAGAGGAAAGGGTCCAACGAAGAGAACTACTCCAGAAGGTTTGATGGGAAGAATCCTGAAAAAAATATATTGAGAGGGGTCAGATCTCACTAAGTAAATCATTATTATATATATGCATGCAACCTAAGGATACAAACATTCAAACATTATTATAATAATATTTATATATTTATATTTATTTTAATTTATACGTGCATTTCATATAGATGCTCAAAACCACATTTTTTTATAAATAAATAAATACAATAATTTTAAGTGGAGGACTGGAGTAGAACCCTAAAATGTTCCACAATCTCGATCACTAAACTTCACTAGCCAACAGGCTTACTTAGTTCCAAAAATATTTCTCTTCTCAATTTTGGACAGTAGCCTGGCCCTGAGACACTAAGTTAACCAAGTTCTCACAGTCTTACTGTCAGCATAATTAGCCTCGAGACACTAGGTCAACCGAGCTTCCGCAACCACTCCACTCACTCACCACAAATCTCAATAATCAAATAAATCATATCTCAAATCAATAAAATTTATGGCCTAGCATCTAACATATTATTGCGTAACAACCATAGTGTAACCCACTAGGTGGCACGTTCTACAACTATTCTCCAAAATATTATATCAAAAATAATTAAATAAATGAAATCATATTAAATATGTAAAAGCATCTAAATTATGAACATAAAGTTTGCATTTACAATTTATATATATGAAATTACATATAAGTGCATATATGATAATGATAATAATAATTAATAAATAAATAAAATTTGATGCAAACTAATATATTAAATTCATACATTCATATTATCAAAATATGGATGTTAACAATGATCTATATATGTCATGCATACATATAATAATAACTTAAAGGTGTATACTCCTCTAAATTGACTCGACTGGACTGGTCCTGTAGGCTTTGATCTTAGCGCAACTATAGAAAAAAAAATAATAATGATATTAGAATTAAATTCCTAATTTTAAACATCTAATTTCTAAAGAACAACTCGACCTAGGATATAACTCGATTAAAACTCAAAATTTAGGACTGACCTGATGTCATGTTTTACGAAAAATATACCAAAAATTCGATAGAGTCTCCTTCATAAAATAGACATCCCTCCACAAAAATAAAGTCGATCCTGCACGCAAATACACTTCAAAATATCCACAGTTCACAAATCTCTGGTTGGGCCCTAAACTACATTTATTACCCAATCGAGAACCAATACAATCCATAATTAATAAAATCATATAAATTCCAATAATTCACAAAAATCTTAAAAATTCATTTAAATATCACAAATCAATTTCTTTACATAATAAAAGTATAAAAGATATTTATTTCCAAAATAAATAAAAAAATTCTAATTTACAATTAAATTATATTAATAAAAATCCATTCTTCTAATTTTGTAATTAAATAGCATTAATTACAAATAATTATTTAAATTGCTCAAATGGATAATAAAAATAACCAAAAACTCATTTAAGTTTAAAAATAATAAATAAAATCATTATTCATATATTTTTTCATAAATTACTAATAATTAGCTAAAAATAGGAAATAAATAATAAAAATTATTTTAATGCTATTTATTTCTCAAATTTTTTCAAAAACATGATAATTAATAATAATTTCAACTAAAATATACTTATTTTTTCAAAAGTTCATTTTTCACATGAACATTCAAAAATTTATAAAAAAAAATCTACATATAATTTCAATAAACTTCCTTCACAAAACTTGCTCAAAATAATTAGTAGAATTTATTAAAAATATAATCTTCCCGAGCTCGGAAAAGTGCCGGAACAGTAACCCGAACTAGTAATAGTGTCATTTCAAAAATAATCTCCAAAATTAAATCTAAACACATTTTTGGAAAGCTCATAACCTCTACAACACTAATCTAAAGTCAATTTAACATAAATCAACCTAATTTAAGCTTAATTTCATAAATTAATCAAAATTAACATAAAAACAATTTCACAAAATTGAGGGACTTACTGGAGTTGAAAATCAAAATTGATTGAGGGTTTAAAAAGCCCAGAGGACAAGCTTTCATTTGAGATTGGCAGCAAGCTCAAAGGTCGCTAGAATCGTCTCCGGTGAGCCTCGAACCAATTCGGCAATCGGAAAGAAAAGTGGAAAGGGAAGAGATGGTGACGTGCCGGGGAGGGGAAGGAGTTGTTGGGGGCGACATTGGCTAATGGTGACCAGTGGTGGCTGGCGGCGGTAATGCTATCGGTGTGAGCAAAGAAGGAAGGGAAGAAAGGAATTGAAAGAAGAAGAAAAAAAAGAGAAAGAAAGAGAAAAGATGGAAACAAAAGGTTTTTGAATATATATATTTTTAATATAATATAAAATAAATAATAACTTTTAAATTAAAAAAATTAATATTCTAATATTTTAAAAATCTATATATTCCCCCAAATTAATTATACACTAACAATTAATCAATAATTTACACAAATAATAATATTAAAATAATATTCAACACCAAAATTCAAATTTAATTTCCCTAATAATCAAATATCATATTTTAAATAAAATAATTATTAACACTGTAAATTTCATAAATTTAATTTTATAATTTATAAAAATTTAGGTTATAAGAGTGTCATGGTAGAATTTTGCACCTCTATTTTCATAGTCATAGAAGAGGAATTAAGAGAAGTACATCTATATACCTGTAAAATTATTTTATGAGATTTGGTGTGTGTGATGAGAAATTCTTCATTGAGGGAGACTGGTTCGGATTGTATCTATTGCAGATAGCTTTCTTCGCCTAATAAATATGAGACCTTTGGAGATTGAATTTGTAATATCCCAAGTTTTTAAATATTTTTATACTGTATCGGGATATGCAGTGTTAATAATTTCTGTATATATATTTATGATATTTTATGAGTTTGTTTTTTGTTTAAAGCTAATTTTAATTATTTTATATTATTTTAAGTACTTTACGTAAAATTTTTTCAGAAATTATATTTTCGGGGAAATTGATACATAAATAATTTAATACTATTTATTTTGACCAGTTTTACGAATTTTCATGAATTCATATATAATTTTAAAGTGCTAAAATAAATTGTATATATGTGTACTTATTTAAATTAATTAGAGCTTAATTAATTTTCTTAATTTTATTATTTAATTTTTGTATTAATTAATTAATTTTAAGTGTATAAATTATTAAATATATTAAAATATTTGTGTGGTGAGTATTATTTGTGTGTGGGAATATATATATTACTATAATATAAGGTGGACATATATATATATACATATATACACAAATTTTAATCAAAAAATAAAAGTTTACAGAAATTACAGTTTTACCCCTCCCTACATCTTCTTCTTTCCAACGCCATTTCCAGCCACTTTCAAGCTGATTTTCTTGCTGTTACTATGCCCCTCAGCCTTCCTCCTCCACCTCCAGCCATTTCCACCACCTGAAACACTCTTTTCCGACGTTGTTTGGCCGGATTTTCATCAAGAAGCCAAAAATTGACTTAGCTCTGATCAAGTACTTTTCGGCTACCAAATTTGATGCCGTCAGTCTCTATCTTCTCCTTGAGCTCTGGTGAGTTTGATTCCAAGCTTTTTTTCACTTGATTTGGTCTAGAGTTGTTTAGGTTTCAATTTCTTCAAATCAGCCATTTTGGGTTTCAATTTTTTTTTAGCTTTAATTTGATTGATTCATGAAAAATTCCTTCACAAAATTTGTTCTTGGAAGTTTAATCTACATGTTATAATTTTTTTAGAATTTTTGGAATTTATTTTAATTTTTGTGAGTTTTTTATTATTATTTTCTAATTTTCGAAAATTAATTAATTAAATTATGAAATTGTGTTTTATGGTGATTATAGGAATTGAAATGAATTATAGAAATTTATTTGTAATTTTTTTGAATTTTTATGTATTTATTTGGAATTTATTAAGTTTATGTAATTTTGAAAAATAGGGTTAATTATGTGTTTAATTGAAATAAATTGGTAAATTGAGTATATTTATTGATATTATTGAATTATATGTTGAGAAAATTAATTTTGAGTAATTATATTATTTTTGGTGAATTTTTAGATTTATTTTAGTAAATTTATATATATAGGGGTATTTTGGTAATTTTACACTAAATTGGCTAAAAATATAATTATATTGGTTTTAATAATTATTTGAGCTATAAAAAGGATTTCTGCAAATTTTTAATATTTTTAACTAATTAAAACTATTTTTCGTAAATTATTTTCAAATTATATATAATATACTATTTTTCTAAATAAATGGGTTTTTATTGATTTTTAGTATGTTTTAGGGTTAATTACATAATTTGGATTTATAAAATGTATTTTTATTATAAAAGGGCATTTTCGATATTTTATAATTATTCTGTGAATTGTGAACCTCGGTCGGTGAATTGTAGTTTGGAGTCCGACCGAGGGATTGTGGTTGTGAATTTAGTGTTATTCCGAAGTGTGTTTTCTTTACAGGACCGACTCTACTCTTTGAGTAGAGAGATGTCCGTTTTACAGGGGAGGTTCTGCCGGATTTTTGGTAGAATTCTCGTAAAATGTGATGTCCGGTCAAATCCCTATTCTAATTTTGTGTCTAAAATTCTAGATCGAGTCTTTAGAATTTTCGTTAAATTTATTCTGATTTCATGTTGTCATTTGTTTGTCTAGCTGCGCCGAGACCGAGGCCTAACAGATCAGGCCTGCCGAGTTTGTCTCGTGGAGCGCTAACATGTGAGTTATTATACTCTATATATATGCACTGCATATAGGGTGAATTATTTAGAATTTTTAATTTTCATTATATGTTTTAAAAGAGATTTAAATTATAATATTTTTGGTATATCTAGGGTTGCATTTTTATATATATGCATATTAAATAATTATGCATGTTAGTTTGATATATGCACATTAAACAATTAGGTTTAGGTTTAATACATTTGAGTAATATACACATGTTTTAAAATGTACACTTAGACATAATTATTTTATTAAATGATTAGTATACTTTAGGTATAGTTTCAGTAGATTTTAGGTTTATTCTTAAATAATTGCATGTTAAATTATAAACCTACACTTAAATTATTTTTAAGTTTATTTTTGGTATATTTTTTATTTATTTCCAAATAAATACATGTTTTATTATTAAATTAAACCTAACACATTAGTGGTATATTTAGGATTTATTTTTGATATATCCATGCTAGATAATTAGGTTCATTTTTAGTATATTTGTGAATATATGTTAAACACAAACACATATTTAAATGAATATTTATACATAAATGTTTTATTAAATGATTTGTGTACTTAGGGTATATCTTTTGTATATTTAAGTATATTTTTTAAGAAAATGCATGTTATATTATTGTTACTCATTTAAATTGTTTTTAACTATATTAATGATTTATCTTTAGTTTATTTCATATTTTATTTGACACACATATATATATATACCTGAAATATACTGGGTATATTTTAGGTATATTTTTGGTATATATATATATATGGTTGGTTTTACTATTATGAATATTGTTCTATATTAATTATTTTTCGAATGAATGATTTATTCTAAGTGAAGGATATCAATAGAACGTGCTTCCTAATGGGCAATACTTGGACCGTGTACGTACCGGTACGATAGATAAGGATTGAGTGAGAGTTAAAATTGGACGATTATAATTGATTTAATTGATTTGACTAAGATTAATGATATGTTAGATAGTGTGATTGCGGGGCCAATCACACTGACAGTCAGACTACTGGAGCTCGGTTAACTTAGTGTCTCGGGGCTAGTCTACTGTCCATAAGTGAATTGAATGATCTATTGGGTTGGTTGAGATGTGAGGTGATAGATAGTGTAATTGCTGGAGCTCGATTGACCAAGTGTCTCGGGGCCAATCACACTGACAGTCAGACTGCTGGAGCTCGGTCGACTTAGTGTCTCGGGATCAGTCTGCTGTCCAAATTGGAATAAATGTTCTATTTGGAATCAAGTGAGCCTGCATAGCTAGAGTGATGATGGAGTTGTTGAGGTTGTTATTATTAGGGTTCTATGGATCCTTCATGAATTTAATCAAACGTTTTCTACATGTAGTATATTTATAAAAGCAGAGTTTGGCATTGTGTGAAATGTGTGTATATATATATATATATATATATATATAAGAATGTCTGATTGTTATGGTTTAGTTTGCATGTATATATAGTATAATAATTCACTCAGTGAGCTCTGACCCCCTCAATTATTTTTTTCAGGAGATCCCATATCGTCAGACTTTAGTTGTAGAGTTCCTCACCGGTGTTCTTCAGTCCCGGCTATTTTATGCAAATGTATATTCTGAACTTTGAATTGTATTCTAGAAACTGCAGTAGTAGTGTTATTATATTAGAAGTGTATTATTTTTTTTGGATATTAAATACTCTGAGAATTTGTATTTGAACATTGTACGAATATGTATTCATTTATAAAAGGATTTGGAGTATTTATTTTATATATTGATTCAGAAAAATTTTAATTTGGTCATACTTTTATTTAATTATTGCATGATTTTATTTTCTAAGACTTGCTACGGGTTCCGGATTCGAAAGAATTCTCGTTCCTTAGCGCCGGTCATGACTTCTAGTTTGGGTCGTGACAGAATTAGACAAAATGATAAATATGAGTTTTGTTCCTTTATATGTTAACTAAAACCCTTTGATGCAATTTTATGAAATAATGTGTGTGTAATGAGAAATTATCTATGGTATGGCACTGGTTCTGTTTGCTACGTCTACAGGTAATCCAATTTTCCCTAAATAATATGAGGACCTTAGAGCATGAATTAAATGAAGTATAAAACATGAAAGCTGTTCCTTTATGCATTAACAAAGTTCCGAAAATTGATTTTGTAATTGGACTTGTTTAACTTGAGAAATTATGAAAGGAATGAGACCTGCTCAAACTCTTTCTGTGTAGAGCACATAACTAAATTAAAAAATTCACCATTTATTGTGTTGGGTATATATGAAGCTGATTTTTGGATATGTTGTAGCCCTATGTGTCTATCTTTTGTTAAAAATTGAATCAAGTAATTTGGAGTTATATGGTCAAAGTTATTCACTCCTAAGTCTAGTATGGTCAAGCTGCCTAACAAGGAGAAAAATATTAAATGTTAAGTTTACACATATACAGAACATATCCCAATTGCATACCAAATATAAAAACTTAGTGTAGGCATATTTTTTTTAATCAAATATATGTTACATTTTAGGATCCCAAAGCATTGGTGAAACTCTAGAAGGTGATTTAAGTCATCCTTAGAGTGTTTAGCATCTTAAAGAGTGAATTTAAATATTGATTGAATTCTTTCGTGAAATGTGTGTGATGAAGGTGAATTTCCTTTTGATTATTTAAATGTATATGGTTTGCTTATTGATTAATTATGTCTATACATAAGTGTTTACAAGTTAAATGCAAATTCACACGTGAGCACTTGCATATGGATATAAAAGGATATTGTGACCGGCTTGGCAAATGCAAATGATCAAAGAAAATCATATAATTCACATGTTATATGCTAGCCAACAAAATCAAATGGCAATTGTTTCACATGAATCCCGAAGCAATATTTGTCTTGTCAGGCCACAACAAAATCAATGAATATTACATTAGCATTTGCATTTGAATGAATTATACTTGTATTGTGATTTAATATGAATTGTTGCTTTTTTTTTTGCCTTCAGAATTTAGTTGATATTTATATTAATTGAGTCATGACTCACCAAATCGCAATTATTTTTCCAAATAATGAAGTTTAAAGTGTGACTATTTTGAAGCATAGTACATTATAAATAAAGTATAGATCAAAGGTCACTGGCCGAACCCTCACTCTCTCTCCTTGTATCATAAGCATACACTTAGACAAAAAGATATATTTTGTACTTATTTTTAACTATAACTCTTATGTATTATAAGACTAAAAATTTTGTAATATTTTGTGTGCTTGAATAATATGTGGACTTTGTTAATCATGATATGGTTGAATTAATATGTTAAATAAAGTCTAGGGCTATTTTAATAGCAAAAAAATAAGGTGTTATAATGACACCGATATCACCCTAGGCAACTAAGGTGATAATCACATCTCCTTAAGCCAGTGAGGCCGTGCCTCTTCTGTAAGGTGTCGCCTTGGCTCAAACTTGTAAAAATCAAATTAAATCTTCTTTTCTCTTACAAAAACATATATAAAAATGTCGACGGTTGTAAATGAATTATGAACAGAGATATGAACTATTGCAAATGGAAATAAAAGAAGGACAAGAAAGAAAATAATGAGTAAAAGGGATCCTGCTTGTCTGACACTAATTTAGCCCATGTTTTGGCCCTTAGAAATTTTCAATATGAATGTAACAAGCTCCAAAAAGTGTAAAGTGAATCCTCCTGTGCTTTTAATCCTTTTTAATTATTTTCTTTGAGCCCTCTATGTTTTTTCCCTCAGACTACCCCTTTTTTATTTTGAATTCCTTCTATTCTTTGCTCCTTTTTTCTTTTCCAACCCTCTATTTTTTTTGTTTAACGTTCTTTTTTTGTTTTCCCCTCAGCATCCTCCCCTTTTTCCTCTGATCCTTTCCCCTTTTATCTCGCTTGATTTTTTTTAGTTTAGAAAATCTCTCCCACTTACCTCACATTCTCCGTCATATTAGTAACGTTTTCCGTGCTAACAAACGGAGAAAATCATGTTAAAACTTGGTTTTCTTTATTATTTTAAAAACATCTCAGTATCGTTAAGACATCGCCTTAGCGTTGAGGCGATTGTCTTAATGCATTAAGGTATCATCTCATCACTAAGGTATCACCTTAGTGAGGCCCATTAGTCTATAAACCCATTTAAAGAGAAAATAACTAGACTTTATACTATGAGACTCATTTTGTTTATTTTTCATCATTAGACTTTCATTTTTAGGCCGATCAAATTATGTGTCAACATGCAATATGAGTTAATTAATGTCTTCCCTACTCAAAAAAATTAAATTACTCCAACCCGTTCAAAAAAATTTATGTATATCACAATTGAGATATAACATGTGCGGATTAACATTTATTGTATATAATTTATTACATATTTATGGATATAAGAAATTATATAAAAAAATTTCATATAAACATAATTATACATAAATATTGAAACTAAATATATGAAGAACACATCCTTGCCGATTTATAGGTTCCTGTGGATACTTCGGATATATTCCAATAACATGATCCCAAAGAATTATTTTGTTTAATTCTCAAAAATAAAATACTAAACTATTATACTAGTTAACTGCAATTTTTGAATTCTTTTTAATGTCTCAATTATCGTTTCAACTCTAAAATTTGTTAATTTTCGCACAAAATGTTGATAATAAAAATATACAACCTAATAAGCAAACATCTTAATTAGCTCCAACATCTCAATTTCACTATTTTAATATTAGCCTTTATAGAATTATAAAATTGTGTTAGCAAGTACCAATATTAAATAAAATTGTATTTTTTTACCTAGAAAATATAATTACAAAATCTCAGTGTGAAAAATTCATTTATAGTTCTCATTTTATATATACAGTACAAGAAAGTAATGCATGATTGTAAAATGTTTACATGAAAAATCGGTTTTATGAGTTAAAATGATATATATGTGATTTACTTGTTATTTTTATTATCATGATCATTTGAAGAATGAATATATATATGTTTTTACCCATATTCTAATGCAGTTACGTGATCAACTATTCCATAATTGTAAGACAACATGAAAAAAATTAAAATTATTGATGGTTTGGAGCTTCACAAAATTTATGCAATTGAGGAAAAAAAGAAGCTAAATTTTAATGATGAAAAGCTTTCCAAACATGAAAATTGATTAAAAATAAGATTTCGTGGAACTTATATGTTGCTTTTTTTTAAAAAAAAAAACCAGTATATGCACAATCCAATCCTCAAAATCCTATAAATTACAAGCTTTATTTCTAGTTGTCCCTCACTAGTTCAAAACGATAACAAATTAGAATATTGAGACATAGATGGTACGATTCGATACTTCGTCTCTCTTGCACTCCCCTTATGGTAATAATTGAATTTTCATATTTTGTTGCTTATACAAGTTTTTAAAAAAAATTATATTATATTACATCTTTAATGAAAAAAATTTATAATTAAATTCTATAAATTAGAAAAATTATTTATTTTCTTAATTAAAAATAAATTTTACTGGTTGATTAATAAAAATTATTTTAATTAATAAAGAGAACTGGTGTAATTCCTTTTAAAAAATATTACTTGATTATAAATTTTTTTAAAATTTTTAAGATTATAGACATTTTAATTTAAAAAATTAAAATTTTAATTGTTTTTTTTATTAAGCTTAAAATTTTTAAAAGTTTTAAAAATTTATAAAAAATTAAAAAAATATAAAGGTGCAACATATATTCTAAGCGAAGTTTAGATTTGGGATTTTAGTCATTAGCTTATCACTTACAACGGTTGTCTTGCTCTTTTAATTTCCAAAACAAAAGCATAATACTACGATTTTTTTCTTTTTTTGCCTTACGGAAATGGGGGAGTAGGTACACAACTCAGGGACCCGAGAACTCAAATCCGAATCCTCGCAATGCCCATGCCAACCTTCGCAGGCACAATACCCATACAAATAGATACAATAAATAATTATTTTTTACATTTTTTTTTAGTTTTTAAACTATAAAATTCTTTAATATAATATTTAATTCATGTAAAAAATAAGAATATGTCAATAACAATGTCTGACTATAAATAGTTTTATTTTAGGGTCCTTTTTTGGTACCTTTTAAAAAAATACTTTAAAAAATAAAGGGTTGCATGAATAGAAAGTAAGCTACTAATATATTATTACAATCATCTACCTTTTTCGTCTAATACCTTTAGTTAATTATAATCATATTGTTGGACTGTCTATTCTCGAATCTCTTTCTGATCTAACAAAAGAATTATTATTATTATTATTTTTTTAGTCTTTGGATTTTTTTTTTTAATCTTAAGTTAGATTAGTATAGTTTTAAACCTAAGTAATCTTCAAATTCAATTAAACCCTATTAATAACATATCATGTGACTCACATATAATGGCCAGCGTGAGTCCAGTTGAGATTTTAATATGATTATTAATCCTAATTAAACACCAAAGAAATTTCTCCCTATAATTAAATTGATAATGCACACTTGCAAGTACTATTATGTCTTCATGTGTGATGCATCAAACACTTTTTAACAAACAATATTCAATCATATAAACAAATTTTTACTTACTTCACGATTAGATTTATAATACATATTTCAAATATTTTATATTTATTTAACAAGAATTATATATATATATATATATACATATTGGATGTAATACATATAGAAGAATTTTTATATATAATTAGTCTGCTTTTAAAACTTGGTATAGTTTCTGTTATAATTAATAGTTAGTGGCTCGTACATAATTATTGGATGAATTAGACATTGTTCAAAGGATAATGGAATAAAAAATATATATCACAATAACTTGCGATGTAGTGAAATATGTAGCCAATATGTTCTAATAATGGTAAGCTAATTATTCAACCGAATGGTCCATGTAAAAAAATCAAATGTTGTTTATATCAAATCCAACTTAATTTTTCTTTTTATTTATTTATTAAATAACTCATGTAATCTTTATTGATTAACAAATTTATTATGTATTAACTTTGTCATATTTTTTTATTAATTATATAAATATTTAATGTGTGATTAAAGTATGTCATAATTAAAGTATGAAATAGATGATTGATGTCTTAATTGTATAAAAGAATATATAATTTTTAAAATTTTAATAAGTTCAATTGAATTATTTTAGTAATTGTATGGATTTAATTGTTAATAATAATAATTATAAGAATTAAATAGAAAATATTATAGGGACTAGTTTAAATATTTTTAATGATCAATTTTATAATGTATCTAAAATTGAGAGTAAAGGAATATAATATGCTAAAAATTTAATAAAAGGATGTACTAGGAAGAAACAAATTTGAGAGTACATGAGCATGAAAACGCATTTTACTATAAAATAAAAAAAAATAAAAAAAATAAAAAAAAGGGCCAACACCTACCAACACAAAAGGGTCACATTTTGCCGGCCAATTTGGATATGGATATAAGAGATATTTTTTTCTTTCCTTTAAAATAAGAAAAGAAAGCAGAGAAAATGTCTACCAATATAATAACCAATTCAAAGAACATTAAAAAGAGAATAATGCTATATTCAGTTCCAAGAATTAGTGGCTACCAAGTTCCACACATTTGTAAAAAATTCAAAGCAAATATTTGACCATAAAAATTGGCACTCTTATGAACACAAATCATATAATAAAAAGCTTGAATTGATTTGCTTTTTTCCTTCAGTTTTTGACAAAATGTGGATTAAAAAAAGAATACATTTTCCTTTTCTCCACAACATGTATACACATCTGAACACACAATGTTTAGACAAAAATATATTGCGCAAAAAGATCAAAATCTCTTTCCCCTCTAAATCAAATTTGACGGTCCTGTGCTCCAGATGCACGCACGGTATCTCCAACCGTATAATTTCTATATACTGAGTAGGCCAAAAAAAGCTTCAAAATAAGGTTTATCATCAAATATTCATACCAAATACTTCTCCAAGCTACAATGTAGCAACTCCAGATCCCGGCACGTAATTTAGTCTGTCAACTTCTTCCCACACCAACTTTGATGTGATCTCATCATATTCGGGTTCGTATTCCTGAAATAATGAGAAAAAAAAATAGAGGACAAGACATTAAGATTAGTGTGAATTCATCATGATCAAGTCATCAAAATTCAAAGGGTGTCCAATTTGGAGAGCAGTCTCTTTCAGGCATCAGTGGGGCACTACTCCTTTCTTTTGTAAAGAAACGGGAATGTATGGGAATTAAGGCACAAAAATTCTAACTTAAACAAGTCCAACTTGTTAATGATGAATCTTCTAAGAAGTATACTTTTTGAAATTTTTAAGTCCAAGCCAGGTTTTTTACCTCAAGTTGTCTCACTAGTTGCTTGGCAGTTGGTGCAGAAACAATAATGCGACGTGCCGTTGGCGATATAAAGCCTTCATCAACGGCCTTATCAATGAAAGATAACAATGAATTATAGAATCCATCAACATTCAACAGACCCACCTGCAAATTTTAATATAAAGTACAAAAGAAAGAGAAGGAACCTTAATTATTGAATAAGCTAT
The DNA here is from genome assembly GCA_947683625.1 of Mallotus nudiflorus. NCBI lineage: Eukaryota > Viridiplantae > Streptophyta > Magnoliopsida > Malpighiales > Euphorbiaceae > Mallotus > Mallotus nudiflorus. Next base: position 497,206 of record CANTUR010000848.1, on the reverse strand, counting down.
AACATCAAAGACTCAAAATTTTAATAATTATAAATAAAAACTTGTACAAGCAACCTAACACACACAATTAAGCACCTACTTTTGACCAGCATTTTCACACCATTTTTTTTTAAAGCCTTGTTTGAGAATTCTTCTTTCCCATTTGAATGGAGATCATCATCTCAATGAATTAATAATCCAAGTCATGTATCATGATCATGATTATAAGTGCATATCTTAGTTTATATCTTTCCATGTGAATCCATTAGAGTACCCACATGATTTGATTCGTTGATGCTAAATGATTATTTATCAAAACAAACTTATTGACTAAGAGAAAATTAATGGCTAACAATTAGCAATTTTTAAGGGTGTGGAATGCAACACTAACGAAGAGCCATGCACACAAGAAATACGACATATCAAACATAATCCATCAAGCAGATACCAGTTTGAAATATTTTATTTTGTGAACTGAGTTATATATTCATTGGAGTTTTAGACCATAAGACATGACATCATGTGTATGCAACATTTAAGAGTCTGTGCTAAGTTCTTGAAAGAGATAAAAGAAAAAACATTTAGTAGCAGGAGCCATTTAACATATAATTGGTTGCTGAAATCATGCATGCCATTTATTTATTGTATTTGATTCCATCAAGTAGATAATTATCTCTTTTCTATTTCCTATTTTGCTGGGAAGGTGTAAGGGTAAGGTGGAGTGGGAGCCACCAATACACATTTTAAAAAAAAAAAAAAAAAAATCTCTTCCACATAAAATAGCATGGAAATTCACAATCTGATCCAAAGATCAAATTTATAACACAAAAATGCGTATCATTTATATTGGCTAGTTAAAACAATGTATCACAAATCTAACCATAGGTAGGTAAGAATCTCCCAAACTAGAAAGCTACTTTTAAAAGGTTTAGAATTGAATTCCTTGTCATGAATTTCTTGTTATTATTATTTCATATGTGCTTTAGATTAATGAGTAGAATAGATTTAGCACAGTTTTATGCTTTTAAGAACATCCTACTTTTATGTTTTTAAGAACATGCCACTCCTCAGCCCACATCAAGGAAGACAGAAAATGGAGCAGCAGGGGAATAACTTCTTACAGGTTTGCGATGAATGCCAAGCTGAGCCCATGTTATGACTTCTAGTAATTCTTCAAGGGTTCCATAGCCTCCTGTCATTAATAAATGAAACAATGTTAGGAGGCATTAATAAAATAATCAAAGCAAGATTAAAAATTATATTATAATAATATAGCTTGTCATTTTGTGCCGTCCTGAATTCTTGATCAAATCTAAGTTCTGCCAGGAAGAAATTTTTATGCACATGAAATCCTAATAAAAGTCCATACCAGGAAGGGCAATGAAGGCATCAGCTTGACGTGCCATCTCAGCTTTTCTTTGATGCATATCAGAGACAGCTCTCAATTCTCCAACAGTCTGACCAATTATCTGTAACCAATTTATCTTACGTTAACCATAGCTATTTAATTTTCAGATAATGATTTTTTAAATCTTGTAATAGTATACTTTACCAAGACCACCCAATAAAACATGTTTCCTTAATTAACAAAGGGTGTTAATTAAAATAACAAATCAGCAATCTTATTTGTATCCACTCAGCTGAGAATCAAAATTAAACTAGTAGCAATAGTAGAAAGTAACTAAAGAATTTAATGAACTACATACACTTTCCATGACCTAATGGCCAAGGCTTATCATTGGCACCTTTAGGACTTCATTCGAGTCCCAGCCCGCGCCCCCCCCCCCCCCCCCCCCCAATTACTAGTGACCCAAAGAAAAAAAACAAAAAAGGATTTGGTTTCCACCAGTGACCACTCACCTCTCTGGGCATTAGTGTCCTTGGAACAACTCTGCCAAAAAAAAAAAAAAATCCACATTAACCATAAATATCAATACTAAGCCAAGAATTAATTATAATTCATGAAAAGTTGAAGGGTAGGAATGTCTTTCTAAGAATAAAATGGCTCCTAAACTACTGATCATGAATATAATCTTTTTAAAAGAAAGGGTACTGTATGTAATCACTGCCTTAAAAGTTTACATACTTTCTACCAATCTTTTCAATTATATTTCTTTCTAAGCTTAAGACACGGGATTGGACTGACAATTCCAGGACCAGAAAAAAGATTCACTTTATCCAGTTGATCATAACTGCTAAAAAAAGAGCCTCCTCCTCCTCAAGGTTGAACATTTTATTTCTCAAGAATAAACTATTTTCAAGAAAGAGAATATTAAAGATTTTTCACTGTAGATAATGTTCGTAAAAATTGATAATTCAGGGATTAGTACACCATCGTTCATTAGCAAGAAAGAACCTTTTTGTGTTGTTCCAAAGGAATGAAAAGAATGGGAGTTCTAGAATTTCCATTTTTCTAAATGGGCCATAGCAACATTGATCCCATAATGTTTTATTTTGTTTTTCTTTTTTGGCATTGAGCAAAGCAAAGGTTTCAAGAAATGAGAACTCCACTTATTGAAAATACAGTAAAAAATTTAAAACAAGAACTTGCATGATTCAGGTAGCAAAATAATTAGGAATTTGAAAATTGCAAACACCAATTTTTTTCCATAGGGAGAAGTAACTATCATGGTGAGGAAAAATGATGATGGTTGTCTTTTGGAACCAAGAAAAAAACACTTTTTTTTTTGCTTAACATTCCAAGATGTAAAAAGCCCGCAAGAAAAAAAGAAGGAAAGAGAAAAAAAGACTACTAACCCTAGAACATGGCGCCCACCATCATGAACTGCCTGAGAAACAAGACCCATCAATCCCACGCTCCCACCTCCATAGACCAAATCAATCCTTTTTTCCACCTTCATAGCTCATTGAAAACAAAACCCCATTAACACGTGTCATAATTTCAATCATCATCATCATCAACAGCAGCAGCACAAATTACACTATATTATTATTAGCTTAAGCTAGAACACATAGCAACACCACGACACAACAACAGTAATAATAATAATAACAACAAAGCTTTGAACTTGTGGAAATAAAAAAAAAAAAACATCCACAAGTGACTTGAAGTATGCATATTTCAACAAAAAACATGGTATAATATATATATATATATATATATATATATATATTAAGCCTTGCCATAGTGCACTCCAAGTTAAGAATATGCATAAAAGGAGTCATGATACCAAGGCAGCACGTTTGGTTCCCCAGAACTGAGCAAGAAAATTTTTAATTTGTTTTTTTTTTTTAATTTTGTGTTTTCTATTTGTTGAACTAAGAAATTTTTTAAAAAATGGGTTTTAATTGAAAACAAAACAACAAAATAAGAATCATGCAAGAAGGCTGCTCAACTGACAGGCAGGTTACAGCTAGCAGCAGCCTCTCATGCCAAACATAAACCCTAAACCTTCTCTCTTTTATATTCTTAAGATAATTAAGTTTCAACATTAATCATATGCCCACGTTGAGACCTTGTTTGTTGCAACTTGCAACACAACACCTCCTCCACCACCACCAGCATCACTGATTAAAGAAACAAAGAAATATACAATAAGAACAAAAACAAACATCACTGACAAATGAAAATTTGGTAAATTTAGACATAAAAACAAACACTTTCTGATCAATAATTAGTAAAAACAACAATATACTGAAGTGAAGGAGGAGGAGGAATAGGAGTTAAATTGCACCCAGAAGAAACTCAACACTGAAATGCAGAATCATGCAAAATCCATTGAAACAGATAATGACAATCCAAAATCCATGTTTCGAGATCAAAAACATCAAAAAGCTGAGTATTTTTTATCACTTTTTCCCCAAAACCCAGGAACAGAAAGGCCAAAAACAAGAAAAAAGACAAAAAAACTGATCTGGGTTTTGTTTTGTATAAATTGAGATTGCATCCAACAAAACATTCTTTCTGAAAACATTGCATTCTTTATAGTTGCTTTACAAAAAAAGTTGAATAAGAGAACAGAAATAAATCAAGAAAAGGGTATCTTCTCTCTTTTTCAATACACACATAGATATATCTATATATACCAGTTCTTTTCCCAACTCAACAGCAGCTTCTTGATAGCTAGGTTTCTTGCCAGTACTGCTGCCACAAAACACACAAATTCTCTTAAACCTGGACTTGGTTTCTTCCATTATTTTTTTTTTTCTGTTTCCTTCCTTTTTGCTTTGTTTTGTCTATCGAAAACAAGAGAAGAAGATGAAAAGGAGAAAGCTTTTCGCTGTCTTGTTCAAAGAACAAAATGAGAGGGTTGGGAATGAGAACAAAGTGAGTGTTTAAATATAGAAAAAAAATCTCTCTCAATTACTCCCTGTCCAAGTAATTATTATTATTATTATTTTATCTGACAAAAATTATATATATATATATATATAGTAGCATGTTCTATTATTTATTTAGTACTAAGACAGAGACAAAAGGCATATATTTATTTATTTATTTTTTATCAGTAATTGTGTAAAAAATTATTAAATCTTAGTAATGTATAAAATAAGAAAGATTTGAAATAATAAAAATTTATTTTCTCGTTTGAGCTTTTAAATGTATATCCTAATATATATGGTTGTACGATGGTATTGAATTAGCTATTATAAAATTTTTTATTATTTTTTATAACTTTGTTTAGGCTATAACAGATTAATTAAAGTTAATGGATTTTGAAAATTGGTGGTTAAGATAAAAATAAATTTTTTTTATAATTTATTTATATGTTTAATTTTATAAAAAAAGTAAAATAAAATAAATTGGAGCTTCTATATAGTGCTTCGCTTGTTATTGAGGCAAGGTTGAAAAACTAACACCCTAGACAATAGATATTTGCCACGTGGAAATACACCAAAAGCACACCTCAATTTGTTCCCTATTGGTTGAAGTGAACCATCCACGTGAACGCGAGGTTTTAGATCTTCCAAAAGTTGGGCGAATAATTTTTGAGGTGCAGTACTCATTTGTTGTAGACGAAGCACTGGATAATTCTTATATATATATAAAATGTAAAAACACACTTTTAATATTATTTTAATAAAATTTTAATATCACCCAATGTATAAAATTAGCTCAAAAATTCATGATCATTTAATTTCTTTTTCCTATTTATTTATGATAAATCATTATCTTCAATAAGGAAAAAGACATGTATAAAATAAATTTTTTATTTTCCGTCCAACTACAGAAATGCATGATGAAATTTTAAATTACAAAAATCCAATTATATTGACTCAATTTTGCTCTAATGGACAAAGGTATATATTATTTTTGAAAATCTTTCCTTTTACATTGGGCGGCTATAATCTATTCTAACTTAAAATTTTATTTTATAAATAAATATGTAAATTTATTTTCTCTTTTTATATCAATTTTTTATACTTTTAATATTTATTAGCTTGATTTTTTTTATCTAACCACTAGTATATAGAGTTTATTTTTTAACACTAACATTATAAATTTCTGAATTCCTTCTAAAGTAAATAAGATTTCTAATATGTAACTTGCTTTAACTGTGAAAAAAAAAGAAAGAATGTAACTTATTTTAAAAAAATATTTCAAATAATTCTCTCTTGTCTTTATTTACAAAGCATGCATCTCACGTGTAAAGTAAACCCCAATTTTTTAGGGTACGTCAACAGCTCAGAAAGTTCCTGGAAACTAATAAAACAAAACAAGCCCTTTATTTCATGTATATTGTATACTTAATTGCACATATTTAAATAAATGGATTATTTTTTTTTTTCCAAAAAAATGAAAGATTATGTTAATTAAATAAAGTTGGTGTCTTATTTAGTTTAATCCCCTTTATTACAAGCCACAAGACATTTTAATCACTTAAATAATTGAATTGAGATAAGTTAAATTAATTTAATTTAATTTAATCTCCTTTATTGTTGGAGATGATGAGAGTTAGGCGGAGAAAAGCAAGCTTTGTTGGTATTAAATTAATTAACTCAATAAATAAATGTTAAATTTTTCTTATTAAGTTACTATTAGAAAAATCCAACTTTGCCAATGATTATTAACAAATTGCTGTTTTTAATTTTGAGGATGTGCTAGCTTTCAAATACCACAAATCCAGCTGTTTTGAGAGATTCTGCACTCTAAACTCTAATTTACAATAATTTATATTCTTAATGCTTAAATATTATGGTGGTCAGTTAAGTTTTCATTTATTATGTATTGAATATTAACTTTTAATTTATTTCTTTTTAATAATTTAATTTTAATTTTATTACATATAAGATATTGTAAAAAAATTTTAATTTTTTTGAATTTTTTTAATCCTTTAAATTTGTAATCATTTTAATTTAGTCTTAAAATTAAAAAAAAATAAATAAGTGAAAATGGCTCTCAAATTGTATAGAATGAGAAAAACAATATTCTTAATCTTTTTGTAATTTCATAACTAAATTGAAAAAATAACAGACATAAGAATTAAAAGGTTTCAAAAAAATTTCGGCAACTAAGAATTTTTACCAGTATTTATTTTGAAATAAAATTAAAGTTAGGTTATAAAAAAAATTTGAAGTTTAGTATTTATCCTGCAACTAAATAATTACCATAATATTTAACTCTCAGTTATCAAGGTGTATTTAGATTGAAATTTAAAAAGGTAAATATTACTCTTACATTGCATTAATTCTATTAAATCTTATTTAACAAATTTTAAATTATTAAAGTTAACAGTTAACCATAATGAGTTTTAAAGTTATTAAAAAGAGTGTAATTAACCTCTATGTGACAGTATCCATGCACAGCAAAGAAGAAAAAACATAGAGCTGGGCATAGCTACAACAAAAGGTGGGGAAAGGGATCGCCAAGCATTGAATTATAGGAACAGTAGAACTAGAAGATAAAGAAGCAGCAGAAGAAGAAGATGATGTGAGAGTGCATTGGGAAAAGGGTTGGCATAGCGTAGGATTGTTTTAGTTTTAGTTTTGGGGAATGGTCATCCGGTGTACTGCTTCTACTTCACTATTTTGTAATGTAATCATTACTCTTCTTCGTTCATCATTTCTGCATTCTGATTGATTGAATTTGACGTCTTCCTCCTTCTTCTGTTGCATCATATATTAATTACATTTACACCACCCTTTATATATTTATAGTTTTAATAAAAATTAATTTAATTTAATTAAAAATATATTTATTATTCCACTTAAGTTAATTTTTATTTTACAGTTAATAAAATAATTTAAAATAGATTTTTCTATTTTAATATATTAAAATTCGTTCACGATTGATCTTAAATGCACAAATCCAAGGAATTTTTTTCTTATGTAGATATAATTAAACTTTGCCCCACTAATATCTTTAGATTGTCTCCACTAAAAGTTCTTTTTGACAATTTTATTTATTATTTGGTCCAATTTTCTTAGTTAACCTTCAGTACACTTATTCAGCTCATAAATAAATAAAATCAAATAATATTATAAAAAGTTAACAATTTTCTTTCCAACTATAAAAAATTTTTAACGATTAATTTAATTAAAATATCATTTAAATAAAAATAAATTTTTATCTACTGATTTAATAATTAGTGATTAAATTTTATTTTATGTTAATTAAATAATATTTATACTATCAATTTCAAGAACAGCACATGTTCGACAAAAAGTCTAAATCAAGATAAATGTTTCGATCTTTCATTTTTTATGAGATTTTGGACAGATTTACAAAGGGCCAACCTATGATCAATTATTTTTCCAAATTAAAAATTGCCTGCCTTCTATATGGCTACACTACACATGTCACATTTGGGGAGCTCTTTCATCTTTGTGCGTGTGTTTTTCTCAGCTAAGATGTTATTGACCCGTGACAAAAATCATAATGCAACCTCCCTAATTATTAAAAAAAAAATTTGGTAAAATATATATATATTAAAAAATATTTCTCCCATTAAAGCTGAGTTAAATGATTGGAATATGATATTATTTAAAATATAATTTTGAATTCAAAATTTAATATATATAAAAATTCAAAATTCAAAATTTAATTTATATTCTTTCGAAATTTAATCAGAGTTAAATTCAAATTAATCAGATTCTATAAGATATCAGATACCGAATTCATCAAATGTGAAAAAAAAATTCCTCTTTAAACACCCCTTATAATACAATTGTATTATAATTTATTTCAATGTGTAATAAAAAAACCAACCACTTAATTTTCAAAAAAGTCTTTTATTTTTTGAAATAATTAATATTTCAAATTCTATTCTTATGTGTAAGAAATAGGCGTTTAAAGAGATTTATTTTTACCTTTTATAAATGAATCCTGATTAATATGAATTAAATGAAATTTCTTTAATTGTTGGATACAAAAATTAATTATATAAAATATTAAATAAAAAAAACATTTTTAAACAACAAAAGTTATAATCCGTAGTGATGTGATGGTGAGTTCATTAATTTTGTCTAATAACAATTGTATTTGATCTTTTAAATCTTTTGAAAAAAAAAAGCTCAAATTTAATAATTATTTTAATGATACAATATGAATGAAGTGAATAATTATTGGTCCTCATTTTAAAGAATGGAACACCATAGTTAATTTAAAAAATATATATTTTAAAAATTTTATTAATCTTATATGCACATAATAAAATATTATATTTAATCTAAAAAATTTATCTCTTTTTGCCATTGGCTAATTTTATTTTTCAAATTAGCATTTGCAAAAAAAAATATATTTTAATATAATACAATCCATAGGAAAAGTACACCTCAATATTAGACGAGAAAAAATAATAAATATTAATATATTTAAATTTAAATTTTTTTATTATTTTTATAATTTTATTTGGGTAGAAAGTAAATTGGAAAAAAAAAGTCAGATAATTTTTTTTTTTTTTTTGGAATGGTTTATTAGGATGTGGAAATTTATAAAACGCAAAGTTGGGGGCCCAAAATCACATCTCTTGTCCAAAACTCTAAATCCGAAATCAGAGCTGGTCTTTATTAACTTTGCCGACACCGTTGTTAATTAACTGCCACGTTTACAATCATTAAAAGTGAACACTTTTCAACCGTTGGATTGTGATTTTCTGGGACCCAAGATCAGATTGGCAGTAGACACACGTGCGATAAGCCGCCGGCAATATAACCGATGTTGATGTAAAGAGCAACATGAACAGAAGGCCGTGTCTGAATTTAATAATTAATATGTATAGGCTGATATGTCGCTTGTCAGTCATCATTTGGTCTATTTAAAAAGCAGGTTACCACCAAGAGAGTAGCTAAATCATAACCTCAGTACTCTAATGGTTGCGGATTTTAAAAAGATAAAATTATTTAAAAAGATATGATAACGGGACAGAATCTTTTAGGATATAAATGATATTTTGATCCGAAATTGAAAAAAAAAAAAAAAATTTCACCATCAATCAACTATAAAGCTTTTTTATTTTACCATGGAGAAAAATATAAATAAGGTCTTAAGAGATAATAAATGTTTATTAGTGAGACTATTTCGTAAATATAATCAACCTCTTTTACAAATTGATTTTTATTACATGTTGAAAGGTTTTTATATATTATATTAAGTATTTATTTCAAATTATAAATTTTTTTACAACAAATTATTATTGACAAAAAAAAAAAATTTAGAACAGATTCTGGTTAAAAGACAAAAGAAAAGAGTAAGAAATAAGTATTACGTTGCATTCAATGGAAATGCACCTGAAATCTACATAATTTAGGAAGAAGAATGTGCTCGTTTAGTTGTAGGATTTCAGAAGTGTCTGTATTGATTTTTTAATACTATGAATGAAGCTGTAACTGCATGAAAGAAATTAACTGAAGCAAATTTTGTTGTCACGGCCACATTGTCTGTTAAGAAGGAATTAAAAGTGGAGAAGGTTAAGAACAAAACCATTATAATCAAGATGAACAATCATATTTTTTTTTATGGTTTTAGTTTTCTTCTTTTAGGAATTATTATAGCTATGTTCATAATTGGAATTTGTTTGGGAAGATAACAAAAGTTGTTGATGCAGAAGCCTCTGCATCAGTTGGGCAATTGCATCATGGGTTATAAAACATAAAGTATAAATTATGAGTAGTGTTTTTTTTTAATGTATTATTTATGTGTTAATGACAGACTTTTATTTGTAGTTTGAAATTAATGATATGGATTACCTTTTTACTAAACTTAAGGTTTCATATCTTATGATGTCTATTAATTTTGAACTTAAAAATGAAATGTTGTTGGCACATTGAAAAATCATAATTATAGACATACTAGTTAACTGATTTATGGAATTGAGGTTGATTTTAGTGGTGTCAACTTTAAGAGTTGCAAAGATGTTATAGTTTGTTGAACATAATGTTTCTTTCATTAGGCGATGGACAAATTGAAAATTAACTTCACCATATATTTAAATACTAACTTCACAGTTTTTATACTTTGATTTATTGAAAATAAAAGTAGTGTAGTGTTAGTTTTCATTTCATATAAAGTGTTTTTGTTGAATAATTAAACTGTAATTTTTTTTAATAGAAATAGACAAGTCAAAAAGCTTAAAATACTGATACCATTCTAAATAACTTAGGTTCATTTTATTTTTAACTTTGATTAGTTTGTACTTGATATAGTCGATCCAGAAGTTAGAAGATTGCTAATATTTTTCATAAACATAAATTCATTAATAAAACTGAAAGGGACAACATTCAACATGGATAAACTCCAACATTAAACATCATCAACAAAAAGAGACTTGGAATGATCTTTATGGTTCAGCAAAAAGAGACTTGGAATGATCTTTATGGTTCAGCAAAAAATGATTTCAAAAGATTATCAAGTTTTAAACTTCATAAGAAGTGTTGTTTGACACTTCAATGTAGTTTCCTGATTGAACTGCTACTGCTGCTCTTGCCTCTGGTGGTGCTCTTCTTCTTGATGGGGTGGTTTCTTGTCACGACCCAAAACAGGGGCCATGACCAGCGCTAGGGAACGGGAAGTCTTTTGAATCCGGAACCCGTAGCAAGCTTAAAAATAAAATAAAACATGCAATAATAACAATAACAGTAATATATATGCAGCGGAAATAAAAATCATAAATATAATAATAACATTTTCATCAACTGGATTTAAATCAAATCTCATCTCATATATATATAATCTTTCAGTACAAATCTAGTTTCAATATAATACATCTCTTTAAATATTTAATGACTACTGCAGTGTCTAGATAAAATAAATTCAAGACTCAGAGAAGCAGTTTACACAAAGAAGCCGGGATGGAAGAAATCCGGCGTACAGGCCTGCTACTGAGGTATGAAGATGTTGACTCTCCTGAAAAATAGTCAACTGAGGGGAGTCAGACCTCACTGAGTGAATTACTATAATATATATACATACACACTAAGTGATAATGCATACAATCAACAGTATATATATATCTAATATATATACAGGCAAATACACACAGATGCAATAAAATCATTTTATATATTTTATTGAAAATCATCTTTTATGAAGGATCACATAGAACCCTAGAATATCGCAACCTCAGAAAATAGTGTTAGACAACACTCTAGCCATACAGGCTCACTTAGTCCAAATATATCCACTTAATCCATTTGGACAGTAGACTGGCCCCGAGACACTAAGTCAACCGAGCTCCAGCAGTCTAACTGCCAGTGTGATTGGCCCCGAGACACTTGGTCAACCGAGCTCCAGCAATCACACCTCCAAACCATATCTCACACATATCAATAATCACATTCAATCAATATCCACAAATAAGTTAGTAATATAGCCTAAATACTATAGGCGTACCGGTACGTACTCGGTCCTAGTGCTGCCCACTAGGTAGCACGTTCTATCGATATCTTTCATCATTAATAATGTAAAACATTCATTCACAAAAATAAATGATGCATGAATGTAAATGAAATAACAATATAACCCATATATATACCAGAAATATACCAAAAGTAAACCAGATATATTTCGAGTATATATACGTTAAATAATCCAGTCAAATCATAAGTTAAACTAAAAATATATTTAAAAACATTTTAAATATATTTTATTAACAAAACATGTATATAATTTATTATATACCAAAAATAAACCAAAAATATACTTAATATAAACTTAAGAAATAATCAAATTATTTATGCATATTTAATCAACATAAAACATGCATTTCTAAATCATGCATCCTAAGCATATATATATAGTATAGTAACTCACCTAGTACGCTCCACGAGATGGATTCGACGGGCCTAGTCCATTAGCCCTCGGTCTCGGTGCAACTAAACAAGCAATAAATAATCGACATTAGAATAAGCCTAATAGAAATCCTAGAATTCGATCTAGAGTATTTAACACAGAATCAGAAATTAGGGTTCGACCGAATATCACGTTTTACGAGAATTTTACCAAAAATTCGGCAGAACCTCCCTTGTAAAATGGACATCTCTCTACTCAAAAGATTAGAGCCGACCCTATAAAGAAACACACTTCGATAAACTACACAAGGCACAATCAAAATCCCACGGTCGGACTCCAAACTACAGTCCACTGACCGGGGTCCACAAACGCAGAATAATTCCAGATATACCAAAAATATCCTTATAACATAGAAATATATTTTATACGTATAAATTACATAATTAACCTTAAAACACTGTAAAAATCGATAAAACTCATTTTATTAGAAAAATCGTATATTATATATATAATTGAAAATAATTCACGAAAAATAGTTTTAATTAGTTAAAAATACCAAATAATTTATAGAAATCATTTTTATACCTTAAATAACTATTAAAACCAATTAAATTACATTTTTAACCAATTTAGGGTAAAATTACCAAAATACCCCTATATATATAAATATACTTAAATTACTTCAAAAATTCACCAAAAATTATACAATTATCCAAAATTAATTTTCTCAATATATTTATCAATAATATCAATAATTAAATTCAATTAACCAATTAATTTCAATTAAAAACATAATTAACCCTAATTTCCCAAAATCCCATAAACTTCAATAATTCAAAATAAATACTTAGAAATTCATAAAAATTCCAAATAAATTCCTATAATTCATTTCAACACTTAATTTAACTATAAACCCCAATTTCATAATTTAAATAATTAATTTCCGAAAATTAGAAAATAATATTAAAATATTCAAAAATACCCAAAAATCCAAAAAATCTCTAAAAATTCTACAAAAATTCATACATGTAGATTGAGCTACTAGGATCAACATTTGTGAAGGGATTTTTCATGAATAAATCAATTCGAAGCTTAAAAAAATCAAAAACCCTAATGTGACTGAAATTGAAAATTCAAAACCTAAGTAACTCTAGACCATTTTAGCTCAAACCAAAGCTAGAATCACACTCACCGAAGCTTAAGGAGAAGAAAGAGACTGACAGTGTGAAAAACGGTGGCCGGAGGAGGAAGAAACGGCAAAGGGAAGATTTTCGACCAAAAAGGAAAACAGGGGCTGCCGATGCTGGGGAAGGGAGCTGGGGGCGGCGGAGCAGCTGGCTGAGGAAGGTGGAGCTCCTGGCGGCACACTAACGGTCGAAAATCAAAAGTTGCAAACGGTGAGGGGTGGTGGTCGGGCGCTCGGGAAGAAGGAAGAAGAAAAAGAAAAAAAAGAAGGAAAAGAAAAAGAAAAGAAAAAGAAAAGAAAAAGAAAGAAAGAAAGAAAAAATAAAAAAAAGAAAAAGAAAAAAAATAATAAAATAATAAAATAATTTAATAATAAATAAAATAATTAAATAATAATAAATCAATAAATAATTAATAAAATATTAGGGTAATATATATTAAACCCTAATTAAATAAATATATACACATAGACTTTATTTAGTCATTTAAAAATACGCATGAGTTCATGCAAGTCTGAAAATACATTTAAAATAATTAATAATACATTGTTTACATGAAAATTTCCCCGAAAATGCAAGTTCCGGGAAAATTTTACGTAAAACACTGTAAATAATACACAATAATAAAAATAGGTTTTAAATACATAACAACTCATAAAAATATCATCTAATATACAGAAATTATTAACATTGCATATCCCGATACAGCGTAAAAATATTTTAAAAACACGGGATATTACAGTCTTCCCCCTTACAAGAATTCGTCCCCGAATTCCAAAAAGAAAAGATCAAGAAGGAAAGAGATACGGGTAAGAAGCTCGCATCTCAGCTTCAGTCTCCCACATATGCTCCTCGACTCTATCGCTACACCACAAAACCTTGACCATCGGAATCTGTTTCGATCGCAACTATCGAACTTGAAAATCAACGATCGCCACAGGTTCTTCCACAAACGTCAAATCTTCACTCACTTCTACACTGTCGGGTTGCAACACGTGTGAAGGGTCTGAGATATACTTCCTCAACATCGAGATATGAAATACTGGATGCACTTGTGACATACTCGGAGGCAAATCCAACCGATATGCAACAGTGCCAACTCTCTCCAGAATCTCAAACGGTCCAATATATCTCGGTGCTAACTTACCCTTCCTGCCAAATCTCATCACACCCTTCATTGGAGATACCTTCAGAAAAATGAAATCTCCAACCTGAAACTCCACATCTCTACGCCTAGGATCCGCATAACTCTTCTGTCTGCTAACTGCGGTCTCTAATCTGCGCTTAATCACGGTGACTTTCTCTGTAGCATCCTGAACCATCTCAGGTCCAGTCAAAGCTCTCTCACCAATCTCATCCCAACTTAAAGGGGATCTACACTTCCTTCCATACAAAGCTTCATATGGTGCCATACCAATACTGCTATGGTAGCTGTTATTATATGCAAACTCAACGAGTGGCAAATGATCATCCCAGCTACCTCCCAAATCCAAGACACACATCCTCAACATATCTTCCAATGTCTGGATCATCCTCTCAGACTGACCATCTGTCTGAGGATGGAAAGCAGTACTAAAATCCAACCTAGTGCCCATCGCTTCTTGCAATTTCTGCCAAAAATGAGAGGTAAACACTGAACCTTTGTCTGACACAATGGACACAGGTACTCCATGAAGGCATACGATATGCTTCACGTACAACTTCGCCAATCTGGCAACTGAATATGTGGCTTTCACAGGCAAGAAATGTGCAGACTTCGTCAACCTGTCTACAATCACCCAGATGGAATCGTATCCATCCTTCGAACGAGGTAAACCTACCACAAAATCCATAGCTATCCTTTCCCACTTCCACTCGGGAATAGGAAGAGGCTGAAGCTTTCCAGAAGGCTTCTGATGTTCGGCTTTCACTTGCTGACACGTCAAGCACTTCGCAACATAATCAACGACATCCTTCTTCAATCCATCCCACCAGTATAGATCTCTGATACTGTGGTACATCTTGGTAACACCTGGATGAACGCTGTAGGCTATAGAATGTGCTTCCTCTAAGATCTCTTCTCTCAAATCATCCACATCAGGAACACACAATCTACCACTGATCCACAACACACCATCATCATCAAGTGTGAAATTAGTGAACTTCCCTGCTCGAACATTCTCTGCAAGCTCTTCTAGAATAGGATCTCGGCTCTGAGCTGCTTTAATCCTATCCCTCAGTACAGATCGCACTTTAAACTGAGCTAGCAGTCCACCTGATCTACTGATCTTTATCATCAGACCTTGATCCACCAACAAATGCAACTCCTGGATCAATGGTCTTCTCTCAACACCGATATAAGCAAGACTACCTGAAGACTTCTTACTCAAGGCATCTGCTACAACATTAGCTTTACTTGGATGATATAGAATCTCACAATTATAATCCTTCAACAATTCCAACCATCTCCTTTGCCTCAGATTCAGATCTCTTTGCTGGAAAATGTACTTAAGGCTCTTGTGATCAGTAAATATCTCACAAGTCACCCCGTACAGATAATGTCTCCAGATCTTCAAAGAAAAGATCACTGCAGCCATCTCAAGGTCATGTGTAGGATAGTTCTGCTCATGCTTCTTCAATTGCCTCGAAGCATAGGCTATCACCCTTCCATTTTGCATCAACACACAACCAAGACCAATTCTAGAGGCATCACAGTAAACTGTGAACTTATGCACACTATTAGGCAAAGCTAACACTGGCATTGTGGTCAACTTCTCCTTTAACAACTGAAAACTATTCTCACAAGCTTCTGACCACTCGAATCTAACATTCTTCTGAGTCAAGCGAGTCATAGGGGATGCAATTCTAGAAAAATCCTGCACAAACCGCCTATAATACCTGGCTAAACCTAGAAAACTTCGAATCTCTATGACAGAAGTAGGTCTAGGCCATTCAGATACTGCCTCAATCTTCTGTGGATCAACCTAAATACCTTCTTTAGACACTACGTATCCAAGAAAAGAAACACTCTCCATCCAGAAATCACACTTTGAGAATTTAGCATAAAGCTGATGATCTCTCAGTGTCTGTAGTACAATCCTCAAGTGATTACATGCTCTTCCATACTCCTCGAATATACCAGTATATCATCAATGAAGACTACCACAAACTGATCCATATACGGTCTGAATACCCTATTCATCAGGTCCATAAAAGCTGCTGGTGCATTAGTCAAACCAAAAGACATCACCAGAAACTCATAATGACCATATCTAGTGCGGAACGCTGTCTTAGGAATATCAGTTTCACTGATACGTAGCTGATGATAACCTGACCTCAAGTTAACCTTAGAAAAGAACTGTGCACCCTGTAGCTGATCAAACAAGTCATCTATCCTCGGGAGAGGATACTTGTTCTTCACTGTCACCTTATTAAGCTCTCTGTAGTCAATGCACAGTCTCAGGGTACCATCATTCTTCTTCACAAACAGGACTGGTGCACCCCAAGGAGAAACACTAGGTCTGATAAAACCCTTATCCAACAACTCTTGCAACTGCTCCTTCAACTCTTTCAACTCTGCAGGAGCCATACGATAAGGTGGCATAGATATAGGAGTAGTACCTGGAACCACATCTATACAGAACTCAATCTCTCTGTGAGGTGGTAAACCTGGCAACTCCTCGAGAAAAACATCAGGAAACTCACAAGCAACAGAAACATCTGTGAGTGACAACTTCTCCACTGAAGTATCCCTGACCAATGCTAAATATCCCTGACAACCCTTCTTCAACAACTTCCTAGCTGTAATAGCAGAAATAAGATTCTGAGGTGCTGAACTCCTATCACCAACAAACTTAAATTCTTCTTCACCAGGAATTCTGAACGTCACCTCTTTATTCCTGTAATCTACCACGGCATAGTGCTGAGATAACCAATCCATTCCCAAAATAACATCAAACTCCATCACATCCAACAGAATCAAATCAACGGGTAATTCTCTATCTCCCATGAGAACTGGACAACCAGAAAGAACAATATCGGTGTCCAAGGAATCACTCAAAGGAGTGGCAATAGACAAAGGAAAAGCCATCCTCGAAGCTTGCCAACAAGATTTAGAAGCAAAAAAAGGAGAAATAAACAAATGCGTGGCACCCGAATCAAACAAAACCCAAGCATCCAGGTAACAAACAGAAACAATACCTGCCACGACTGCATTAGATGCCTGAGCATCCTGCTGAGTAAGATGAAAGACTCTGGCTTGTCCTCGACTTCCCTGCTGACTGGTAGAAGCCTGGCCAATACCTCTGGCACCTCCTCTAGTACCTCTACCATGACTCTGCTGTGGAACAAACTGAGTGGAACTCTGATGCTGGGCTGGTGGTAACTGAAATGGCACGGGTGCAGTACTAGCAATCGACTGCTGTGGGAATCGCGGAATCTGTTGTTGCTGATACCCGGAATAAGGACACGATCTAGAAAAATGTCCTATCTGCCCGCATCTGAAGCATGTCAGTGGTGTCAGATAACACGGTCCCTGATGGACTCTACCATAAATCTGACAAATACTGACCGCTGATCCAGAACTACGACCACTGCTGCTGCTCGAAGCACCTGATCCAAATCTGAATGATCTACGCTAACCTCCACGACTATGTCTACTACTCCGATGCACTCGCTGCTGCTGTCTCTGACTCTGCTGAGTCGGACCTCGCTGCTGACTACTCGAACCAACATGAAAATTGGAATACGGAGTAGCCTGCAATCCACTCGACTGAACTCCTAGCTGGTAATAATCAGGCATCGCTCCCTGCCTAACTAGCCTCAGCTCAATCTCCTTAGCCAACTCAATCACAGACTCCAGAGTAAGACCTGTTGTAGGCATACCAGCAAAAGCTGAACCCAAACCAGTGACATACGTAGTGATCGTAAAATACTGATCTCGCATCAGATCCTCAGCATATCTACCCAGACGAAGAAACTCTCGGGTATACTCCTCTACAGATCGATCTCCACGAGAAATACTGGTCAACCGGAGACGATAGCTCAAACGAAGAGGCTCTGGACAAAATCTCCTCATGAATCGCTCTCAAAACTGAGCCCATGTCATCGTCATCATATAAGGCTGGATCATCTGAATGAACCAATCTAAGGTTGGTCCCTCGACAGACAACTCAACGATCATAATTCGCTGGTACTCGGTATGAGCAGTCTGAGTCCTAGTCTCAATCGCATGCAGAAAATCTAATGGATCGAAAGTACCATCAAACGTAATCCTGCCAACTCGGGCATAAAACAAAGCTGCCTCAGGGTCAGACATACCCTGCTGATAGGCAGGCTGAACAACTGGAGGAACAGGAACATCAAACTCAGGCTCAACAGGCTCTTCGTCCTGTAACTCTCTCTGCCTATGGCGACCTGCTGCTCCTCGAGCTCTACCTCTGCCATGACCTCTACGTCTAACTGGCTGCTCAGGAGGTAAAACCTCATCTTGAAAAGACTCATCTTCCTCGGCCTCAATGACCGATGGAGCGACACGCGCTCGCCTCCTCATACTGAAAAGACAAACGGAAAGATTCAGGCAAAATAGACAACGGAGGAATAACGCTGAAAACTACAGCAAGGAATACTCATCAAGACATACTCGAACCTAATACACTGCAGTAGTCCAACAGAAAACACAACTTTAAAACTAGGGCCACAACTCACATAACTAAGCCCTGACACAGAACTCCGCTCTGATACCAACTTTGTCACGACCCAAAACAGGGGCCATGATCGGCGCTAGGGAACGGGAATTCTTTCGAATCCGGAACCCGTAGCAAGCCTAAAAATAAAATAAAACATGCAATAATAACAATAACTGTAATATATATGCAGCGAAAATAAAAATCATAAATATAATAATAACATTTTCATCAACTGGATTTAAATCAAATCTCATCTCATATATATATACTCTTTCAGTACAAATCCAGTTTCAATATAATACATCTCTTTAAATATTTAATGACTACTGCAGTGTCTAGATAAAATAAATTCAAGACTCAGAGAAGCAGTTTACATAAAGAAGCCGGGGTGAAAGAAATCCGGCGTACAGGCCTGCTACTGAGGTCTGAAGATGTTGACTCTCCTGAAAAATAGTCAACGGATGGGAGTCAGACCTCACTGAGTGAATTACTATAATATATATACATACACACTAAGTGATAATGCATACAATCAACAGTATATATATATATCTAATATATATACAGGCAAATACACACATATGCAATAAAATCATTTTATATATTTTATTGAAAATCATCTTTTACGAAGGATCACATAGAACCCTAGAATATCGCAACCTCAGAAAATAGTGTTAGACAACACTCTAGCCATACAGGCTCACTTAGTCCAAATATATCCACTTAATCCATTTGGACAGTAGACTGGCCCCGAGACACTAAGTCAACCGAGCTCCAGCAGTCTAACTGCCAGTATGATTGGCCCCGAGACACTTGGTCAATCGAGCTCCAGCAATCACACCTCCAAACCATATCTCACACATATCAATAATCACATTCAATCAATATCCACAAATAAGTTAGTAATATAGCCTAAATACTATAGGCGTACCGGTACGTACTCGGTCCTAGTGCTGCCCACTAGGTAGCACGTTCTATCGATATCCTTCATCATTAATAATGTAAAACATTCATTCACAAAAATAAATGATGCATGAATGTAAATGAAATAACAATATAACCCATATATATACCAGAAAGATACCAAAAGTAAACCAGGTATATTTCGAGTATATATACGTTAAATAATCCAGTCAAATCATAAATTAAACTAAAAATATATTTAAAAATATTTTAAATATATTTTATTAACAAAACATGTATATAATTTATTATATACCAAAAATAAACCAAAAATATACTTAATATAAACTTAAGAAATAATCAAATTATTTATGCATATTTAATCAACATAAAACATGCATTTCTAAATCATGCATCCTAAGCATATATATATAGTATAGTAACTCACCTAGTGCACTCCACGAGATGGATCCGACGGGCCTGGTCCATTAGCCCTCGGTCTCGACGTAACTAAACAAGCAATAAATAATCGACATTAGAAAAAGCCTAATAGAAATCCTAGAATTTAATTTAGAGTATTTAACACAGAATCAGAAATTAGGATTCGATCGGATATCACGTTTTACGAGAATTCTACCAAAAATTTGACAGAACCTCCCCTGTAAAATGGACATCTCTCTACTCAAAAGAGTAGAGCCGACCCTGCAAAGAAACACACTTCAAAAAACTACACAAGGCACAATCAAAATTCCACGGTCGGACTCCAAACTACAGTCCACCGACTGAGGTCCACAAACACAGAATAATTTCAGATATACCAAAAATATCCTTATAACATAGAAATACATTTTATACATATAAATTACATAATTAACCTTAAAACACTGTAAAAACCGATAAAACTCATTTTATTAGAAAAATCGTATATTATATATATAATTAAAAATAATTCACGAAAAATAGTTTTAATTAGTTAAAAATACCAAATAATTTATAGAAATCATTTTTATACCTTAAATAACTATTAAAACCAATTAAATTACATTTTTAACCAATTTAGGGTAAAATTACCAAAATACCCCTATATATATAAATATACTTAAATTACTTCAAAAATTCACCAAAAATTATAAAATTATCCAAAATTAATTTTCTCAAAATATTTATCAATAATATCAATAATTAAACTCAATTAACCAATTAATTTCAATTAAAAACATAATTAACCCTAATTTCCCAAAATCCCATAAACTTCAATAATTCAAAATAAATACTTAGAAATTCATAAAAATTCCAAATAAATTCCTATAATTCATTTCAACACTTAATTTAACCATAAACCCTAATTTCATAATTTAAATAATTAATTTCCGAAAATTAGAAAATAATATTAAAATATTCAAAAATACCCAAAAATCCAAAAAATCTCCAAAAATTCTAAAAAAATTCATACATGTAGATTGAGCTACTAGAATCAACATTTGTGAAGGGAGTTTTCATGAATCAATCAATTCGAAGCTCAAAAAAATCAAAACCTAATGTGACCGAAATTGAAAATTCGAAACCTAAGCAATTCTAGACCATTTTAGCTCAAACCAAAGCTAGAATCACACTCACCGGAGCTTAAGGAGAAGAAAGAGACCGGCGGTGTCAAAAACGGTGGCCGGAGGAGGAAGAAACGACAAAGGGAAGATTTTTGGCCAAAAAGGAAAACAGGGGCTGCCGGCGTCGGGGAAGGGAGCTGGGGGCGACGGAGCAGCTGGCTGAGGAAGGTGGAGCTCCTGGCGGCACACCGACTGCCGAAAATTGAAAGTTGCAGACGGTGAGGGTCGGGCGCTCGGGAAAAAGGAAGAAGAAGAAGAAGAAAAAGAAAAAAAAGAGGGAAAAGAAAAAGAAAGAAAAAGAAAAGAAAAAGAAAGAAAGAAAAAAGAAAAAAAAAAGAAAAAGAAAAAAAATAATAAAATAATAAAATAATTTAATAATAAATAAAATAATTAAATAACAATAAATTAATAAATAATTAATAAAATATTAGGGTAATATATATTAAACCCTAATTAAATAAATATATACACATAGGCTTTATTTAGTCATTTAAAAATACGCATGAGTTCATGCAAGTCTGAAAATACATTTAAAATAATTAATAATACATTGTTTACATGAAAATTTCCCCGAAAATGCAAGTCCCGGGAAAATTTTACGTAAAACACTGTAAATAATACACAATAATAAAAATAGGTTTTAAATACATAACAACTCATAAAAATATCATCTAATATACAGAAATTATTAACATTGCATATCCCGGTACAGTGTAAAAATATTTTAAAAACACGGGATATTACATTTCTTCAGTACCATTATCTTGATGAACCTCTATTATCCTTTATTTATTTCCTTATATCATTCCTTGTTCATCTTTTTCATGGTTATAAAGAAATATGTCATACATGGCGGAAAGAGGAAATGGGTGTTGGAGCCCCTGCTAAGTGTCGTCATATTTAAAATTAGCAACGTTTCTTGAAACATACTCACTGATATCCTTCTTTAATGTCTTGGACTGAAGCATATAGAGCTTCAACAAAGATTTTTGATGGAGAAACCTTCCATTCACCAGACTTTCTTCTATTATTCATGATGTAAGGGATGAGTATTGCAATTAGTGAATGTTTATTTCTGATGTGCATTATAA
This sequence comes from Mallotus nudiflorus, assembly GCA_947683625.1. Taxonomy (NCBI): domain Eukaryota; kingdom Viridiplantae; phylum Streptophyta; class Magnoliopsida; order Malpighiales; family Euphorbiaceae; genus Mallotus; species Mallotus nudiflorus. The sequence goes on along the minus strand of CANTUR010000848.1, from coordinate 474,589 downwards.
GTTAACAATTTGCTTCATATATATACAGAAAAAGAATGACTCTTCTTATACTTTATTAATTAACCTCGCCTCTACATGGTAACAGAACATTATCATATGCCATTGTAAATGATGATTATGGTAATCGATATACAGTTGTTCTATACTAACAATTTATTATTTGCATATCCCCAAAATGGTTTCAATAAATTGTAGGGGTCACTATGATGGTGTCGTTTTAATTTCTTATGTTGATGTGTATTAACAAGTTTTCATTTCATTAGATTTTTTCAATTGGTAATGGCTTAATATAAGCATCTTTAAATTAGTATATTTTAGGGGAAATGATCTTTAACAGTATAAAAGGAAAAAATTCTAAAGCAAGACACGGATATGTGTGCGAATCAAACATTGTTAAAATGAAGATTAAACCATATTGAAGCAAAAACAAAATTAGAGCATACTTTAATTATAGTTGTCCATATGCCTAAACAACAAAAAATTATAAGCAAATGTTTTAGTCCAAAATAAACTAATACATTAACACAGTTGTATTATATTTTGCTAAAGTCTAGAGACCTCAACTTGTGTCATTATACGTAACAGGCCTCTGGAATTTCAAAAGCCCTTTTGTACTCCTAAGTTAATTTTAATGCTTCTTCTCTCTGTTGGGATAACCCAACAATAATTTCTTGGTATTGAGTCCTAATTTTTTGTGTTTGAAGGTTCAATGCCTCTGCCTTTTTCGAGAAGCTATAGTTGTTGCTCCTTCTGCTTTTCAATCTCTTTAGCAAGATTTTCAATCTAGCTTTGCTCGGACAGATACTCATGATGGATATTAACCAATTCCTTGTTTTGCACTTCCAGTGCATTCTTCATAGCCTACTACTTCTTAACATCATTTTTCAAACTTTGTATTTTGCATGAAAGGCCTTCCATGGACTTTATGGTCGTGGCAAAGGAATTGAAAATTAATTCAATTTAACCTACTACTTTTGAGATACTCTCATTTTGATATGTTTCTAATGAAGTACCGTGAAGTACTAATATAGCTAAATAAAATGTGTCCATTTAATAATGAGCTAGTACAAGCAATTCATGTTTCAATAAAAAGGTTAATAGTATTCTTGGATGACTCAATGGCATCTCTTGCAAATATTGTGTGTTGTTATAAAGCAGATGTTGTAGACTATTCTAAGAAATTGAAATCAAGATCAATTAAGGGTTCTTCTGGTGAAGGAATTGAAAATGCCTTTTTACTTTTTTCATTGATATCAAGCTTCACACCAAAAAAAAATAACAAAATAAAGAAATTCATTAACTTATAAAACAAACAAAATAAAATTATATTAAAAACATAGTGATGAAGGTGGCTATTACTTGTTGAGGTTGTGCAACTAGAGTGGCTTCATTTTTTGCTTTATCAGATAAACTAGAATAGGTGACATCTACATTATCAACTCCACTGTCAATATTTTTTCCCTTTGTACTAGTTGATAAAGCAAACAAAGTGTCATTCTATTCATGATCCGACAATAACTTCTGGGGAGAGTCATTACCATCATCATCAGCATCAATATTGTCCCGTAAATCATTAAGGACATCATCAATAACATACACTAGATCATCCTCAGTATTAGTATAGTTTCTAATGTTTCCCAGCCTATTGGATCTTCTTAATTGAGCAAAAAAAATGGCTTCAAATTTTTCTTAGGTGTTGAAGCAACGGTTTTCTTTTTTTTTTTTTCACTGGGTTGTTGGATTTTTCCTATTTATGTGAAGATGCTTTGATGTTGTGTTGTTTTCCTTCTTTGACATAGGACTTTCTTTTTTTGGTGGAATGGGAGATTTCAGACCTATCATGGTAGGAAATGTAGATGATGATGAAGAAAATGATTGAATTACAATGAATATTATAATGATGTACCAATTTTAGCTCACCTGTTATAACATATTCAATATTATGAGGAATCACATCAGTAAATCTCTGAGACTACCACTTTTTGAAATGATCAACATTCTCTTTGGAAGATATATTAGCATTACATTTAAGATCTTTCAAACCATAAATAATTTTTTGAATTTCTTGAACAGAGTGACAACTGAATTCAGATGCGTTTGGGACTTCTTCTAGATACATAGACTGGTGCAATCCAAACTGCCAACTTCAGAGATAAGGCATATAATAATCTATAGTTATGTTTGGCTTGTTTGAGTCTAATGAACTAGTGCTAACCACGTAGAATGGCCTTACAATGGTATAAGTATAGAAAAATTTTAATTGAATTTACTGGGTAGCTCCAAGTTCATCATAATCCTCCATTATAATATTCAACTAAGGGTTTTTTTATTCTTCTTCTGAAAAGATGAAAAGCTTATCATTTGTCCTAATTCTTTGCTTTAAAAAAAATGATAAAATTTTATGGAATGACATAGAGCAGTTATAACGATAAAAATTCAATCTAATTGCTTCATTTAACTGTGAAAGTTCCTTACTTCTTAATTCTATGAAGTACGCGAACAGCTATAACTGTACCAATAAAAGTACTCTACCGAACCTTAGAAAAGGCCTTGATGTATGATAATACTTTAGAGATTTATAAGTAAGGCCAAGCAAAATTGACCCAAGGACGAGATACTTTCTTGATGCAATAGCCCATGCCAGATTTATGAAGTCCACAGCTGGCTTTCCAAAGAAAGGACACATTAAGAATTTGTAAATTAACACCCAAAGAAATTCAACATGTTCCTTCTAAGATGGCAAACCAAATGCTTTAACCTTATGTTAAATCAAGGAATGATATAAAGAATAGTGAGTTGAGGCTACCGAAAAAGATGTTAATTTATCAATATTTGAATCAATCAAACAAGGTGCATCTGGTCCAACCACAAGCAATCCCGTTAGCAAAAACACATCATGCAAGGCAATTGGATAGAGACTAAAAGGAAAATAAATGAGTTGAGACTAGGAACCTAGAAATACATAGCTACACAAAGCATTTTGGCTTCAAATGGCAGTCCAAATTTGCTCATTTCTATTAGCTTATTTATATCCATTACCTTCCACATTTTTTTATAATGCGATTTCAACTTATCAATCCATTAAATCTACTCAGAATGCGGTTTGTGCCAAGACTTCATGCTAGGTGTATCGACAGGTGGTTTCAAATATGCTTCTAGTAATAATTCTTCCTTGGAAGACAGAAGGAAGGGTGTAGCAGGTATTCCTTGCGAGTGCACACACTGAGATAACTAAGTCATTAACCAATAGTGGAATCCAACCCCTACATTCCAAAAAGTAAAAAAAAAATATTTAAAATTAAGTAGTGAAATAGCTTGGTTAAATTAAATGTTTATAATTGAGAAAAAGTTGAAAAAAAAATGTATATACCACAATGATATAAATGGTGGTAATGGATCCGCCTTCACCTCCATCATTATTACATTTTAAATTCCCTAAAACAAAATATTTCAATAGCTTTTCATTTTACAACATCTTCGTTATTTGTAATATACACTTAAATATCATTTCACAACACTAATGTATGTAAATATGAAAAAATACTATCAGAGCGCGACTTCAGTTAAAATTTAACTTTTCTTCATCATTCAATGTTATATTTGATTTTAGAAATAGTAGTAATTGTAAAATTTTGATTTTATTTTAGTCACTTGTTGAAAAATTAATATTTTATTTGATTTAATTTATTTTATAGCCTCTTCCAAATGTATAGAAAAAATATTGTAGTATTTTTAATCAAAACCATTGGCAATACAATCAATAATTATTAATTTGTATAACTTACTAACTTGAAGCACATTTTGTGTTCTTTTCTCATTTGAATCACCAGTGGACCTCACATCCTCGATTTTGTCTGTTAATTAATGGAAAAAAAATTTATTAGACAAAATATAAATTAGAGAGTTAAATAAGTTATGCAAAAAAAATCTTTGGATTGTAATTCTAAATTTACCCTTTTTTTATTGGTATCGCCTTCTGAAATAAGTTTTAATTGGGTGATAGAAATGGGATTTCTTCACCGACTATATAGAAGTTATCAGCGGTTGTCTACTAGTGTACATAAATGATAAAGGATGATCTTCAATTGTAATGAATGAACGTCCGTCATTAGAATCAAAAGAAAATAATAGATATTATAAGGATATAATAAAATTAAGGTATTGAAATTGTTCTTGATGCCGACAAGAGTAGTTAATTGGATGGGTAGGGACAAATTTGAACATGGGTTGTGGTATTGGTAACTGATGCGGAAGGTTGACTGAAGATACTTCCATTAAGTTGTGACTTCTTTTAAAAGCCTGAATCTATAAAGGATTTGAATTGGAACTATTTCTCATGTTGAAGATTGAAGCTAATCTCGAGGTTTTCAGTAAAGCAATATTATTAGAGTTAATGATAGAAGGTGACCCAAATTGGAAAGGAAGTAATGCATTCACTCCCTCTTTTTGGTTTTCATTTTCCCTATGCTTTTCCCTCTCTTTTTGCTAAAACCAGGCACCATATATGGTGAATCGTGCAGTCGGCCTTATCAATTGTTCAAAAAATATCTTTTCAATGTGATTATTATCACGTATAGTACTAATCCTATATATTATGTATACATGTGGTGAAATACAATAAGTATAAAATTTCCAACTTATATTGAAATGTATGGTTACCTTTTTTTTATAAGAAATATATTTTTCACTTCAAAATAAAACTATATTAACAATTAAATTTGTGAAACAAATAGTATAGTGAAATAACTTTCGCAAACCATCATTGGGTCCTTTTAATTTTTTTTTGTGAAGTTAATATTTTAAATACATTATGTGTTACTTGACATTAATTAAAATTACATTTAATTTTTGTACCTTCAAATTACTTTAATTTCACAAACAATCCAGTCTGTCACAAACATATTTGACTTCACAATGACAACTACAATCCACACATTCTATAACATCATTATCCACTAACCCACCCCAGCCTAAATGCATGTGGAAAAAGCTTTAAGGACATTCATTTATTTTGGGTGTCAAACTCCTCATCACCCATAGCTTTCTAAATACTTGAAATAGAGATACCCTACTTTCTTCAAGCTTTTTCATTTTTTTCACAGCTTCAACTAGACATTTGCCTTCCTCTTCATCACTTCTATTACTGCTGCACTACAAGATCACCCCTAAAATGTACCATGATTTATAATGTCCCACTGTTGAGGCTAACTCTAGTATAACACGGCCTTTCTTAAGATCAGGTGATATGCCAAAGCATGTTTCCTATAAAATAATATCATACAACATAAATAATATAGTTTTTCACTATATAACATTCTCCATCTTTGTAAATTAATATAAGACACAATATATAAAATTATGTAATTTTATAATTATTGCTCCAATTAAGATTAAAATCAAATTTAAATACCACCCCTTCCCTGTACAATGACTCCAGATTTTAACACTTGGCATATCATTGTAAAAATAAATTCATCGACCTTGGATAAACCTAACATTCACTAGGGATGCTATCCAAATTAATTAACCCGTCGGTAAACAACAAGGCGGTCTACTACATTATGAATGTGTTTATAACTAATATGGAATAACCAAATTATAATACTTTATCAATTAGTCTAAGAAAAAAAAATTACATCAAATCTATGACACTGTTTATACCTTAGTTTAAAATTGAAAATATCTTTCAAAGAATATCTTCCTACTTTTGAGATTATGTCAACCATCAACTCATCAGGAATATCGCATAGGGAAGTCACTGGAATATCTGTGTTTTTCAACTTTTCTATAACCATTATCATTCACAAAAATTTGAAAATTAGAAAAATAATGGAATGGAGTAGAATATTTTGTTTAAAGTAAGATAAATGAGTGGTGCAATGTAGATATGTAGTATATATAAGAGTACGCAACTATGTAATTCACGAAGTCATATCGACATAACTGTTAACATAAATGTACTTTGAATTAAATTCAACAATATATTTATAAAAACATTATATTAACATATATGTTTCAATATTTATGTGACAATATTACTTGTACACATAATTTTTTTTTTTAGATTATAATACATGGTGAAGTTATTTGACCATGTAACATTCTCCATTTTTGTAAATTGATATTGCAACTTGGAAGTTTTATTGTTATTGAGCCTATTTATCCAAAAGTGTACATGCGTGGTATATGTATGGTATATAATTCCCTACACACTTAATTAAGATTATTAGTATAAAAATTGTTTGTCAAAGTCCAAAATTTAGAGTTTGATCATGCAAATGGTCAACAATTTCTAATAATTAAACTAAAAATTATTCATTTTCCATTATTGGTGAAGCACTACTTTGTAAATTGTATACATTAATTACAAAATTTGTAAACTATGGCCTTTCAAGTTAGGGGATCAAGGAAGTAAGCATGATGTTACTACATGCAAGATATACATCACTATAATTATCCTCAATTAACGACGATATATAATTACGGATAATCATATCAATTATGACGTAAGTTGTAAGGTTTCTTTTTTTTTTTAATTGAGCATAATGAAATATATTAGACCTGCATCATGCATTTTCAGCTACACCTATAAACTATAGTAAATTAATTATTACATATGGATTGTTTAAACTAGCCAGAGTAGATTAACAATTGATATGTGAACTCATTTTAAAATTACAGTAGCCCTAGAAAATTTTGTTTAGTGAATTCAATTGTTTTGTGAAATCATTTTGAAATTAGTACTAATTTTGTTTAGTGAAATGAATATAAAACCATAACTCTTACTATATTCTCTTTTAATACCAACAATTAATTCTTCTATAAACAAATAAAACTTCATGGTGACAACTGCACTCTATGTAGTTGATCACTTCAGAACATTCAGTTAGGTGAAACCATCCACATTACAAGTGATGCAACCTTTCAGGACACATATTTTTTTTGGCACTAATGTACCCATTATCTAAACCCTTTGAAGTATTTCTACAAATTCGAACCTGTACTCTATTAACTTATTCAATTTTTTCACAGTTTGAACAAGTCTTGTACCCTCCTCTTCCTTATCATTGTTGCCATCGCACAACAAAATAACTCTAAGAATATAACATGCTTGGTAATTTCCTATTGCTGTAGCCCATTAGAGTAGTAGACAACTAGAGGTTAAGTTAGGATGTATGTCGAAACATGTTTCCTAAAAATAAAATAAATTATTAAAATTTAAAATAATAATATGTCATTTCATATAACACAATTTCATATTATTTTTTTATGCAAGTTGCTTACCACCCTTTCCCTATACAATGACTCTGAATTTTCAAACCTCAAACATCTTTTTAAAAATGTGAACATCGATTGTGGACAAACCCACCATTTACCAAGCAGGCTGTCTATATTAGCTCGTCTGTAAACTTCTCATTCTTCTAATGCAACATTAAAAGCCTTACAACTAAAAGAGCAAGAAAAATATAATATTAATTAATGATTAAGGATCTTGAAAATAATCAAAAGCAGTATTCACCAGACATGCCATAGTTTCATATTGAACAAATCTATTACTGAATGTGCTCCCACTCTTGCTTTTATGTCCACCAACAAATCTTTTAGCACCTCATGGATGGATGTCACCAAAGTATATGCAGTTTTGCTATTCTTAATAGCCATTTTTATGAAGATGCTTTGTTGTCAAAGAAAAAATAAATAAACAAAACATTACAAATTAGGGTGAGTTACGGCTGAGAACATTCAATTCCAATTTAAAGGTCAATATGATGTTAATGCATTGTCGATACCAAGAAGTCAAATCGACATAATTCATATAAATGGCTTTATAAATTCCAATTGGGCATGGTACATGTACAATGTATAGATTAAACCACAAGTATAAATTAATGTCACATCTAAATATGAAATAGACATTAATTTAGATGCACAAAAGCAGTGAACTTTATTGTTATTGAAATTGCAATTTACATTATAAATGCTTCAATGGCAATGTGATCTATGAAATTAGAATTTATCTACATGAACATAAAAGTATAACATAATGTCACATATTCAATGTCAATGTGGTATATGAAATTAAGATTAGTCTACATGCACAAAATTAGTAAGCTATAATGTCACAAATTGAATGTCAATGAAATTGAAATTTACATTTTAAATTATTAAATGTGAATGTGATATATGAAATTAGAATTTATCTACATGAACACACAAGTAAATTTTAATGTCACATATTCAATGTTAATATGATATATGAAATTAACATTAATCTACATGCACAAAATTATTAAACTTTAATGTCACAAATTCAATGTCAATGTGACGTATATAAGCTTCAACTAAACTTTAAATGCATCAATGTCAATTTGTTCTGTGAAATTAAAAATAACGTACATGAACACCTTTAAGTACTTTATAAACTTGATTATAACAATGGTGCATGAATATTCTATCCATTCATCAAATATTATAGCAATTCTACTAAATCATATTCTTTTTTAAAATGTACATTAATCATACATTTATAATTTCACAAGCATATGTATGCATATATTCCATGTTGTTCATAATTCACCACATTGTATATTCACCATACTTACGGATTTTATTCCATAGTGCAATTCATCGAAATTGAAATTACAACGTTTATTATAAGCAAATGTTTTAGACCTAAGTCAACAGTCACCAAAAGGTCACATCTGTATCCGATGACGATTTATTTACTGGCAGTTTCAAATTTAAATTCATCATAAATAACCACAGCTTTACATTAAAATGCTCTATATAAACTACCTCAGTGAAACTAATCAACTCACTTTCATCAAGTGACTCACTTTCATCAAGTGACTCACTTTCAAAGTTTAAAAAAACACTATATAATTTTATCCTTCATTTTACTTTAACAATGGCTGCATTCTATCCAAAATGGAAAACCCACTATGAATCTTTACAATCATTGAATGTTTGGTCAAAGCGTTATAAGGATAATATGACAGAAGTTGTGAGTATATTTGTAAGCACCCAATTTCGGGATGCAATTGTGCATAATTGCAACGTAAGCCCATATGATGAAATTCATTCAAAAATTGAACTTGATTGTCAATTTTTTGGACTTTAAGAACTAAATTGTAACTTTTTTTAGGGTTTGATTGCACATAAGTCATTTTTCAGGAGTCTTTTGGTAATTAAAAGTTAAAAAAAATTAGGATAGGCATTAGACAATGTCGATCGGCATTATACAATACCGGTAGGCATTGTACAATGGTGACACGTTAAAATCCAATTTTTTCAATTTTTTTCACATATTTTTATCGATTTTTCAGTGTTTTGATTGGTTGAAAATTTAATTTAATTATTATTATTATTTGATGAAAATTTTGACACATTCAAAAGCATGTAAATAAGTTTCAAAAATCAAATCTTATCAGGACGCTATCTGATCAGATAGGTCTGTTCCTCCTTTGGAGGAAGTTCAGTACGTGCAAACTTTGCATTTAAAAGCAGAGTCTGCATGCGTGCATAAGGAGGATTTTTTTTAGGGGGGGAGGGGTTTCTTCTTTGACGCAGAAACACTTGACTGCGCAGAAACCCTAAAAAAACTATGACATCACTAAGAATGCTGGAGCACCAAAAAAATTTTTAATTTTGTCAAAGCTTTTTTCTATACAATTCTTTCAACCATAATGGTCTAGCACTATTTTTTAAGCTTGAGTCCAAAATCGGCAACAGTTTCAACGGTGAAAATCCTAATCTGAGAGGCCAAAGCATATGTACAATATTTTTTCTTTCTTCTCTTCTCTTCTTGTAAACCTTTTTTTATTTTTTATTTCGTTATTGTTTTCTTATTTCATTACTAATCTAATTTTTTGTGTTTTCTTTGCTTGATGCTCGATTGTGGATTGAGGAGGAAACCGTCTAAAATCCAAGAATTGAACAGAAGATCCATGGAATGCCATGGATAAACCTGTATTATTTCTTCAATAGTTCTTAGGATTTTTTTTATTTTTTTCATTTTTTGTGTTATGTGTAGTTATTTTAATTTCTGGGTGTATAATCATTTAATTTAATTTTTATACGTAGTTTGTAATAGCCCCAATAGTGAGAATAATGAAAATTTTAATTTTCTTGTAATATCCCGTGTTTTTAAATATTTTAATATTGTATCGGGATATGCAGTGTTAATAATTTTTAAATATGATATTGATATTTTATAAGTTGTTGATTAATTAAAATTGATTTTTAATTATTTATTTTTATTTTAAAGTCCTTTACGTAAAATTTTCCTGAGACTTTCATTTTCGAAAAAATTTTCACGTAAATAATTTACTACTAATTATATTAAATATATTTACGGACTTGCATGAACTCATACGTATTTTTAAATTACTAAATAAAGCTTATGTGTGTATATATTTATTTAATTAGGGTTTAATTTATTACCCTAATATTTTATTATTTGTTTATTAATTTTATTGTTATTTAATTATTTTATTTATTATTAAATTTTAAATTATTATAATAATGTGTGGTGTGTGATTTTTTTTAAATATTTTATTAAAATTATTTTTCTTTTTCTTTTTTCTTTTTCTTTTTCTTTTCTCTTTCTTTTTCTTTTTCTTTTCTTTTCTTTTCTTTTCTTTTCCTTTTCTTTTCTTCTTCTCCTTTCTTCTTCCCGAGCCCGTCCCTTCTTCCCCTCCCGCTGCAACTTCCGACCACCTACCATCGGTGTACCACCAGCAGCTTCGCCCTCCCTAGCCAGCTGCTCCACCGCCCCTAACTTCCTTCCCCGGCGCCAGCTAGCTCCAACTCATCCATTTTTGGCCGAAACTTCCCTCCTCATTGTTCACTAACTTTCCGGCCACCATTTTTGACACCGCCGGTCTCTTTCTTCTCCTTAAGCTCCGGTGAGTATGATTGTAGCTTTGGTTTGAGCTGAAATGGTCTTGATTTGCTTAGGTTTTGAATTTTCGATTTCTGCCATTTTAGGTTTTCGATTTTTGTGAACTTTAATTTGATTGATTCATGAAAAGTCCCTTAACAAATGTTGATCCTAGTAGCTTAATCTTCATGTGTGAATTTTTGTAGAATTTTTAGGAATTATTTTGATTTTTGGGTATTTTTGAATATTTTAATATTATTCTCTAATTTTCGAAAATTTATTAAAAAAATTATGAAATTGTGTTTTATGATGAATATAGGTGTTGAAATGAATTATAGGAATTTATTTGAAATTTTTATGAATTTCTATGTATTTATTTTGAATTTAATTAGTTTATGGAAATTTTGAAAAATAGGGTTAATTGTGTTTTTAATTGAAATTAATTGGTTAATTGAGTTTAATTATTGATATTATTGATAAATATGTTAAGAAAATTAATTTTGGATAATCATACTATTTTTGGTGAATTTTTGAAGTAATTTTAGTATATTTATATATATAGGGGTATTTTGGTAATTTTACACAAAATTTGCTAAAAATGTAATTTATTTTGTTTTAATAGTTATTTAAGGTATAAAAATGATTTCTAAAAATTATTTAGTATTTTTAACTAATTAAAACTATTTTTCGTGAATTATTTTCAATTATATATATAATATACGGTTTTACTAATAAAATGAGTTTTTATCGGTTTTAACTGTGTTTAAAGGTTAATTATGTAAATTCTACCTATAAAATGAATTTCCATGTTATAAGGGTATTTTTGGTATCTCTGAATTTGTTCTGTGTTTGTGGACCCTGGTCGGTAGACTGTAGTTTGGAGTCCGACCGAGGGGTTGTGCATGAGTTGTTGAGCTTATTTTTCGAAGTGTGTTTCTTTGCAGGGTCGGCTCTACTCTTTGAGTAGAGAGATATCCATTTTACAGGGGAGGTTCTGCCGAATTTTTGATAGAATTCTCGTAAAACGTGATGTCCGATCGAACCTTAATTTCGATTATGTGTTTAATATTCTAGATTGAGTTCTAGGATTTTCTGTTAGGTTTATTCTGATTCTATCGTTATTGTTTGTTTAGTTGCGCCGAGACCGAGGCCTAGTGGACCAGGCCCGTCGGACCCATCTCGTGGAGCGCACTAAGTGTGAGTTACTATTTTATATATATGTGCTTTAGGATGCATGATTTTAGAAATACATGTTTCATTTTGATTAAATATGCATAAATAATGTGATTTGTATTTAAGTATATTTTTGGTTTATTTTTGGTATATATTAAATTATATGCATGTTTTATCAATAAATTATATTTAAAATGTTTTCAAATATACCTCTAGTTTATTTTGTAATTTGATTGAATTTATTTGACGTATATATACTCGAAATATACCTGGTTTACTTTTGGTATATTTCCAGTATATATATGGTTTATGTTGCTATTTTATTTAAATTCATGCATCATTTATTTGTGAATGAATGTTTTATATTTATTAATGAAGGATATCAATAGAACGTGCTACCTAGTGGGCAGCATTAGGATCGAGTACGTACCGGTCCGCCTATAGTATTTAGGCTATATTACTAACCATTTGTGGATATTGATTGGATATGATTATTTGATGTGTGAGATATGGTTTGGAGGTGTGATTGCTAGAGCTCGGTTGACCAAGTGTCTCAGGGCCAATCACACTGGCAGTTAGACTGCTGAAGCTCGGTTGACTTAGTGTCTCGGGGCCAGTCTATTGTCTAAATGGAATAAGTGGATATATTTGGATTAAGTGAGCCTGTATGGCTAGAGTATTGTCTAACACTGTTTGAGGTTTCGATATTCTAGGGTTCTATTTGATCCTTCATAAACGATGATTTTCAATGAAATATATATAAAATGATTTTATTGCATCTGTGTGTATTTGCCTGTATATATACATATTAGATATATACTGTTGAATGTATGCATTGTCATTTAGTATGCATGTATATATATTATAGTAATTCACTCAATGAGGTTTGACTCCCCTCCGTTGACTAATTTTTTTCAGGAGAGTCATCATCTACAAACCTCAGTAGCAGGCTTGTACGCCGGATTTCTTCCGCCTCGGCTTCTTTGTGTAAACTGCTTATCTGAGTCTTGGGTTTATATTATCTAGACACTGGAATAGTCATTAAATTATTTAAGAGATGTTGTATTATATATTTGAACTGGATTTGTATTAAGATTTATATATATGAATGATGAGGATTTGATTTAAATCCAGTTGGTGCATATGTTATTATTATATTTATGATTTTTATTTCCGTTGCATTATATATTGTTATTATTATTGCATGCTTTATTTTATTTTTAGGCTTGCTACGGGTTCCGGATTCGAAAGAATTCTCGTTCCCTAGCGCCGGTCATGGCCCCTGTTTTGGGTCGTGACATTTCTGTATTTTAAAATTGATTAGTAATTAGGTTCAATTGGGTAAAAAATCAATTAAAATCAATGGTGGCAGTAGCTTAAATTAGGGTTTGCATGTAATTAATTTAGGGTTTTTTTAGAAAATCACTGTAATGTTTATTTGATTTTTTTATATATATATTTTAGTTGTTTTAGGCTTTTTTTTTTTTATGTTTTTGGGCCCCAAGCCCACGTTTAGGTCTAACCTACTTAATAGGCTTAAAAAATGATTTATGACTTTAAATAATTAAAATCAATTTAGACCCATTAGGTTAATTAGATTTTAGGCCTGCTTAATTAAAATTGTTTAGACTTAGCTCAGCCCACTTAATTTCATTTCTTTTAAAATAAATAGACCTAGGCTCACATTTCACTTAAAATAAAATCAAGTTAGACTTAGGCCTATTAATTTTCCTTTAAACTTGAATAGACTTAAGGTCATTCCTTAGACAAATTAAAATAAACAAATCTAGGCTCACTAAATTAATAAAATGTATGCTCACCTATAGTCCATTTCTCACTTGTAAATAATATGTAGAGTTAGCTAACTTATAAAATAAAATTAACATAGTTTAGATATAGGGACATTGCCTTTTTATGCATTTTTACTTGTAATTTTATTGACTTGTTGCCTTTTGGGTTAGATGGATGTTAATTAGGGTTTAATAAAATTGCATGTAATTAGAGGATGAAATAATCATTTATAAAATTATTCTAAATGAACATGAGACTTAGAGAAGTTAGTATTCCATATCCAGAATCTCCTGGTTGTGGTGCTAGCTTTCTTTTAGAGAATCGAGTACTACCTTTTCGATTTGTCCCAGTTATTACCCTGGGTGGCAACTCCTCATCTCCATGCCATTTCTTTGTGATAGTGGTTAGTGTGTTCTCTAAGGCCCTGAGCCTAAACAGTGTCGTGGTTGCTAAAAAACTGGACGCGCGCTAAACCTCACTGTCTACAATATTGTTTCAATCATTTTTAATATCTTAATGAATATACTTTTTTCAAAAATTTTAATATATTCCTTTTCTTTGATATGTTAACAGTGGGTACCTAATTACTGCTTATAATGTTTAGGAGAACCACTTGCAGAAATTATTATGCTTAGAGTAACATATTCCAAGCCATACCATTTATAGGAAATAAGAGTCTATACCAACAACAATGTCTCCTAGGATAAAAATATGCTTGTGGATAGTATTGCTGAGTTGTTCAACAACTACAACATTGACAACAATGTTCTAATGTATTTTTGGATACATACACCAAGGCTGATTGACTTTAGTGCAGTTTCAATGAATAGTGGAGATGAGATACATTATAGGCCTCTACCTCATAGTGAAACAGAACTACCGCCATCTCCACTATAGAGAATAGGAGGTTTGTTGCATCAACTAAGTTAAATCAATCACTATTTTAATTGCTTTATATCCACAGAATTTATATTTATTGACATTGTTAGTTTTTTTTTTAAGGTGAAGTGTTAGTTTTATGTATATAAGTGAAATGGAAACATATAATTCACAGTGTTATTTTTGTAATGAAGTTTATAAGTTATATATTGTCAAATTTAAAATCAATTAAATTGCCATTTTTCTCAATTGATCTCATTGAAAGAGTAAGGAATAACGTTTAGTTAATCAAATGTGTACTATTAATTATCATTTCAGTCTACACAGTAATTAATTACATTTGAAAGGAGTCATATTTTGGAAACATAAATAGGATTATGGTCAACACGTATAAGATCTACCATGCACATATCTTGGTGAAATTGTATTTTATTTAGTTAGTCTGCAGGTGAATCAATGAAGTGATAATTAAAATGAAAATCGTCATTTGAACAAATCATTTGAAATTACTTGGTGAAATGCATCCAAATTTCAATTTGGACAAATCATTTCAAATATATAACATAGATAGCTTGGAGAAATTTTAACAAATTTCATTGTGACATTTATAGCTTGTTGAAATTTGTGGGTTGATGTCAGTAGATTGCATGTGTTTTTCTTTTTTGGTTTGGCAATGATCAAAGACATTATGAGTAATAAACAAACAAACAATATAATATGCAACAAACTATATAAGATGATTTAGAATAGAAACATAAATTATTATCGATAACAGTTGCACATTTATATTTCAATATTACTTTGGAAGTGCCACTCTAGCAATTAATAAGAAGTGCAATCGTTGTGGTGCCAATACGTGTTGTTTCATTAGTATGGCACCATACTTTCATACTCTCATCGTGGTGCCAATTTGCATCATTTCATTAATTTGTAATTTTTCTTTGATTAAATTTTAATAAATTTCCATGTACTTTACATATATTGATATTGAAACATCAATATGCTTACAAAAATAAACATCAATTTGCTCCATGTAATTTTAAAAATAACACCAATGTCCTTAATCTAAACTAACATCAATTGAACTGTGTGTTTACAAAAATGTTGAAGTGTAATTACCAATTAACATGTGTTTGTAACATGAGTAAAAAAACTAACTTCAAAAATCCAAATTTATATAGATGTTACCTTCAAACATAAAGTCAATGTCCTTCAGTGAAAAAAAATTCAATAATAAGATGAATCAAATTAATATCAATTGAAACATATATTTGACCTTACAGTTTAAGTTAAATTACATGTTTAATGCGATTGATGAAATATACATTACTCTAAACCTTAACCAATGATAAATTCACATGTTACATTCATAAAATACTTTCAATTACATTGTTAAAATTGACATCTACGTGTTTAATTTCCCTAACCATCATTTAAAACATGCATTCAAATTCATGTTAAAGACATTAATATTAATCTACTTGCTTGGTTTCCCTTACCATCAATTTATGTATTAGTTACATCCTTGCTGAAGCATCTTTGTGTGTGTTATAGAACAACAATTCTTAGTGAATTCATTCATGTAATTTATTTCAAACAGTAGTAACTACAAATATAGTGATCAAAATTCCATTCAACTATTTATATGTTACACTCCTAATCAATTTTGGCCCATATATTATTCGTTTGCATCGCTGAAATTGTTAAAATTTACAAAGCTAGCTTGACTGCCCATTACTTCACCACAATTAAATAACTGCCTCTGCATTGTCAAATTATTTAACTCACCAACAACAATACTTTGCTACTGCAAAACAATTAAAAAATCAGTCCCTGTCATTATTCCAATCTATAAAAATATATAAAAACAAACAAAATTTGAAAATAATTTACATGGTATGAATTGATTATACTAAGTTATCTTATATAAAAGATTGTACATCTCTCCCATGACCTTGACCACTCTACCCCCTCGGACGTGACCTCCCCCTGTTCTCCTACCATTAACAGTAGCAGTTTCATGTCTTAATCTTATTATAGTATTGAGAGGCCTTCCATGATGAACTATGACATTTGGATTCAGAATTGCTGCACCAATATTTTGATTACCTTCACCAGCATTCTGCTCTTTGACATTATTATTATCCAATGCTCCATTCCAGTTCAAAAGCTCATTGTAGGCAGCTTCCAACCTTTCAATTAATAACACCCTTTTAGCATTTTCAAACTAAGCTAAATCAACACATTTGTTGAAGTACTTCTATAATTCAATGCTTTTCTTGTACTGCTCGGTCATGTTAGGGTAACCACCAATAAAAAATATTATTGAATCAGGATGATGCATATCCTTTCACCACCTTCTACTCACATATCGTTTGCTAACTACTTGAATATCCTTAATAGATAACACTGTAAGTATGTGGCAATATAGTACATTACTTTATTCAAATTTTCTGTAGTTACACCTAATGTAATTATTTTCTATCCCAAAATCAACAGTAGAAATAAACTCTTTCATAAAAAAGTCATTCACTAAGCACCTTTCATGCATCGGGTGTAACTCAATACCTCCTAGGTTGACTTGAGTATGGTCACCATTCAATATATGACTATATATCATCCTTTTAATTTATTCCTGCACTTTTTTAAACATACTATTAGTGAAGGCATGCTGAAATTATTTTTCCCAGTTGAAATTTATGAAATAAAAAATTTATTTACTCTTACTTTTAAATTTAGCAGTAAATTCCTTCTCAACCATATCGCTCAATGTTATCTCATATTGGTCAACAAACTATTTCAATGTACTCCTCAAGTGGACAAAACTATCAAAGTATATATGCATGCTTTCACTTCTCTGAGTTGATGTCATTCCATCTTAAAATCTATGATTTAAGAATATTGGAACCCATCTCTCCTTCTCATTATACAACTTCACCAGCCATATATTTCTAGTGAGATTGTACCTATTTATGAAGTTTCTCTTATTATTCTCAAACATCTCAATATTTAGGTTATCATACACCAAACCTTTAAATTCCTTACAGCATTCACCAAATTCGTTAACATGTTTAAACTTTTCTTTTACCTTGTACATTATATGCCATATACAGAAACAATGAATGGTATTTGGCATAAAATCTCTTACAGCTACATTAATACTCATACTAATCAGTTATAATTATATGATGATGAATCCATAGTAGCAATCCATGAAGAGAACATCCATTTAAATGATTCAACACTCTCATTTGCAATTAAAGCACATCCCAACAAAATCAACTGACCATGATGGTTCACACCAATGAAAGTAGCAAGAGGCATCTAGCATCTGTTCACAAAGTCAGTTGTGTTAAAAGATATAACATTATTGAACTCCTGATAAGTAGATTTACCTCTAGGATGAATCCACAACACATTTCTCAAATGGTTTTCCTCGTCAAGATCAATCAAATAAAAAAATTCTCCATTTTTCTACTGCATGAATATAAAAAAAAATTAATAGCTTTTGTATATCCTTCACCAATCCTTGACCTCCTCTCCTTATCTATGAAATTCCTCATGTCCTTTTATGGGCATCCTAAATTTTTTAGACCACCAACTTGCATGATTGCCATTTTTATGCTTTTACAAGGCCTAAGTCTTATAATGTCATTAGCGACCAATGTTCTTTAAGTGTTAGAGTGAAACACCTATGACCACTCATTAACCTAGACATTGAAGGATTCATCTTATGGTTGTGTTTATATTTTATTAAACTAACAACCCACATTCCATCTCTCAGCATTACATTTAAATGAGCTGGGTAATATGATGTATTTAATTGTATCCTTGCTTTTGATTTCCTCCCTTTTTCACAGCTAATGGTTTGATATCTTCTTAAACCATCTCTACCCTTGTGAGTAGATCTCTCAGCAACAGAAAATCCTTTTAGCCTAGCATAGCATGTTTTTTATAAGCTTTTAACAGTTTATCTATGATTACAAAACATATACCTAGTGCATGACCATCCTCTACATTACGTTCATTCAAATTTATATTCTCATTATTTTAAGAATTTAATTCACTAACTTTACCTATGCTGTCATCATCATCATCATCCCCAACAAGTTCAATAAATTTTTCTTTTGGTTTAATAAAGTTTTCATCTAGTTCAATAGAGTTTTCCTCTCCATTCATGAAATAATTATAAATTTCAGAGCCAAAAATCTGATGAATCATTTTTTTGCAGTCCATTTCCCTAAACAATACTTATGGAAGAAAATGGAACAATAATTTTGATTCATTTTATTGTTATATTTCCTGCCTAAATAAAAAATTAATTATGTCTTGAATATAGTGCTTTTCTGCTTTTCTTTTAGAAATAGAAGTGAATTTAGCACATATAATAGTAGCTCTTAAAGAGCTAAAGTAGTTCAACGAGGCTATATTAGACATTTGCATAGGCATTAATTGCTCATTTAATTATTCTATCTAGATAAATTATATCCGTTCATCTTTATCAATTATTTAATTATAAGTTATTAAACTTTACTTATATAACCTTATGTAAAATTAAATCTCTGTGTTGTTCTCTCAATGAACAGTGCTATAACTTTGATAATTTATGTTTTACCAGGGGATGGCTATTAGTTTTAACCAGTAATCATCCTCTTCCTTTTTTTATTCTATTTTTGGTTACTATCAAATAATATGGCATTTCTATATTTGTGTATTTTGATAGTTATGTTGTTGATAGCCTTATTATTGATATCAAAGGGTCTCCTTCCATAATATCAAAAGGCCTCTAGTTTAAAAGGCTTTGCACGACTCCCTAATAACACTGTCCTTCTACCGATTGGTAGAGATCTCATTCTTTCCAAGGATTGCTAGTTTTTTATGACTGCGGACCTCTGTTTTGCTTATGTTTTATCCTTTAAAAATTATGTGTTTGATGAAGATCTTGATCCCTTCATGGATCATTGGAGCTTGATTGGCTAAGTACGAACACTTTGCTCTGATCCCTTAATAAATCCCCTTTAATGTCTAGACATTGTCTTCTACTTTAATCTAAGACATCGATAGCTCCAGCAGATTTTGCTTATAGATGTGTATCATCTAGTTACCACCGCTACCACTACCGCTATAAGGTTGTACTACTATTCTTCTCAACTAACTAGGGTTAAAACCATAATGTTGAAATACGTTATTGGGCTTTATTTTAATTATGGCCTATTGAACCTTAAGGGGTAAAATAGTCTTTTTTATGGTTACAATTAATTAAGTAAAATTATATTTAATCTTTATGCTTAAGTGTTTATATTCAAGTTATTTAAAAGTGCACAAGTTAAGTAATGAAAAGTCAAGCTATTGAATTTCCAAGACAGCAGCAGTTCTGTCATAAGTGATGATAAAGCCATCATGACTGGTAACAGTGACAAAATCGAAGAGCGAATTTTCTATCAAATTCCTAAAGTCAAATTTAGTCAACTATAATGGAAATCTTCACTACTATATATCTCAAGCTAATCCCAATCATTAAAAAAAATTTTGGGCAAAATTACAAAAATCCAAGTCTTAAAAAATTCAAGAATACATAAGGCTTTTTATAAGTGATGAAAAAATCTGTCATGAGTGATGACGACCACATAAAAAAATTGGTAAAAAGTTTTATGACCAGTGTCATCACCAGTTCACTAGTCATAAAAATGCATAATTTTGAATTTCATTTTGGCGCCTGATTATCGTAAGTGATGATGATTTATCATAAGTCATGATAAGCGTGCAAAGGCCTTTTTATTTAGTGGTTCAAACGGCTCTATTTGGTTCAAATATATCTCCAACAGTCTTTTTCTCTTAGAGGATTTAAATACAACTCAAAACAGAGTTGGAAAAGAAGAAGGAAGTTGAGCAAACATATTTAGAGAAATCTTTGAGCATTTAATCTTTAATTAATCCTTCAACCACCCAATCTTTCATTAATTCTTATAATTCTTATTTATCTCAAGAGTGTTCTTGAGTGTGGTTTAGTGAGTATTTACAACCATTATTCAAAAGCTCAATGGTAAGATTGAGTGAGTTGGGTTAGGGTTTTATTCACTTGTAAGCTAAGAGGGTAGTTCTTAGCGAGTTAAGTGTGAACCATTAAAAACACTTGTGTTAGATTGTGAGCCTTGTTAAAACACTAAATTTTGAGTGTGAGCCTTAGGAAAACACTTGGGTAGCTTGATTTAAGCTTGTAAGGGTTTGATCTACACATTAAAGTAGATTGATAGTGGATTGAAACTGTCACGACCCGAACCCGAGGGCACGTAACCGGCATTAGGGAATGGGAAGGCATAAGGCCCCCGAAACCCGTAGTAAGCCTTAAAGAAAAGAAAAATAAAACCTTATAATTTTAAAACTTTATTTTAAAATAGAGCACATTATCAAACTGATTTTTCTAAAATTAAAACATAATTGAATACATAATTAAAGTATTTCCAGCGTCACATATATAAATCAAACTTAAATCATTATACATAAACGTGGTGCATATAAATAAAATACATAATTATACTTAAGTCATACAATTCATAGTATAGTTACTACTGCAGCTTCCTAGAACATTACAATAGTACAACTTACAATGACCTACATAAAATGGCCGGTGATGAAGAAATCCGGCGTGGAGGCAGTCTAAGGTTGAACTCCCAAGCTCCTGAAA
Source organism: Mallotus nudiflorus (assembly GCA_947683625.1). Classification (NCBI taxonomy): domain Eukaryota; kingdom Viridiplantae; phylum Streptophyta; class Magnoliopsida; order Malpighiales; family Euphorbiaceae; genus Mallotus; species Mallotus nudiflorus. The sequence goes on along the minus strand of CANTUR010000848.1, from coordinate 453,179 downwards.
AAAATAAATTAAAGGGAATCAGACCTCACTGAGTAAGTCAATAATAAGAGTTGTACAGTTTGAAAACCCTTTTGAAAACCATAAAGTTATAGTAAAAATAATTTATAATATATAGATATAGCTTTTGAAAAATCTCGGCAGAACCCTAAACCCAAAGTTCTAATTGGCCAACCGAGCCCACTTATTCCAGCTAGACTGTCGGTCCCCGAGAGCAAAGGCATCAACTGAGGCACCAAGTCACAGTCGTTCACTTAATCCAAATATATGGCACTGGTGGTCCCCGAGAGCTAGGGCATCAACCGAGGCATCCATCCCAGTCCATTATTAACCTTACAATCACTGGTGGTCCCCGAAAGCATAGGCTTCCACCAAGGCACCCGTCCCAGTTCAACATTCACCAGTCATATATAATTCGGATCCACCTCTCAATCTCTATCATGTGCACACGGTCCTAGTGAAGCCCACCAGGTAGTCCGTTCTACCAAAATTCCTCAAAATCGATTTTTAAATAAATAAAATGCATTTTAAACCTTAAATAGCAGCATTAAATTAAATAAATCATATAATATTAACATAAAAATATGAGCGCATGCATCTTTAAATAAAACACACGCACATATCATATTATCGACTTACAAGATGAATGAGAAGGCTGACGACCGCACGTTTGCCTTGATCTCACGGCTTCTGCTCCGATATGCTCTAACAAATCAATTTTTAAAACATGACTATGAAATTAAAAGCGAAAATCAACAAAAATAGTGAAATTTTAGGCTGACTCGAGGAAGACTGGACAAGACTCGATAGACTAACTAACGGTAGAAATTATTACGAATATCACGTTTTACGAGAAAATCTATCAAAATTTCGACAGAGTCTCCTCTGTAAAATGGATATCTCTCTACCAAAGGTAGAGCCAAACCTGCATAGAAAACACACTTCTAATATTCACAAACATTCACACTCAAGTCGGGCTTCCAAAACTACACTTAGCCCCGACCGAGATCACAACTCAACAAAACACCAAGAATTTAAATCATTTATTTTCCTAAAAATACACATCACAAAAACGATTAGCCATAGTAAAAAAATTCATCTAACAATATAGATTTTAAAAATAAAATTTCACAACCCAACATATATATATAAACAACACTCACAATTAATATCACTTAATGAAAATTATCTATTAATACATATATAAAATATATCTCTAAACCTCTTAATGTTAATAAAACTAATTAAAATATATATTATAATTAGCGTAAAATTACATATTTACCCCAACTAATATGAAAATTATACAAATGTCTAAATATCATTTTCTCTATATTAAACATCTTAACATAATTAAAACATATAAATAACTACTAATTTCTTCTAAAAAAAATATAATTTAACCTAATAATCACATTTGACATAAACTTAAAAATATTTATAAAAATAGTTTAAAAATCACAAAAAAACTATAGTTTAAAATCTAAAATTAATAACATTTAATAATAATATCAATTATCAAAATTCCATAATTTTTAACAATAATTTCAAAATTAATGAAAATATTAATTAGATACCCAAAATTTATAAAAATTTATAATTAGCACCAAAATTTCTAAAATCTTTTAAAAAAATCAATTCATTACAAATAATTAACATTAATTAAACTAATCACTACTTAAATCCAATTAACAACTAACTAGACCAACTAATTACCAAAAAAAAAAAATCACCTAAAATTCTGCATAACACAATAATCCACCAAAATTCCATAAAAAAAATCAAGACTAACATAATCATCAACAACAACTATAAAAAGTCCTAAGATCTATCGAAACCTCAAAGAAATCGAGAAGAAAAAAGGAAGAATGAGGGGCTGCTACTCATCGACCTGCTGGACAGAACAGAGGAAGGAGAAGAAGACCTGCTGCCATCGGAAAATGGGGAGGATGGGGGTAGCTTAGGTGAGGCAGGAGGCAGCAGCTGGCGGAGGAGTGAAGCTGGCAAAGGACATGTCGCGTGAAGGAGGAAGACTTGCTGCCAAGCGAGAAGTGCAGAAGAAGAAGAAGAAGAATAGTAGCAGCATCACCACTCTTGGAAGCTCTGGCACGGCGGTGATGGAGTCTCCGGGCGGTGTTGGGGCGGCACGGTGAGAGGGAAGACAGAGGCAGTGACAGGCGGAGATAGGGAGGTGGGCAACAGCTTGGGGTTGTCGGGTTTTGGGGAGGTAAGCTTATGTTTTATTTTTTTTTGTGTATATATATATATTAAAACATTATACTAAAATATTACACCTAAATTCTCCTCCACACAATCAGATTATACACACATATATGTATATATATATATATATATATATATATAAACACACACAAGCATACTATATACATATATATATATATATATACACACAATAATAAATTAATACACACATACTATATATATTATACCAAAAATACATATTACTCACACATATAAATAATAATTAAACCCTACTTATATATATATATATATATATATATTCATATAGGTACTAGTAACACACATAAAACAACCATGAATTTCATGTAGTTTTAAAATAATAACAATAATAATAATAATATATGTCATTTTTAAATAATGATGAAATAACACTCATATGAATTAGTAAATCCTAAAATAATATTAACATAAAAATATCTCCATTAGATAGCAAAATAATTAAACTTATATAATATAATCTAAAAGTATTTATTAACAATTCAAATTCAAAATTACTTTATTTAATTAAAACGTAGGGTATTACAGAAACTCTTAACTTATGGTTGAGGAGAGGAGTAGGCTTTGAGGGCCAAACCTCTATAAATTCATGGTATTTTTCTTGCTCTTATCCTTTATTTAATTAAGCTCTTACTCTATTTTTTGTTGCTCTTGGGTGAAAAATGAAAATTCCTCACTTAGCTTAAAAAGCAAATTCACCCCCCTCTTAGCACTTGTGGAATTACATTTAGTATTAAAGCTTTGGTCTCCATTTTTGAAGATTTAACCATCTTGGGGAAAAGATCATGGCTTCCATAAGTTAAGTTGTTGCCACCCTTAATGTTCATGGTCTTAACTACATAAGGCCTTCATTCTTTGATGGTACTGATTATGTATATTGGAGAAATAAAATGACGATGTTCTTGGATAGTGAAGGAGTCAATTTATGGGATATTTTGAAGAAGGTTAAAGTTCTCTAACAAAGAAAGACAAAAAAGGCAATGAGGTGGTTATTCCTAGAAAGGAATAGAATGATGAGCAATCTAAAGCCAACTTGAAAAATAAAAAGGTAATTACTATTATTTATTATGGTTTGAGTAAAGAAGAATACAATGGAGTAGAGCATTTGAGGTCAACCAAAGAAATTTGGGAATGTCTCATGACCAAGTATGAAGGCACTAGTCAAGTTAAAAATAAGAAATTACAAATACTTGGAAGAGAGTATGAATTATTTTAGATAAAGCCTTATAAGAAAATTAGTGATATGTATAGTAGGCTTATCAATCTCATCAACTTTATGAGGAAACTTGGCAAGAAATTTTCCAATGAGGATGTTAATAACAAAATTCTTATGAGTTTACCTTAAAAGGTTTGGGAAGCTAAGATGGCCTCAATTGAAGAAGCAAAGATCTTTCTATTCTACCTATGGATGAGCTTCTAGGGAAGCTTCTTACTCATGAAATCAAAATAAATAAAATGGTAAAGGAAAAGATGGCCAAGAATGATAAGAGCATTGGTTTCAAGGCAAGTAGAGATATTAGTGATAGTGACTTAAGTGAAAATGAAGATGAGTATTCTATAATTTTAAAAAAGGTTAGAGATCTCATTATGAAGAAGAGAAAAGGATTCAAAAAGAAAGACTCAAGCAAGAAAGATCAAATGATTTGCTATGAATGTAATAAATCGAGTCATATTAAATCTGAATGCCCAAAGTTAAAGAAATCCTTCAAGAAAGATAGGAAGGAAAATAAGCAAGCACTTAAAGCAACTTGGGATGATTCGAGTGAATATAGTGATAATAAAACTGATGGAGAAGTTGCAAGTCTTTGCTTTATGGCTTTAGAGGAACCTTTAAGTGATTAAGTAACTCTAGACATAAAATCCAATGATGAAATGCTACTTTGTAGACATCCAATTTCGGGATGATATGTTATGGATACAGCAAAGGACTCCAGTGATGAAAATATCTTCGATACTTGATCTTTAAAAAATTCTAAGTGCTTTTAAAGGAAGGATTTAATGTTTTCAGGGACTAAATTGTAAAGTTCTTTTTAGGACCTAATTGTAAAATTTAAATTTTTTGGGGGGCCTTTTTGTAATTAAATGTTAAAAAAAATGTGTCGGAATTCCATAATTCTTATCGATCTGAATTACAAAAATTTTGATCGGGATTGTATAATTCTGATCAGAATTACACAATCCCGGTCGGAATTGAATTCTTTCATTTTTTCTATTTCTAATTATTTCCAATTCAGTGTTTTAATTGGTTTAAACTTCCTAATTAACTCAATCTTACCCGATTTAAAATTTCTAAATACACTTTAGGAGTTAGAATCACATTAGAATTAGGGTTAGGCTTCCTGGAGGAAAAAGAAGAAAAGCGTAAGAAAAGAAAGAAAAAGGAGGCCGGGTGAGAAAGAAAAAGAAGAGGAAGAGAATAAGAAAATCGTGATTTTATTCTTCTTGTGTTTATTTTTTTACCAAAAAATTCCTTTTGATTCATCAATTAATTCAAGACTTGTGAAGAATTTTTAAGGAAAAAGATTCAAAAATTTATCAAGAATGGTGAACTACCAATCTGAGGAGCACCCTAAATCATCCATAAGCATATCATTTTCTTCTATTCTTTATTTATTTATTTATTCATTTGATTATTTTACATTATTATTTTTATCATTGTTCTTTCGAAGTTATTATTATAATTTATTCATTAGTTTTATTTTATCTTATTCTTTTATGGTGATTATGGAGGAAAACACATGGTGATCATGTGGGAGAGATAAATTCACGAGAAGTCCATGGCAGAACATGGATAAAGCCTCATAGAGACTTAGTTTCTAGGGGTTTATTTTATTTTTATCATCTTTATATTTTTGTTTATTGTTTTATTTTTATTAATTGTTTCATGAATTAATGTAATAGCCCCAATAGTGGGAATAATAAAATTATGTGTGTGGTTGCATGTTTATTTTTTTGATTAAGTTGGTTAGTAATAATTAGGTTTTAATTTGGTAATTATTTAAAATCAATGGAGGAAGTAGATTAATTTAGGTTGCATGTTAATAAAAATTAGGGTTTTAGTAATGAATAATTTAATTACTTGTTTGATCTTAGTTAATTGTTTTTTTATGTTTTTATTTGTTTTGGGGTTTATTTATTATTTTTATGTGTTTTGGGCTTTAAGCCCATTTTAGGCCTTGATTTATTTATTTAAGTTTAGGTAATTCTTTTAGCCAATTTCACTTAATAATTAATTAGGTTTAATTAATTAAAATATATTTTTTAGGTCCATAATTAATTAGATTTTAGGTTAGAAATATTCTTAGGCACATTTAGTTAATTAGACATAGGCTCACCTAATTTAATTTAATTAATGTAGACTTAGCCCACTTAATTTAAGATTTTTTTCATAATTTATAGATTTAAGATCACCTTAAAACTAAAACATGTAGAATGAGGCCTAATAATTTAAATATTCCATAATTTGTAGAATTAGGCCCACTTTTATTAAAATTAGTAGATAAGTTCATTTAATTAAAATTAAAAGGAATTAGGTCTTTAGGTTCACATATAAATTAAAACATGTAGATTTAGCTCATTTATTTAAAATCCATGTAAATTAGACTAACTTAGGGATTATGTGATTTATTGAATGCATTATTTACTTGTATATTTCATGACTAATTTGCCTTGGAGTTTATTGTTTTGGGTTTATATGAAATTGCATGTAAATAGAGAATAAGATAGTAATTCATAAAGTAATTCTAAATGAACACAAGACTGAAAGAAGTTGGCATTCCGTATCCAGAATCTCCTGGTTGTGGTGCTAGCTTTCTTTTAAAGAATAGAGTACCACCTTTTCGATTTGTCCCAGTTATTACCCTGGGTGGCAACTCCTCATCTCCATGCCATGTCTTTGTGATAGTAGTTAGTATGTTCTCTAGAGCCCTAAGCTCAAATAGTATCACGGTTGCTAAAATCTTGGACGCACGCTAAACCCTGCCGTCTACAGTGACGACTCCACTGGGGATAAGAGATACTGATTCTACTTGTGTTCTTTAGAATTATTTTATTAATTATTATTTTATTCTTACATTCATTCTGCATGTCCCTATTAATCAATGGCATTGGTTTATGATTTCATGATTCCACTAGCTTCATGGGGTTGTAGATCGACTAACCATCACTCTTAGCCTTAACTCGATCCAAGAGAGATTACCGGGCTCATCTAACCAGAGCCTGTAACCCAAGTCCTCAAGGGGGGTAGTCTTCTCTTAAGTTTGCAAAGGATATTGGGCCCCTCTGACCTTGGCCTGTAACTCAAATTCCATAATGGAGAGCATCTTGCTAAGGGAACCTTGACCTTTTTACCGGACCTTAACCACATATAATGGCTTAGTTATTTCCCCTAGGATCTACCCAAATTTCTTATGAATGTTGCCATAAGGTATTTCTATCTATAAAGGCCCAAGCCCATACTTTTGAAACCCATTTAGGTTAACAACAATTGGGCTAATCTTTTACATCTAAAAATGTTATTTCTATGCTTCTATTGCTTTAAGAGATTCGACATGCACGTCAAACCCTGATATCCCTTGTTAATATTAAAACTAAGACCAAAAATCCTAGGAAAAAAGACTCGCCATTGAATACATGTGTGGGAGGAATAAGGTTGGAAGGATGTATGTATACCTAACTTGTTACTTATTACTTGTTGCATAGCACGTGCATCATGCATACATGCATACATGCATCTTATGCATCATACTAACCATTTGTCTTACAGCCATCATAGATTCATCCGGGTCTTCCTGTGTTTAGAGTCAAAAAGGTAGCAGACTTGTGAGAACTGATTTAAGCCCCCAATCGATCGTGAAAGAGATCCTTAGTAGACTGGAAAAGAGCCCTATTAATCCACTCTATTTGGAAGCTATGCAACCTAAACAAACTAAAAGAATGGAACAACAAGAGGGAGGAAACTGGACCCTAGAAGATGTCAAAGGAGCACTGATTGATGATATGAGAGCAATGATGCAAAACGAGTTAAGACAAGCTCTAACGGGATTAATGCCACCACCTGCTACTGCTGCACCACCTGTTGTGGCCAACCCACCTGCCATGGGTCCACTACCTATTAATAATGACAATGTTGGAGAAATGAAACTCAAGGATGTCGAGAGTTACATGGTTGAAAAAGCGAAAAAGGAATCACTTGAGCAAGTTCAAGAGCTGGAAATCTAGACAGATGAAGGCATTAACTCAGAAGATGTCTAAGATCGAAGAGTTGATGAGGGGACAAGGCTTAAGGTACCCTTTTGACTTTTTTGATGTGATGTAATTTGAGGAAGATAGGCTACCTGACAAATTTAAAATGCCACAGCTATAAAAGTTTGATGGTAATGGGGACCCGAGGATTCATCTTAGTCAATACACAATTACTATGAGTACTACTAAGTCTCCTTTGGTCGTGGTTACTAAGTTGTTCATGCTGTCCTTGGAAGGTATGGTTGTTAACTGGTATCATGGGTTAAAGAAGTCTATCCAAGCATATTAGAGGGAGTTATGCACTGCTTTTCTAAAGTAATATGACTATAATACTAGGCTTGAGGTGTCTATAAGAGATCTGGAACTAACCAAGCAAAAGCCTAACAAATCATTTTTAGATTTTTTGACTAGGTTCATGAATAAGGCGAGAATGATGAAGAACAAATTGGCAAAGAAGGACCAGGTTAGAATGATAGTCCGAAACATGTCACTTAACCTAGTGGAGAGGTTGCAAATGATGAATCCCAAGACATTCATGGACCTTTCTACTGATGAGTTATAGGCTGAAGAGATCAAAAATGAGAAAAAGAAGGCCACTAGGAATATTGGAGTGAGAAATTACCCAACTAGGGGCACGCAACATGGAAATACCAGCCGAGTCATAGGAGTTCATGCCATCCAACAACTTAGGAGATTCTCAAATTTTAACCAACCCTTATCCAAAGTCCTAGACTGTCTCATTCACAAAGGCCTCTTTAGACCCTTAACCCCTTCTAGACCACCTAACCCAAACCTCCCTAATTTTGATCAAAACAGTTATTGTAAATTTCATTAAGTCACTGGTCACCCTACTGACTCTTGCATGCGTCTTAAACACGAAATCCAAAACCTCATAGACTCTGAAAAGATCATAGACCCTGAAAAATCAAGCCCAAACACCCGAAATAATCCTTTCCCAAATTACCGAAACGTACCACCCCCAACCACCATGATGATCAACTCAGGAGTAAACAAAGAAGAAGTGCTAAACTCTTTTGAGGATCTAAGCCTTAAAACTATTAAGAAATCTCTTAATACTCCTAAAAGTATGGAAGTGGTAGAAGACTTACTGGGTCAGCCCTTAGGCAAGTTCGATTATAAGGTGTTTTACTCCAAACCACATTCTTTTGACATATCTATTGATACAATCGAGCCTATAGGATGGGGTGAGGAGTTCGATGATGAAAAATTACTGGTCAAGAAGGAAAAATGCATGGTCGAGGTATGGAAAGAAGGGAAGAAAGATCAGACTATAGGGATGATTGATATTTAGTATAGTTCGGATAAGGAAGGCACTTAAGGGTATGATGTATGGGTAGATAATCCCAAAGTCAGCCATGTTACCAGAAGCAGGAAGGGTTATAAGCCAGCAGAGAAAGCCATAGAGAGGGAAGAAGCTGTCGAAGGAGAAGACTTAAATGAATAGGGTGATGACTTGATTCTCAAATAACTCAAGAAAGTGAAGGCCAACGTAAGCATTTGGGAGCTCTTAATGCATTCAAGCAGCCACAGAAGAGCTCTGGTTAAGGCCTTGACAAAGATGAACATTGAAACTACAGCAACTCTTGAAGCAATGGTGGCCAAGGTTACTGAGAAAAAGCACGGGGTCATTACTTGCTCGGATGAGGATTTACCTGTGGAAGGAAGGAACCATAATAAAGCACTATTCATCCCAACCGAAGTAAGAGGGAAGAGGACTAATTATGTGATACTGGATGCTTGGTCCATGATTAATGTTTGTCCATTACAGATCCTACCCAATTTAGGTGTGAAGGTGGAGGATTTGGCAAAATCAGACCTTGTAATAAGGGCTTATGATGATAGCACAAGGAGTGTAGAAGGAACCTTTGTGGCTTCTGTGAAGACTGGACCTATAGAAGTAATAGTGGAATTCATTGTGCTAGATATTCCTATCACCTATGCCCTTCTTCTGGGTAGACCTTGGTATCATGTCTTGGGAGGAGTGCCTTCAACCGTGCATCAAAAAGTGAAATTCCTACTTGATGGGGAAGTGGTGACTCTAAATGCTAGTATGGGAAAAATGGTGTTTGCAATTATTAATACTCAGAAATAGGTAATCACTCTGCCAGGTTACCAGGTGGCCATGATTTCAGAGGGAGTCGCAATGGATCCAAGGGTTATAAACATGATCAAGAAGATGAATTACCGACCAGGACAAGGACTAGGGAAAATGAGCAAAGAATCCTAGAACTGCCAGATTTCAAAACCCAGAATGACACAAGAGGATTGGGCTACATTGGAGCCGAGTTCAACAGTAAAGGGACAAGAAGAAGGTTTTTCAACAAAAATGGCCTAAGGAGTGTAGGACCCCTGAAAGGTAACTTTATCAAGCAAAGAAAGGAGAAGTTCTACTAGGGTGAAAAGGAGCTTGTCCAAGTAGCTGGTGTGGATGTCCTTGGATTTGAAATTTTTAAAGAACAGATAGTTGAAAAGCTGGTGCAAGACAATAAGGACAAGGTGATGAAGACAGTTACTGAAAAGATGAAAACTGAAGACATTGAAGAACTACTCTGTCTGCCACCTAACAAAGAACCATCATAGGAATTAGCTAGTATCATTAATAATAGTTTTACTGATGTTTTTTTATAAAGAAATTGATGTATCTATTTGAGGATGAAAACTTTGTTTCCTTTATGGTCAATGATATAAATTCTGGTTTGGCTTACTTGTGTGATGTCGATTCTGATGGTCTTGTGCATTTATCGTTCATGCATGTTTGATATTAATTATATTCAATTAGATTCATTAAACATGGGCATAAATGAATAATCAAAACACATTTCTATATCACATGACTTAACTCTTGAAGAGAGGAAAAATTTTGAGAGAATATTAATAAAAAGAAAGGTAGTATTTGCTTGGTCCTATGAGGATATGTCAGGGTTAGATAGGGGAATTGCGGAGCATCACATTCCAACATATCCTGAAGCTAAACCTGTTAAGCAGAAACTTCGTAGGTTAAGGCCCGAGTGGATAGAAAAGATAAGGGAAGAAGTCGCTAAGCAAATCCAGGCTGGTTTTCTAAAAGTTATGGAATACCCTCAATGGTTGGCAAATATAGTACCAGTTCCCAAGAAAGATGGAAAAGTTCGAATGTGTGTGGACTTCAAGGACCTGAATAAGGCATGTCCAAAGGATGATTTTCCTTATCCCATATTAATGCGATTATGGATAATGCAGCATCTAGTGCGATGTATTCGTTTATGGATGGGTTCTCAGGTTATAATCAAATAATGATGGCAGTGATGAACAAGATCAAAACTACTTTCATCACAGAATGGGGAACATACTGCTACAAGGTGATGCCCTTCAGATTAAAGAATGCAGGAGCAACTTATCAAAGAGTAGCCACTGCCTTATTTCATGATATGATGCATAAGGAAGTGGAAGTTTATGTTGATGACATGATGGTTAAGTCTGAAACAAAAGAGGGACACTTTGAGGCTTTGGATAAGTTCTTAGGAAGAATAGAAAAATATAACCTAAGGCTTAATCCGAAGAAATGCATCTTTGGGGTAACTTCAGGAAAGTTATTGGGGCACATAATCAGCAATAGAGGAATAGAAGTCGATCCAGACAAGATCAAAGTCATCCAAGAGATGCCAGCACTAAAAACAGAGAATGAAGTATGAGGGTTTATCAAAAAACTGTAGTACATCAGCAAGTTCATTGTGAGACTTACTATGGTCTACGACCCAATTTTCAAGCTCTTAAGGAAGAATCAGCCCATAGAGTGGAATGAAGAATGCCAGAAAGCCTTTGATAAGATTAAGGAATACCTTACTAACCCGCATGTATTGAGGCCACCAAAATAAGGTAAGCCTTTAATCTTATATTTGGCTTTAAAAGAAAAGGTAATGGGAGCAATGCTAGCACAGGAAGGGCCCAAAGGGGTGGAGTACGCTATATATTATCTCAGTAAAAAGTTCCTACCGTATGAAGAAACGTATGATCTTATAGAAAAGACATATTTAATAATAATCTGGGCTACAAAGAAATTAAGGCATTACTTCCAATCCTATAAAGGACAAGCCATTTCAAGAATAGATCCTTTAGGCTTTGACTGGAAAGATGTCTAGATGGTTGGTACTTTTAACTGAGTTCGATATAGAATATGTCACTATAAAGGTCATCAAAGGTAGAGCTGTAGTAGAGTTTCTAGCCCAGAATGCAGTCAAAGGAAATGAGCAGTGGAATCTAGAGTTTTTAGATGAGAACCTAGCAGTAATAGAACACTGAGAATGGAAACTTTATTTTGATGGAGCAGTGAATAATAAAGGAGCAAGGTTAAGAGTAATTCTTGTCACACCAGAAGGAGAAACCATCCCAATGGCCCAGAAGTTAGACTTCAGGGTTACCAATAATATGGCTGAGTACGAGGCATGTATCTATGGTATGGAAGCGGCATTGGCAATCAGAGTGAAAGACCTATTGGTTTACGGAGATTCCATGTTGGTCATCAGCCAGGCTAATGAAGAGCAGGAAGTAAAGGAAGAAAAACTGAAACCTTACATCCATTATTTGAGAAAGCTAATAAAGAATTTCACCAAATGTCTTTTTATGCATTTACCAAGAGATGAGAATCAGATGGCGGATGCTTTAGCAACACTTTCTTCAATGTGGGATAAACCGATGGGATCGATGATGAAACCTTTAGTAATAATGAAAATGCAAGCTCCGTGTTATGGCAAAGAACATGTCATGAATATTCAGATAGGGCCAGAGGAAAAGCCATGGTTTTATAACATCCAGAGATTCATCGAAGAAAGAAGATACCCAGACGAAGCAACTTCCAAAGATAGATATGCTCTACATGTTCTTGCACGTCATTATGCAAGTCATGATGGGATATTATACAGAAGGATGCCAAATGGAATATAGCTTAGATGTCTCAAGAAGGATGAAGCAAAGCAGGCGATGACAGAGATTCATGCAGGAGTTTGTGGATCATATATAAATGGGATAATTCTAGTGAAGAAGATTACGCGGTAAGGGTACTATTGGGGGAGTATGGAAAAGGACTGCATCTGAATAGTGAGAGAATGCCATCAATGTCAAGTACATGGGAACCTCAATCACCTTCCCCCTATAGTTCTAAACAATTTAACATCTTCATGGCCCTTTGCAGCCTGGGGAATAGATATAATAGGGGAAGTAAAACCAACTGCTTTAAATGGGCATAAATATATAGTAGTCGCAATCGATTACTTTTCAAGATGGGTAGAAGCAGAATCCTTTGGCACCTTAAAAGCTAGACAGATGGAAATGTTCATTGAGAAGAACCTCATCTATAGGTATGGGGTCCTACATCATGTTGTGATAAACAATAGAGTTTAGTTTCAGGCAGAAACCGTTGAGTTGTTACAAAGATACAAGATTAAGCATCATAAGTCCTCACCTTATTGACCTCAGGCTAATGGAGCAGTAAAAGCGACTAATAAGAATATAAAGAAGATTCTCTCTAAGATGGTGAAGACACATAAGGACTGGTCCGAATACCTCCCTTTTGCTTTGTGCAGATACAGAACTACAACATGTATGGCTATGGTATAAACTCCGTTCTTGTTATTATATGGTTGTGAAGTAGTTCTACCCATAGAGATAGAAATTAAATCCTTGAGGGTGGTTATGGAAGCAAAAATCCCTGAGAGTGAATGGATGTAAAAGAGGTTTGATTACCTTGTATCACTAGATGAGAAAAGGATGGATGCTTTATTCCACACTCAGATTTATCAGAGAAGAATAGTGAGAGCGTTCAACAAAAAGGTTAAGCCAAGAAAGATAAAAGCAGGAGATATGGTATTAAAGCACACAAGGGCAATGGTGTTTGACCCGAGAGGAAAATTCAGACTGAATCAGGAAGGACCGTATTTAGTCAAGACAATCTTGCCCAAGGGAGCTGCAAAGACATCAGGTCTAGAAGGGAATGAGTTCACTGAGCCAATTAACCTGGATCGCGTTAAGAAATACTACCTTTAAAAAAAAAGAGTCCACTAACTAGAAAACCTAAAAAGGTTGGGACATTCCCACTGTTCAAAAAAAACCCGTAAAGGGTTGATTAGGCAAAAGTTAGGGAAATGAAAATGAGAGGAAAAATGTTCAGTTAGAAAATCTGAAAGGACTAGCTGATAACAAGAGTTGTGTCATGTGATGTAATAAATGTACTCATTTTTGCACTGGATAATGAAATGAATTGAAAAGATTTTTTTGTTAAATATTGTGTATTCTATCTTTATTATAAGACACAAAAACTTGAAGGAAAAATAAAACATAAGAAACCAGATTATGAGACCACTACTTGTGTTTTTGTTTCTTTCTTGACTCATCTAATAATATTTGAGTCCTTTTGTATTTAAAAAGTTTTGGTGATTCTGTAGATTGTATAGTAACCCAAGTCTTGTAGTTTTCATCAGTAGTCATGTCAGCATCCAGGCACATATTGTGTTCCAAAGCTCTATGAGGCCACAAGTTCTTCATATTGTCTAAGAAATCTTATCTTAAAAGGAAACCTTTGAAGTCGATTATAATAGCAATAATGAATTGAGGGCGACCATACTGACTACAAAGGTGTAAAGGAGAAAGAAAGGTCGAAAAGTATAATTCAGGAATAGGGACATAATTGTCATACAAGTTGATGGTCATGAATTTTGATCTCCACCAGGGACAGATCGAAGTAATCTCAGTATCAGCGATGCCTTTCATCTAATCAACCCATTGATCCATAGTGGGCTTATTCTTTATCTTCAAAGGATGAGATTGCAGATGATGAGGTTGATAAATCAAAGCATTAGGAGGAGCATCAAGCAGACACAATTTCTCCTATAACCAAATCTTTAAAAAAAAACTAAGCTAAAAACCTGAAAGGGCAGCTTTAAAAAAAAAAAGGGTTACATACCTGATGGAGAAGTAAACTTCCTGAGAATCGGTTTTGAACTTTGAAATTATCTAACCCTATGGTAGTTTCAACAAGTATGATAGACATGAGATTAGCTCCAACTTCTACCTATTCTAAGATACTGATAATTCTTACATCAGCATCTCCATGAGAAGATACCAGCAGAAACTGAGCATATAGGCAAAAAGTGACAGTCCTGATCCAAGCAACATTGGTTTTATCTCTAGTTCCATAAAAGGAAATCAGAAAGGGAAGACTGATGGTTTCAGCATTATGCGCGTGCATGTAGATAATATTTGGGGGCATATCAAAGAATGCTATTAATCTGCCTGGGAATTCAATCTCAAGATCTAGGAGAGCAATGGTAGCAGTCAAACTTACTGAACATCCCAAAATAGTAGCAAACTCCTCTATTAAGGGACACAACTCTTGTCCATTGAATCTAAATACATGATCCTTAGCATCCCAGAAAGTGGCTACAGTGTGTAAGAAATTATTATCTATCTTCAGATGTTGAAGGGACTTCAAGGGTTTGGCATGAAAAGACAGAATTTTATTCCAATCATCTCCATTAAGGGATTTAAAAAGTTTCTTCACCAAAATAAGTGTGGCTTGTGTCATGATGGGGGTGAAGAATGGAATGAACACAGTGTATTTATCTTATTATTCTTGTTCTTATATAGGCCGCAAATCAAATACAAAAAGGATTAGGATTTTTTTTGGACCAAATTCGCGTCAGAGAAGGAAAATAAGCAAAATCGGAGCTGAGATTTCCAATCAAAATTGTAGATTTCCAATCGGAAATCCATAATTCCGATCGAAAATCTAGGACACTGGCCGGCAGAAAAAAAGAAGGAAAATTACAGTTTAGTCCAAAATAAAAGTCCATGGTGCATAAAAGAAGACAGTTTTGAAATATCTCAAAGTACAGTCACACTAATACAATTCCTAAAGAAAGTCAGTCCTCTTGAGCTCCAGTGTCAGGCCAGGGACTCCACTCTCTAGCTGGATCGTCACTCTAATCTGGGGGCATAGAAGTCCCAACATCTTGTCCATTAAAACTAAGGCTAGCAAGCTGTTGCCGGAGCCTCTCATTCTCACACTCCAAATCCCCGGCATAATTCTGTTATATTAGAAAATAGTTAGAACTATGTATATCATGCATAGCATGCATACTTTTACATATTTGTTATAAATACTAACCCTCCAAGTGTCTGTAATCTGCATAGTAAAAAATCTCTAAGAAGAGGCAATTCCATATAAATACTCCGCCTGTGTCCTAGGGACCTGTAAAATAAATTTTATTAACTCAGCAACAAGTGCAGGTTTGTGCAGGGTTGGCTAGGGAGCAAATCGAACTTACATGTGAAGCATCAGGGGGTGAGAAGCTAGGAATCTGAGCTGTATCAAAATACATGTGTCGCTCAATAGGAGTCTATACCATAGGAGCCCAATAATACATCGACTTATTAAATGAGGGAACATCACCCAGAATAATACTCAAGGGAGCCTTACCATGAGCAGTCTCACTATGAGGAATAGGCTCGACCTCCTGCTCAGTCTCCTCAGTACTATCCTCAGCCTCCTCCATAGTAGCATTAGGGACTCCTTCAAACTATACAGAGAATCAAATGTCAAGAATGATGAGAAAATTGAAGTAAAATAGTGAGAAAGAGCATACCTCAGATGGGACTGTATGAACCTGCTCTAAGAGGTTCTCTCGAATATATTCCCAATAATGATGAGAACGCTCAAGCATCATCGAAGCAGCATATCCATCAAGAGTAGCTCTAAGCTCAAGGCTAGTTATGCTGCTACTCCATAACATCGAGGGAGGAATAGAAGAAGGGACACGTCTCTTGGAAGGCCCCACATGCCAGTGGTAAACACACTCCCAAGATACCACATCTAGCAGCCATAACTAGGAAGCAGAACTCTTATAGTCTCAAGTCTCATAGCTGCAGTCATGAACTCATATTACTGAATGTCTTCAGCACTAGCCAACCAATCTGATCTAACCTGCAAACTCATTCATTTAAATTTAAATTTGTTAGACTTCTACAATTGATGAAATACTAAAAGTTAAAATTTTCTTACCAGGTCCCACTCTAAGAAGTTCAGCTGATCCTAATAAGTCTACAAATCATGTTTAATGCTAGCAAGACGAGAAGAACCCCATCTCTGCATTAGGGGAAGACTCATGTCAGAGTTGATAGTACTGAAACCTCAAATCACTCCAGCCTCAATACCCCAAATCTGAAAAAGGGGGAAATGAAGGAAATAAAGAGGGGAAGGTGAAAGTAAGTAAAAAATTTAAAAAAAAAAAGGGATAAAAATCATACATGCAAGACGTGCCAGAAGCCGCACATTGTCACAGCGCCTTTACAAACAGTATCCAATCTATAGTAGAGGTAAGCAAGTGCTGCAGAACCCCAATCCAAAGTAGAGACCCTAGAAAGATCCTTAAGAGGGCCAAGAAGAGCGATGCTAACCTTATGACCAGTCTTATAAAAGAGGGTAGTGTCAAGCAGAATCAATAA
Source organism: Mallotus nudiflorus (assembly GCA_947683625.1). Lineage (NCBI taxonomy): Eukaryota > Viridiplantae > Streptophyta > Magnoliopsida > Malpighiales > Euphorbiaceae > Mallotus > Mallotus nudiflorus. Next base: position 436,184 of record CANTUR010000848.1, on the reverse strand, counting down.
GAAACATCTTGCCTTCTGGAGAATTTGGCGAGGTGTAGTGGTAGGTAGTCTCCTGAAACCCTGTACAAGGGAAGAAAGAAGCACGTTCTTCCTATTCTTCTATTCTGGAATAAACCCTAATAAGTCACGGACGTAACGACTTCTAGCATCCTTCGGAAGAGTGCAGTAATGGACATCAAAAGGAACTGGGGTACCTCCAAATGCAATCCCGGTAATGGCAGAAAAACTCATCGGGGAAATGGTCAGCTCACCCACTCGTGTGTGGAAGGTATGAGTAGTGTCCATCCATCTCTCGATAAGCGTAAAAAGGGAATAGTGATCTGACCTACCTCAAGCAGTCGGTAAAGCAGTAACAAAACGTCAAAAGCCAGATGCCCAGACATGTTGTGCTACCTCTCCAAACAAGTCATGGAACAACTCTCGCGCCAAGTGAAAACAACCTGAGAATTTTAGGGGTTTTTAAATAATACAAAAACAACAGGATCATTTTCTTTCCTAAATTTCTAATATTTTACATCACCTTTAAAAAAAATTAAAAATTAAAAAATCAAATCATAAGTCTAGATTTCCGATCGAAAATCCAGAATTCTAATCGGATTTCCTAATATCCAATTGGAAATTTAAGAAATCTGGTTGAAAATCTAGGATTTCAATTTAGAAATTCAGACTTCTGATGAAAATCTCAGTGAAATTTAACACATTTTGATTTTAATTTGTCAATTTTTCATAATTTACATCTACTTTGTCCATTAAATTGCATGCATATAAACATTAATTTTATATACTAAAATTAATATGTTTATTGTAGAATTGAAAACAGGGATAAGAAATTTGCCTCATTTCTAGCCTGAGAACATCTGTAGAGGTGTAAGTGGGTCAATGGAAATATCGCTTTATCTTCATGAAGTCCTAAATCATTTTGGGGAAAATTTGGATGCAAAGTGATGGGATCTGATTACCTGGAACTGCTCCCGCGTAGCCTACGTTATGGGTAGGCCATAGGATCAGACAGATCCAAAATCAGATGTCGGATGAGAGTTTAATTGAAAAGAGAAAATTTGAAAATCAAGAGAAAATGAAAAAGAAAAAAGAGAAGAAGAATAGGAAAAAGAGAATATGGATCAGAAAAAGAAGGAATGAAATATATAAAGGGAAAAATATCCTATTTGGTCCTTCAACTTTCATTTACATTTAGGTCTATTTGATACTTTGCAATTTAGTCCTAGATTGTAAAGCTTTATAGTTTAGCGATTTAGGGAATTGTTAAAACTATCAATGTATCTTCAATCAATTATACGACCAAGTATAATCAACATCATACGACCGAGTGTGATGTCTATTAAACAGACTATACGACTGAGTGTAGTCAGCATTGCACAATCAAGTGCAATGTATCCTCAATCGATTATACGACCGAGTATAATCAGCATCATATGACCGAGTGTGATGTTTCTTATCAAAATATACTATACGACTGAGTGTAGTCAGCATTGTATGATCGAGTGCAATGTATCCTCAATCAATTATACGATCAAGTATAATCAGCATCATACGACCGAGTATAATGTTTCTTATCAAAAAAAACTACACGACCGAGTGTAGTCAGCATTGTATGACCAAGTGTAATGTATCCTCAATTAATTATACGACTGAGTATAATCAGCATCATACAACTGAGTGTGATGTTCCTTATCAAAATAGACTATATGATCGAGTGCAGTCAGTATTGTACGACTGAGTGCAATGTACCTTCAATCGATTATACAACCGAGTATAATCAGCATCACACGACCGAGTGTGATGTTCCTTTTTAAAACAAACTATATGATCGAGTGTAGTTAGCATTGTATGACCAAGTGCAATGTATCCTCAATCGATTATACGACTGAGTATAATCAACATCATACGACCGAGTATGATGTAATTTTTTTTAATCTTATACATCCGAATGTAGTCAAACATTGCACGCCGAGTATAATGTGTTTCATTCACCCAAGGTTATACGACCGAGTATAATCAATATCATACGACCGAGTATGATATGTCATTTGAAATGCTGTACATCCAAGTATAGAAAATTCATAAGCAGAGACTTCAAGGAGCAGGTAAGTACCCTAACTTTCAATTTAGAAATTGGGTGCTATTTTTCTTTGCCGCAATGCCGCAATTTGTCAAGCAAACAATGACAAAGGGGGGCAACTGTAGACACCCAATTTTGGGATGATATGTTATGGATACAGCAAAGGACTTCAGTGATGAAAATGTCTTCGATACTTGATCTTTAAAAAATTCTAAGGGCTTTTAAAGGAAGGATTTAATATTTTCAGGGACTAAATTGCAAATTTCTTTTTAGGACCTAGTTGCAAAAGTTAAATTTTTTCGGGGGCCTTTTTGTAATTAAATGTTAAAAAAAAAAAAGAAAATGTGTCGGAATTCCATAATTTCAACTGGAATTATGTAATTCTGATCGAAATTACAATAATTCCAATTGGGATTATATAATTTCGATCAGAATTGCACAATCCCGATCAGAATTGAATTCTTCTGTTTTTTCCTATTTCTAATTATTTTCAATTCAGTGTTTTAATTGGTTTAAACTTCCTAATTAACTCAATCCTACCCGGTTTAAAATTTCTAAATACACTTTAGGAATTAAAATCACATTAGGATTAGGATTAGGCTTCCTGGTTCTAGTATAAAAAGAAATGAAGGGAAGCAGTAGGGAGGAGGAAGAAGAAGAAAAGCGTAGGAAAAGAAGGAAAAAGGAGGCCGGGTGAGAAATTAATTAGATTTTAGGTTAGAAATATCCTTAGGCCCATTTAGTTAATTAGACATATGCTCACCTAATTTAATTTAATTAATTTAGACTTAGCCCACTTAATTTAAGCTTTTTTCACAATTTGTAGATTTAAGATCACCTTAGAATTAAAACATGTAGAATTAGGCCCACTAATTTAAATATTCCATAATTTGTAGAATTAGGCCCACTTTTATTAAAATTAGTAGATAAGTTCATTTAATTAAAATCAAAAGGAATTAGGTCTTTAGGTTTATATATAAATTAAAACAAGTAGATTTAGCTCATTTATTTAAAATCCATGTAAATTAGACTAACTTAGGGAATATGTGATTTATTGAATGCATTATTTACTTGTATATTTCATGACTAGTTTGCCTTGGAGTTTATTGTTTTGGGTTTATATGAAATTGCATGTAAATAGAGAATAAGATAGTAATTCATAGAGTAATTCTAAATGAACACAAGACTGAAAGAAGTTGGTATTCTGTATCCAGAATCTCCTAGTTGTGGTGCTAGCTTTCTTTTAGAGAATCGAGTACTACCTTTTCGATTTGTCCCAGTTATTACCCTGGGTGGAGACTCCTCATCTCCACGCCATGTCTTTGTGACAGTGGTTAGTGTGTTCTCTAGAGCCTTGAGCTCAAACAATGTTGCGGTTGCTAAAATCTTGGACACGCGCTAAACCCCGTCGTCTATATACTTGCTTGTGAGAAATTAAAGCATAAATGTGATAAATATATATATAGAATTAATTCACTCAAAGAAATAGTAAAAGCTCTAAAAGAAGGACTTGAGAAATCAAGAACCTCTAATGAAGAGCTAACCAACTCTTTGAATGAAAGTAATTCCAAGAAAATTGAGATTGCAAATGAAAATGCAAAACTTATTTAGCAAAATGTGTTTTCAGAAAATGAAAATGGTAATCTCAAGAAATCCATTTCTAGATTTAATAAAGGGAAGGAACTCATAGATGGAATAATTTCCATGACTTCCACTCTCTTAAAATCTAAAAGTGGAATTAGTTTTAAAAATGCTGACGCTAGCTCTTCAAAGAATGTAAATCCTAATACTCTAATTACTAAGGTTTATCAAAGACCTAGTCTTAAAACTAATGGACCTAAAAAGTCTAATGGTTATAAGACTAATAACTTTAGAGCAAATAGCTCAAGAGGACCTGAGCCTAGGAGATCCAATCATGCTTATTCTCATGATTTTTATAGTTTTAAAATGAAAGAGCATGCACCAAATGTTAGATGTCATTATTGTGGTATAATAGGACATAAGAGTACTAGAAGTTATATTAGAAAGACTCATATAAATTACTCAAATGATAGACCTTTCAAAGCTAACCCTCAATGACCTAAGTACATTTGGGTACTTAAAGTGTAATGAAACATTTTATTGTAGGTGTTCTTGGAATCCATAATGTGCAAAGAAAAGTGGTATATAAATAGTGGATGTTCAAGGCACAAGACCAGGAAGGCTAACCTCTTCACTCATTTAAAGATGAAAAAAGAAGGCAAAGTTACATTTGTTGACAATGCCTATGGTAAGATTATAAGCATTGGTCAAGTTGGTAAGAAAGACTATACTCATATTGAAGATATTCTTTTAGTTTATGGATTAAACCACAATTAACTTAATATTATTAAATTATGTGATAAAGTAATAAAGAGACTTTTGAGTTAAAGAAATTCTTTGTAACTCATATGGAAGAGAACAAAGTCATTTTCAATGGTTAAAAAGTCAACAATGTTCATTTTCAATGGTTAAAAAGTCAACAATGTCAACAAAGTCATTTTCAATGGTTAAGTGTTTTTATTACTATTAAGGATGACACTTGGATATGGCATAAGAGATTTGGTCATGCTAGCATGAAGCTCGTTGGAGATCTAAGCAAAGGTGATAATGTTATTATCCTCCCTAAAGTGAAGTTCCAAAAGGATAAAGTTTATGGAGCTTGTCAAATGAGTATTTTTAAAGAGCTAAATCAAAATCAAGAAGCAATGGAGAATGATCAAGCTATTTCCCTCCCAATTGAGTCATCTCAAAATGTTAGATGGTAACTCATTATGATATATGTTTGCTTATGTTATTGTAATCAATTGTTTGAACCTTGAGTGGTTAATTTATTATATCCTTGAATTTTGATTGATTATGGTGCATTTTTAAATCAGTCCCTATTGTGCTTAAAATGACTTAACCCAAGTTAGAAGCTCAAATTTTTGAAAATTCTATTTTGAAAACCATGATCATAATTCATCATGTCATTAGTCATGAACAAATGGTCTTTAACAACTGTAAAAAAATATTAAAAATTAATTTCCATTAGTCATGACACCTCTTTCATCACCAATGATGCGACCAAGGTTAATGTTAGGATATTTAAGACACTTTTTATTTGGCCTAATCTTCTTCCTAGAGTCGTCCATCACTTTCTTCTTTCTATATTTGACTTAATTTTTCTTAAGATTTCTTTTCCCTTTTCATTTTTAACCTAATCTCACATCATTTTCATAATCATTTTATAATCATCATTCATTCATCATCCCAAATCACATCTTTCACCATGTCAACATCCATGGAGCCGACAAAGAAAGGAAAATAGTAGAAAATTATTAGGAAAAGGGGACCATTTAATCCTTGTTGTCCTTGCCTGTAACCAAAGAACAAAAAGAAAGGTACATAATTATGAAATCTCACCCAATTTATTCTATGGGACTATATGAGCACATTGGGACATGAAGATTAGATAACTATGTTGCTTGATAAAATGAAATTAAGGGAATTTATAGAAAATTTAATGTGAATGGTGTTGTTTATTGGCAAGAAATAGATAAGAAAGGAAAAATAATTTGGCATGACTATGATTTCTTGGATTTTTAAAGGATGGTTGAAGGTGAAGCTCCCTCAAACTCCAAGAAATGCCATAAAATTGCAACCCCTAAAGATGATGAAGAAGGCCGAACTAAGCCACCGACTTCAATCCATGATAAATCAACTCTAAGTTCACTTGGACAATAAATTTAAAGCTATTTAGACCACCCTCTCAATCATGGAATCTTGGATTGAAGCCATGGACCAAAAACTTGCCACCTTTGTTGTTGATGTAACATTCTTGCCATTAAAACTGCATCATGCATCTCATTTCACAAATTTTTTTTGGCTTTAATTTTGGTTTTCATGTTTTTATAGAACTTGATGTTGTTACAGCCTTTTAATACTTAGGACATATATTTTTTTTGTTTTGGTTCTCCGTTATGTTGGACAATAGTTCCTCCCTTACTTAATGGTTTTTTATTGTACCTAAAGGGGAGAAAAGTCTAAATTAAGCCTACTTTATCTTGTGAAAGTGACATGGATATTTGATGTTTATGGATATTTAGTATTTATTTGGCATTTATGAAATTTTTTTTGGTTAATTGCAAGTGTGATTTGTTTGGAAATGTTGGTTATTATATATATATATATATATATATATATATATATATATATATATATATATATATATATTGGATATTGATTTATAGATGTTGAATTTGCAAATTTCTTGCGTTTGATAAATATATATATATATTGGATATTGATTTATGGATGTTGAATTTGCAAATTTGTTGCATTTGATATGTTCTTGATATGAACATTAATTATACTATTTTTGTGTTTTAGTTTGGTTTTTGGATATTGTTATTTGAATATTGATTATATGACTGTGATTGAATATTTATTTTGAAAAGTTTATAATTTTTATGCTTAACTTAGTATGTATATGTACACTATGTGATGTTGTTTTGGTTAAGTGTTAATATTAATAAAATTGCAGGTATCGATGGTCCATTTTCAAAAATATTGATTTGATTTTTGAATATTGGATGCTAATTTTGAGAAAACTTGTTGGTTATGGATATTGTTTATGTGAAGCAAATTGTTAGTCATATTGTGTTATGACCTTTCACTTTTTAGAACCTTTCTTTTTAGAAATCTCTCTCTTGTTGTTTTTTATAGTAACAAAGGGGGAGAAAATGTCAAATGTATAATGTATTATATGTGGATTTGAATTGTGTTTTGTATGGATATTGTGATATATTATGATTTCTGTTTGGGGAGAAAGGTTTATATTGCTAAGAAAGGTTTTCAATATAGGGGAGAAAGGTAAAGGTTTATTTTTGGATATTGAATATGTTCATTGTGGTTATTGCAAAGGGGAAGCTTTTTTAGGTTGATGAATATATCTTCTTTGGATATATTTTTGTTAATGGTTGAGAGTTGCTTAAATAATCCATTATTTTGTTGCTCAAATATGCAAAATGGACTTGTTTAATGATTTTTACAAGTTTAATTTTAGGCTTATTTTATAGGGGAGTATTTTTTTCCAATTTTAGCCTAATTTTACATAATTATTTATTACTATAAAAAAGGGGAGATTGTTGAACCTTGAGGGGTAAAACAGTCTTTTTATGGTTATAATTAATTAAGTAAAATTATATTTAATCCTTGTGCTTAAGTGTTTATATTCAAGTTATTTAAAAGTGCACAAGTCAAGCAATGAAAAGTCAAGTTGTTGAATTTCCAAGACAACTGCTCTGTATGAGCAATGGTAAAGCCGTCATGAATGGTGAAAATGACAAAATCAAAGATCTAATTTTCCATCAAATTCCTAAAGCCAAATCTAGTCAACTACAATGGAAATCTTCATTACTTATATATCTTATGCTAATCCCAATCATCATAAAAAATTCTCGAGCAAAATTACAAAAATCCAACTCGTAAAAAATTCAAGAATACATAAGGCTTTTCATGGGTGATGAAAAAATCTATCATGAATGAAAATGCATGATTTCAAATTTCATCTTGGTGCCCGATTTTCATGAGTGATGACGATTTGTCAAGAGTCATGACAAACGTGCAAAGGACTTTTTATTTGGTGGTTCAAACGGCTCTATTTAATTTAAATGCATATCTAACAGCTCTTTTTCTCTTAGAGGGTTTAAATACAACTCAGAACAGAGCTGGAAAAGAATAAGGAAGTTGAGCAAACACATTTAGAGAAATCTTTGAGCATTTAATCTTCAGTTAATCCTTTAACCACCCAAGCTTTCATCTTTAATTCTTGTAATTCTTATTTATCTTAAGAGTGTTCTTAAATGTGGTTTGGTGAGTGTTTAAAACCATTATTCAAAAACTCAATAGTGAGATTGAGTGGGTTGGGTTAAGGTTTTATTCACTTGTAAGCTAAGAGGATTATTCTTAACAAGTGGGTTTAAATGTGAGCCATTGATAACACTTGAGTTAGAGTGTAAGCCTTGTGAAAAGACTTAGGTTTGAATGTGAGCCTTGACAAAACACTTGGGTAGTTTGATTTAAGCTTGTAAGGGTTTGATCTACACCTTGAAATTAATTGATAGTGGATTGAAACTCTTAACTTGTGGTTAAGGAGAGGAGTAGGTTTTGAGGGCCGAACCTCTATAAATTCTTGATGTTTTTTTTATTTTTATCCTTTATTTAATTCAGCTCTTACTTTATTTTTTATTGCTTTTGGGTGAAAAACGAAAATTCCTCACTTAGCTTAGAAAGCCAATTCACTCCCCCTCTTGGCACTTATGGGATTACATGGACCTTTAGTTTGTAAAAGTCTTCAAGATGTAATGACTCTTTAAAATGTGTTGGCTCTTCTTATGTAACATTGGTAATCTAACATAATTCTCCCCTATGTTAAAAAAAAAAAAAAAAAACTTATATAATCTTCTTAATTCATTAATTTCCGAAGTGTTGCTCTTGTCCTTAGCGGTTGGAAACGTATAAACAAGAGTGCATTGTTATATTATTGCTAGGTTTTACTTGAAAAAAAAATTGATTAAAAAAATTTAACATATTTCAAAATTATTTTATATTTAATATCAAGATTGTATATGCACTAACCTTTTGTGCACACGAAGGATTGGAGAATTCAACATAGATCTTAAATTGTTAGAAATGGACAGATTTGTGGGGTTGTTTAGAAGTTCCTTTATAGAAGATGTTGAAAGGACATCAATGTTGTTTTGCCTTTGTTCATGTTCAAGTAACATGTCAATATCATCCATAATATTCACAAAATTTCTTAAAAATAATGAAAAAAAAAAATCTTAGAGCTACACAGCAGATTTCAAAATATATTGAATTCAAAATTTGCCCTTTTTCTTGCCCAAGTGATTAAAAAAAAATCATTTTGGTTTTTATATAATGTGCAACAATTACCAACAATTGTTAAAATTAGCTACTAATAGGTTATTCTCACTCACATATTATATTAAGTTTGAATTGTGGTGTATATAATTGTATTAAATTAATTATTAAAAGATCATTACCGTCTGTATAATTCTATTTAAGTTGAATAACATTAAGGTTATTACATAAATATATCATGAATTTTAGTCATTTTTGCTAATCTAACATATTTTTAAAATTATGACAATTTAGTATATGAATTTTTTAATTTATTGCAAATTTATTTATAGTCAAAATAGTATATGCTCCGTGTTGAAATAACATGCCGACATAATATATATATGCATTTATTTGCTGAAATTAAGATATACTTAAAAAAAACGAAAGTTAAGGATATAAAAATTACTAATTTGTTTTTTCATAGTAAATAAATTTACACATACATGTCATATCGGTATAAATATAAGCTATTTTGACTATGAATAAATTTACAATAAATTAAAAAAATTATATATATATATCAATTTGCCACAATTTAAAAAATATGATAAAAGTTACTAAAATTTACGATGGCTATACAATAACCTGAATATCAATAATGATAATAATCTATAATTCTAATGTTATAAAACAAAATAGATTACTAGCACCATCTTCGTAAGGGATAAAGGGAAAAAAAAAAATCTTATTAGATACAGAAGTTGGTGGTGCATTTGTAACAAAAGATTTGGAACGAGTAATCTTATATTTTTATAAACTTTATTATCTAGTGTATAAAAAAAGGTGCAATGGAGCATGGTCGACAGCCATATCTTAAGTAGATATTGGTGATATTAAAAGATCCACGATGTAACATTATCTAACAATCCAATTTCTTTCTTTGAAAGTATATGAATTCCTAGAATCACTAATTAATACTCTTTGACATGGTCGTAGCTTGAGTCATCCATGAAATTTCATAAAATTTATATTCTCTTAACACTAAGTTAAGATTTTATATTGATTATAAATATATAATGGCTGATTTTTTTTTAATATTATATTTGATGTTTGTTATTGAAAAATAAATACATGGCACATGTAATATCATGAAATGCAGAATTTAAATTCTATTATTTTTTATTTGTAAAATTTATTTCATTTACTACAAAAAAAATTATCTTATCTTCTACAGTTCATTAATGTTTTATATGAAATAAGATCACACTATATTTAGAAAATTGTATATCCTTCATCAAGCCAAAAACTTGAATTGCTGAATTTGTGATTCTTTCCTTTGTAAAATGAAAATAATGGTTGACCCTTAATTTAGAAACATAAATATTACAATTTATCACCAGTTCATCACAATATATATTTAACATGTTTGAGATCGCTTAGAGTTATTGTTAATAAATTTTCCTTTTTTATTTTAACAAGCAACTAAAATTTAAATTGCGAATTAGTTTGCTAAGATTCTCTTCAACACTTAATGAGATTTTTTTCAGCATTCTCTAATTATTAAACAAGTATTAATTGCCTTAAAAAACAATTATTAATTAATTTGGAAAAAAACAATTATTAATTAATTTGGACAATAAATTAAACTTGATAAGGAGGAATCAAAATGCAAAGTTTCTTATGCCGAAAATTTCAAAATCAAATAAAAAACTTGTATTATTAGTTAATAAAGAAATCATAACATGAAAATCTTTCTAATAATCATAATCTAAATATTTTTTGCAGTGCTTTGAGCTTTTTTTTTTATCAGTATTTTTTATTTTGACAATTGAAATTACTTCTTTTCACTTTTTAGCGAGAGTTGTGGTTAGATGAAATAACTAACGATAACAGTTATTATTAATTCACTATTTTTTTTAATCGAGTTATTAATTCATCGTTTCATTAATTATTTCCTTTATTATAATTAAAATACATTTAATTATGATAAATAGGTCAATATTAACCTATAACAAGTGACCTGATTTATATTCCAATATAATTAATAATTTAATGGTGGAATATCAACATTTTGAATTTTTTATGATATCCTATTGGATCTCCAAAACTATCCTAAGGGTGTAACTGAATCAGGTAGAGACGAACTTTGAAAAGTTATAGGCATAACTATTACAGTTATAAATGCATAATTTTTATTTCACTTAATTATTTTTATTTATAAAATATTTAGTTAGTATTGTATAGTATTTGCTTATTAATTAAAATTATACTTAATATTAATGTTAATTAACATAAAAAATTATATAATTTGATCATATATTTCATATTAATTAATACTAATTTAATTAGTATTATCTAATAATGCTAAATTATTTTGCAATATTATAATTGCTCATAACATTAAAATTATGCAGTTTTGACTTAAAATATAAATATTACTTTACTTTTGTATTAATATAGGAAATTGATTATTTGTTGGTAAGATATTATGTTATTTCATTTAGAGTTAATTATAAAACTACACAGTTTATTAATTAGAGAATTAAATTAAAGGAGCAGTTTAGATTTAAATCAAAGCAGATGACTTGAGAGAATAATGCACCAAGTTTCACTTATGAGTTGTTAATTGCTGATTTCTCTACTTAATAAAGTTGTATAATTAACTAAGGAGGCGTTTGGTTTAAGGTCCAAAATCAAAATGAAAATAGAAGGGAATGAGAATGGAAATGAATATTTATATTTGTTGTTTGGTTCACTATGGAATCATAATCAAAATTTAATTCCTTTTTAAGTTGTTTATTAAAATTAATAGAATCAAAATGTTTTTTATTTTTTTATAATGTTTTATATTTAAAAAAACTAAAATAACAAAAAATAAAAAATAAAATAAAATAAAAATTAATTCTTAATTTTTTTAATTGATTAATTATCAGGATTAATCCATATATTTTTCAATTGATTGATTACCCAGAATTGGTACGAGCAATAGTTCTAATAGACTTAAAATAAAAAAAAATTAAAAATATATTAAACACAAATATAAAAAGTTTAATTTACAATTAAAATAATTATATTTATCATTAAAAAAAAAAGTTTAAACTGGATGACAATACATTATTTTATGTCTAGCGTAATTTGTATAAAACCCGTGAACTTTTAGTATTCTGCACTTTTAAAATAAAATAAAATAAGAATGGGTTTGAAGGGAGACGGAGTCATCCCCATTTCATGGTGAATGGATTCTTATTTTTAATGGGTTTTAAGTCAAAATAAACATCAACAATGGGAATGGTTTTTTTTTTTTAACAAAAGCCAACCTCTTTCCATGGGCAGTGGCCCCAAAGTGTTAATTTTAGGCCTTTCTATTGGCAACTCAAAGTTGCATAGCATTGGGTTTTTTCCATGATCAGCTCTTGTCTTCCGGTCCAAAAACTCACAATCAATAACACATTATGGCCCAACCACTCATGAAAGACACTAATTTCAAAAATGTGCAAAATCTGCTATGGTGTGATTTTTTAATTGAATCCATACAATCGCAAAGAAATGGCAAAAGATCCTAACTAAAACCCATACGCGTGACTAATGGACGGCTTGTTTCATGAAAAATAACTTGGAAATTGGAATTTGAACGAGTGATTTTGATTTCTAGTACTTGGTTCATTAAAATTTTGTATAAAAATAAAAATAGATTTTCTTTAATGGAAATCATTCATTTCTCTTGTAGGGGTAAGAAATGATTTTTAATTTCAATAAAATGAAGTCAAATTAATTATAAATTACTCAAAATTTTAAATATTATCATATATTATTAAAATTTATGAAGTATAATGTTATTTTTTAAGTAATAAAATAAAATATATAAATTTATAATAACTATTATTTAATATATTTTTATATATAAATAAAATTGATTTCGATTTCTTTATAAATCAAACACTTTGTTAAATTTTTCATTTCATTTCCGATTTTCCTTCATTTTGATTCTGATTTTGGAGTATAAACCAAATGATCCCTAAGTTTAGTAGTGGCCAAAGTTTTGGAAGTTCTTCTGATCTAACTTGAGCAAAATTTGTTGATTCAAAGATTTTGTTTTTGAACAATTAGGAAGTTAAGAAAGGAGTGGAGAATAGGATTCATAACCTCACTTTATAATGTTCATCACATGAACTATTATATCATAAAGGGAGGACTGTAAATTCAAGGATTTGAGTTGATCTTTGTGGTTGTGATTAATCATAAGCATGTTATTTTATATTGAAGAAAGAAATTTATAATATTATCAGGTTAGTAATTAAATGTTTGTTCTATAATTGAAATATAAAAACAAAAATAAACTTAAATTAAATTTTTGGATGAAGGAAAGAGTGTGTAAATTTAATCTGAAATATACTATCAAGTTATTATTTTATATAGTGAATGATTTATAAAAATTAACATTAATGTCTTTTTACTTTAAATTAACAGTATTTACAAGTTACTGAATTTTAATTAAATTAAACAAAATTATAATGATTATAAAATTTTATAATATATAATTTAATACAATTATATATATTATAATTTTAATTTTAAAATATTAATTAAACGAAAGGAACTATTGCTAGTTAATTTTAATAATTATCGATAAAAAAAGTATAATATAATAAATAAATTTTTGCGAAATAATTTGTGAATATTCTTCTATTAAACTTTTTATTTAATATTATTATTATTTTTCAAACAGCACTGTGAGCCCCAACATCGAGGTTTATTTGGAAGGTTCCTACAATGCTAGAGTGGAGGAGACATGAAGGCGACACCAACTTTAACATTATGTGACGGGATTATAACCTTTTTTTTAAAAAGATCAGTATATTATGGTATTAATTTATTAGCGTATGAAGAGTACAGCCTACTCTAAAATTATTTATCACAAAACTATTATATCCTTCTTATAAAAATTAGTTTATTAGAATATGTAGCGTATATGTTTAAAAATTTAAATTTTTTTTTATAAATTTTCTATGTGGGATTTGTGACAACTATCTTATGTCACGCACGCCTCACAGTCGGCAACATAAGAAAGGTTATTCACGGGACGTCCTCTGCTCTTGTTTTTAAGGGCCCTTCAAATCATTTTCACTACGATCCAGCGGATTTGATGTGATCATACAAGTAAGTTAGCAGCAGCAAATGGTGCTCTATATTTATTGGATGATATATTCTTCATTTTTTTAAAAAAAAAATTCTATTTGTTATATTTTTTTTTTAGAAATTAAAAAACAAACATTCAGGTCTTTCGATATTTCTTTGTTGGCTGAGAGAGATGTGCGTGGATTATATAGGTTAGTATACTTTTATAAAAATTATTGTAAAGAAATTGTCCTTTCTTTATCCTTGTTCGTGTGTTTGTATAATTAAAAAAATTATTTGCAACGGTATGATATCTCCAGTTTAAGGATGTAAGTGAGTTAAATTAAGTTAATTTTTTATTAATTTAAACTCAATTTTTTATAATCCAGTAAAGTTTACAATATCATTTATTGTTCACAAGCTTAAATAAAGTTAAAAAAAAATTAAAAATGCAACTTATAAATAAAAATTATACATAAAAATATAAAATAAATTATTTAATATATTTAATAAAAAATAATTTTTATCTAATAATATATATATATTTTTTAAAAATCTAATAAAATTTATATAATATGGATTTAAAATCAAATTCATTAAAATTATAAATCAACTCCCAAATTTTTATTTAAATTTATTCATAAAATTTACAAAGCCGAACTTTATATTATTTAAACTTGACTTGTTTATTAAATAAATTTTAATATATAAAATTGAAATAATTTTTATAGAACTAAATTCTAAATAATTTGCAAGCATTTTGACTCATTTATATCCTATTTTTATTCACAAAATCGAATGGTGGGTTGATCATTTAAGATTCCATATTAGTTTATGGAGTTTATTTATATTTGAATTATGTGAGCTGTTTTTATAATTTTATAAAAATATATATATATTTATTCCTATGTTTGGTACTACTAAAAAAACAAATATTCAAATATTATAATTAACTAACGTTATAAAATTAATAGAGGATATAATGCATACGAAGTAAATAATTTTTTTAAAAAAAAATATTTATCACTTTTCGTATATCAACAATATAATATCAAATTAATTAAGTACAACTCAACAAGGAACCAAAGTCATTTCTTTTATATATATATATATTTTTTATTTTAGGCATATTAATTCGATCAATGGCTAATTAAAAGTTTACTTTCTTTAAATAATTAAGGTATTTGTCACTTATCAAATGTCCAAGTATAAGAGACTTGGGATGTTTAGTCGTAATCTAATATTAAATGCAATGCAACCGTAGTCTAATATTAAATGCAATGCAACAGTTTTTTCATTCTTTCTTCTCTTCGAAGGTTCTCTCTTCACAGGGCTTAGTCTTGGTTTCACTGTAGGTTTCCAGGAGACGTATATTGGTTTTTAACTAGTAATTCTACAATTTTTTCTTACTTTTGTTTATTCGCTTTCTTTAGTTAATATGTTGTTAATATTTTTACTTATTTTCATAGTATGGTTTGTTATAGCTTTTGTATGAAAGGTTATGCTTCATCGCAGTCTTCTAATTTTGGTACAAAAGGTTAGACTTCAATACCGCTCCCTATTTTTATAGCTTTTATTCTCATAGTTTTTTATGCAAACAGATCGGTTTCATCACTGACCTTTTTTTAAGTTAGTTTTTTTTAGGTAAAATAACATACTAATAAATCTTAAACTATTTTTAAAAATTTAAATATCCACCCAAAGTTAATTTTGGTATAATTTAACATAATATTTTTGAAAAATAGAAAAAATAAGCACAAAAACTAACCATGTTAATATACTAATTGATAATTTGTTGTCCGGAATTCTTGAGTTGAAACTTTACAAGTGGTCAATGAAAGGCAAAGTGAGAGGTAGGAAGGATCTCCACAAATCCTCCGATGTCTAAGTCAAAATATATAGAGGAAATTTAGAGAAAGAAGAAAAACAATAAGAATACAAGAGAATAGAATAAACGAAAATAAGAGATATGAGATCCTATTTATAATGATAGTGATACTTAAATTTGAAAGGAGTATGATTCCTCTTTGGATAGGAATCCTAGACCAAGTAGGAGAATGTTCCTTCTTATTTTGGGAGTCTTCTACATAAGGAACCTTTCCCTAAATGTCTCTGGTTGCCTTTCTGTTCCGAGTAATCTGTATAAGAAATAAATTACCTTAATTAAACAGGAATATATATTTGGGGTATCAAACGTCCCCCCCCCCCCCCCCCCCGTGAGTGTATTCGAATATTTATGTTTGATGTATCCGGGTCTGAAAGGGATGGCAATGTCACTCGTTCGCTTGAGGAGAGATTACTTAATTACATCTGATGTGGAAAGGTGAGCTGAGGTAGCCAACCTCAGTCATGAGAAAAGATAAAGGTCGATACCGAATCTTGAAATTATCATGTAAAGGATGTCGTTGAAGTGCCAATTGGACTTTAAGTGCACAAAATCTGTAAAAAATAATATGTAATGGATTAACCCGTCAGTATGGAGACAACGTGATGGAACTAGTCATCACTGGAGTTTTGATGCTCAGTGCATTAAAGGTGTGCCCCGAGTGTCGATCCTCAGTACTATATAAGTGACCTGAGGGTGCCAACTTCAGTTACTGGTCTTAAATGCGTGAGGCTTAGATGCTCGATGCAAGGACGCAAGACTTACATGCTCGAAACCTCAATACTATAGAAGCGACCTGACAATGCCAGCTTTTATGATGCTTGTTGTAAAGGGACAACTGTCAGCGATGCACCCAGGACGTACGTTTGCTAGGTCACTTTGATGCCCCCTTTTTCTTTTTTTTTGAAATTTGAATTGCATAACTGTCATGTCTATTCGTGTGTCAAAAGAAGAGACGTTTTGACTGCCATAATAATGACAGCTCAATTAATAGGTTTTCCCATTTCCCAGTTTACCCTTAATAATGTGAGAGAAATCAGAGTATTTATAAGGGTAGTTAATGGTCTTTTCCAGATTCTTCTGTTGCTCTATAAGTATCCTTATTCCTTTGATGTGTTTCATTTTTACTTCTTGCTATCCTATCGATTTTTCGATCTTCTTAGTTCCTCTTGCTACTGTCATCAGGCTTTTTCTATAACAACTCTTGCGTTTTGTAACCAAGTGATCTTTTTCTTCCTCCATACATTTCTTCTCATAGTTTTTTGCTTATTAGATAAGTTCATGGCACAAAGAGAACAAATAAGATATAATTTATTCATTTATAGAGTAGACAATGAGTTGTTAGGGTGGTATCAGAGGTGTTTTAGCATTCCCATTGATTTTTCCCTATGCATTGTTGATAAAAAGTTTAGAGCCCATACACCTATACTAGGCCTTAATAGGTTAGTTTTGTATTTTAAAATCATTTCTGAATAGATATAATATAGCACCCGGTTATCTTCATCCTAATAGTTATCGATTGTTGACCAGGTTTATAGAGTAAATGCATAAGGAGGGTAGTGTTAGTGATCTGCACTAGGTCAACCATTTGTGATTATATATTGAATTTCTTATTTTATTAATAAAGAGGTATTTCATTATCATTTGATTTTATGATAATTATATGAATGGTTAATTCTTACTAAGGTCATCAAGTATATGACTTGGTAGTAAAACCCTTAAAATAAGAGTTCTATTCTAATTATCCCTAGCCATTTATTCATTATATAAATATTAAAGTATTAAGGCCTAGTATGAAGTTGACTGATGGTTATGTTTTACTAATCATGAATATGAGATATTAAGTCAACTCATAGGTACATGATGAAAGATCATGTATTGGATTGACCCACTATGAAAATACTACATAGATTATTTTCATAAGTATTTCTCATCACAGTAATTTTATTTTGATCCTTTGACCTTGAAATCATCATGGATTTCTACATAGCTATTTTATGTTTTGACACATTCTAACATTGTCTTTAACCGGACAATTAAATAGGATGTTGTTGGATATGAAATTAGTTATGTGAGGAATGTGAGTGATTCAGAAGCAATTTTTCCCTCATTAATATGAGAAAGATATCTATAGGCCCCTTGATGAGATAGACTGAAGGAAAATGCATGGCCATGTTGAGATGAATTGATAAAGAGTTATCATTTTCAGTCTACTTGGAATCAAGTTATAATATTGAACTATATAAGGATGACATTCTATGCCTTATGTTCAATTAGGATATCATGTGATAAAGGGACAATAAAATTCACTGTAATTAGGTTATGTCAGATTATTGACTTCACATGACTTGGGTAGTCATAATGTCTTGCTAAAGGCCACTTATGACTTGTAGGCCTAAATAGGGATTTAGGCCCACTGCCAATATTATGTGAACCTACAGGGTCATACACTTAGAACAAGCCTAAAATGAATTTGGGTTTAATAAGCCCAAAATAAACTCTGTGGAAATAAATAATTAAAGTGTTTTAATTATTTATTTATTTGTTTATTTATTTATTTAAGATAAATGTTATTTTAAATAAATAAATAAATAAGATATTATTTCTAATTTATTTTTTAAACAAAATTAGAATATAATAAATGGAAGTTACCAAAATGTCATTGGTAGGTGAAACCCTAATTTAGAATCTATAAATATGTTATATTCTTTAGGGTTTAACACACTGGTTTTTCTTGCCTCCAAATTCGTTTTCTTTCTTCTTAGAAAGTAAAGACATAGTTTTTCTTTTATTCTTGATTTATGAGACAATTAAGAAGGTTGCTAGCACACACTCTAATTCGTTTTGTGAAGGGTTGTTCGTGTGGATACCTATAGAGGACGCATCCTTTTGGAGACGTCTAGATCCGAACAACCAAAGCAAAAAGCTTGAGGTAAGGTGTCACCAGTGTGAACCTCATCTTATCCTTCCAGAAAATCGTGCCTCTTTTACGTCTTGGTGAGATTCTTGAAACCCTAGATTTAATCAAGTAGTCGAATTATATGGATCCAGGTTTGGGAACGTGATAAATTTTTAATTTTTTTACTGCGTTTGTATCACGAAACCTAACAAGTAGGAAGCTGGACTTAGACGTCCTGTAGTATTTGTATAGCCTTACTAAGAAGAGATGGGAGCTGATGTTCTTATTATCAGTCGTCCCCAACCACAACCTTTTTGTAAAGCTTTTAGATCTTCATAATAAATAGAGGCACAAGTTTTTCATTGTTGAGCACAATTCAGACTTCTTGGATGTCCAACGAACATGGTCTGATGAGTGCCATAAGGTGAAACGGCCTATGACATTGTCCGACTACTATACAGAGATGGTCTTGAGAATTCATCTTAATGGCCTGGCTAATGCTCGATTAGCTAAAGATGTATTAAGAAGATACTTGTGGAGAATGTGCTCAGATTATATCCAATCCACTGGTACATTTTGATTATCGAAAGGTATCTCTTTAACTTTTGTTTTTATCTTTTCATTTGTATTTGTGAACGAAATCTGGCTTGTAGATGACAAGCCAACAAGACAAGAAGAAGCTCAGATCTCCTCCCCCTTGCCCGAACTTGTAGTACTTGCCGTTATAGAGGAAGCTGCTAACAATCCGAAGGGAAAAAGCTATGGCCGAGTCTTCACGAACTGAAAGGGGAAGGGCGACAAAAAAGTTAGCTGATAGATCGAGACTTTGATGCTAAGGAACTGGATGAGGAGATATTTTTCCAACGTCCAAGGCTCTTTGGGTGTCTGGATATGAGGGTGTGGATCTTGAACAAAGTGAAACCCCCAAGTGTCTCGAATGCTCAGGTTAAAGACTAATATGCTGAGTCCTTGAGGTTGCCAGTCGATATGCAGTGCTGGATAGATGAGGGTCATGAGAAGCTATTTAACTCCATGATCAGGCATTCATTAGAAGCAAGTTTGGAACACTTATCTGACTTTTTATGTTTCAAGCTTCAAGGTAATGACTTGAGTTTCCCCTTTTACAGATGACGTGAGCTTTGCTGCTGGTGAAGGACTAATATTTCTTCTTAAAGAGCCAGTACAGCTTAAAAGAGATGGAGGTCGGGACTATAGTGATCGACTTCAAGAAGAAGTTGGATAATGTAAAGGCGGCGCTGGAGCTTTGCCAAACTAAACATGCAGAGGCCAAGTTTGATGCAGAGACGAGTTAGAAGAAGGTGTCTGAACCGAAATATAGTCAAGCTCAGCTAATAAAGAGGATCGAGGAGCAGGACTCCCAAATTATAGATTTGGAGAGACATCTAGCCGAGGTCGAGAAATCCCAAAAGAATGATAAGAGATCCTATCAGAGCATGGTGGGAGGGTTTCTTAAGGCCTATAGGTCTGAATGTAGGAGGGTCCTACTTTCCTAAAATTTGGAGTTGGACTTAGCCGACCTGGACTAAATAACACTAGCTGACTTAGCTAGGATTATCACCGAAGAGGATGCCTGGAATAAGGCCTTTGCCTTTTGTGTGAGAAATATTTCTAAATCAATTGAAGGGTCATCTTCTGAGCCTCCAACGCCTGTCAGTGTTATCAATGCTGCTCCCCCTCCTATCTCTGAGTCTGAACCGTCAGATGTACATTTAGTAGACCAAAGTTTTTTTTTTGTAATATGATTTTTCTTAAATGAATGAAAATATTTTATTTAATAGTATTTTAAGTACATTTATTGATAATATTTTCTAAGGCAATCTGAGTTCCAATATCATTATAGCTCTTTGCCTTATCTATCTTTTATTTTTTATACCCCTTTAGATGTTCGCTCTGTAACCTGATAGGGGCCTTCCTAGTTGGGTCCAAGTTTGTCAGTGCCAGAATTGCCTTTGCCAATATCCGCCTTTTTGAGTACCTAGTCTCCAACCTTATACAGTTTTGGGTGGATACACCAGAAGTGATATTGTGTTACCTTTCGCCTACATGCTTTTGCTATAGTGAACGCCCATTCCTTTCTTTCTTGTAGTAAATCTAAGCATATCTGAGTATCGATGTTGTTGATGTCCTGGTTTAATTCTCTGCTAACCTTATAACTTGGGGATATGATTTCTACTAGTATCACTGCATCCATACCGTATGTTAGACTGAATGGCATTTCCTCCGTGGATGATCTAGGAGTGGTCTTATAAGCCTAAATATATTATTCAACTCTTTGACCCGATTTTCATTCTTTTCGTTAAGCCTTTTCTTTAATCCTTGCATGATAATCCTGTCAGTAGCTTCCGTTTGTCTGTTTTTCCATTTGTCTATGTATGGGATATCAAGGTAAAATAAAGCTTTATTCCAAGGTCAACTTCTCGTTATCAAACTATTTTCCATTATCTGTGATCAGGGTGTATGGTATTCCAAACCTGCAGATGATTTCTCTCCAAAAAAAGTGTTGGATCCGGGCTTCTGTGATATTGGGTATAACTTCCACCTCTACCCACTTAGTTAAATGGTCTATGGCCACAATTAAGAACTTCTTTTATGATGTGGATGTCAGGAAAGGACCTAGGATGTCCATTCCCTATACTATGAATGACCAAGTGCTGCTGATCAGATGTTGAGGGTTGGCAAGCTTATAGTTGAGATGGGCGACCTGTTGACACTTGTGGAATTCCTAAGTTAACTTTTGAGCATCTCTGGACATGGTGGGCTAGTAGTATCCTTATAGTAGTGTTTTCCTGGTTAATGTGTAATGTGACTCGTGCGCTCCATAAATGCCTTTGTGGATTTCCTTGAGTATGTAGTTTCCTTCCTCTAGGGATACACATTTAAACCACATATATGAGGGGGATCTTCTATAGAGTTCTCCATGAAGTATGGAGTAGTGGTTTACTTTCATCTTTAGCTTCCTAGCTTTTAATTTGTCTTCTGGGAGTGTCTTATTTATGAGATATTGGACGATCAACTTTATCCACTACAGGCTTTCCCGTGTCTCCAAGATATCTAGATCTTCAGTATTGGGTTTCGTCAATGCTTCGGTGAGCTCCATGTCTCTAAATGCCTAACTATCTTCGGCTGTTAACTTGGCTAAGAGATTGGCTTCTAAGTTTTCATTTCGAGGTATTTGCATTATTTCCCACTATCCCCCGTCTTGCTTAATCTTCTTCAAAAGTTGCATGACTTTCCCAACATATCTAGTGATGCTCGGATCCTTAATATAGAATGTCCCTTGGACCTGGTTTACTACCAATTAAGAGTCTGAGTATATCTTGAGATGCTCGGCTTTGACTTCAATAGCTAACTTTAATCCTATGATGAGCGCCTTATACTTCGCAGTGTTGTTAATGGCATTATACTGTATCCGAACTGCATATTTGATACAACTTTATATGGTCCTTTGAGGATGATCTCAGCGTCGGATCCTTGAGTGGAGGACACCCTGTCCATATAAAGCTTCCACTCTGATGCACGGGTGATGGTAAGATCTTCTAGTGTCATCTTTTGAACAAAATCTACTAATGCTTGAGCTTTCACCTGTTGATGGGGCTTATAGTCGATGTCAAATTCTCTGAGTAATATCGACCATTAAACTAATCTACCCGAAGTCTCAGGCCTTTGCAATATTTTTTGCAAGGGGAAGTTGGTTCTTACAATAATGGGATGAGCCTTGAAGTAGTGCTTGACCTTTCAGGATGCATGAACAACTGCCATGGCTAGTTTATCCAGTGTTGGGTATCGAATCTCTGATCCTCAGAGTATTTTGCTGACATAATACACCGCGCTTTGCTGGCCCTTTTCCTCTCTTACTAATATTGGGGCTATGCATTTTGGGTCCACTGAAAGGTATAAGTATAGTGTTTCTTCTGGGATCGGCCTACTGAGCAGAGGTAAGGAGGATATACATTTTTTAATATCTTTAAAAGCTGTCAGGAAATCTTCTATCCAAACAAAATTCTTAGAATTTTTTAAAGCTCAGAATAGTGGAAGGCATCACTTGGCTGAGCAAAAGATAAAATGCCCCAAAGCTGTGATTCTACCATTTAGCTTTTATAGTTCGTGGATGGTTTTCAAAGTTTTCATGTTAAGAATACCTTTGTGGGATATCATAAACCTTAGGAATTTTCCTACCTTGACTCCAAAGATGCACTTTTTTAAATTCGGCTTAATCCTGGACTTATTTAGTAAGTAGAGGACCTGATCTAGATCCACGGGGTATTGATCTATATGCTTGCTTTTAATAATAATGTCATCCACATATATTTTCACATTTCTCCCAATCTGGTCTCGAATTATATAGTTCATCATCCTTAGATATATGGCTCCAGCATTCTTTAACCCAAAGGGCATTACCTTGTAGCAGTAAAGACCTTCATGGGTGATGAAGGATATTTTCTTTTGGTGTTCTTTTTTTATTGGTATCTGGTGATATCTTTATGCTATGTCTATTAAGTTGTATAGACCATAGCTGGCAGTGGAGTCTACTAACTGGTTAATTATTGGTAGGGGGTAGCTATCCTTGGGGCATGCCCGGTTGAGGTCATTATAGTCCACATACACCTTATACTTATCGTTTAATTTTTTTACTAGTACCACATTAGCTACCCCTTTCGGGTGAGTAACCTCTTTGATGAATCCTACTTTTAGCAACTTCTTTATTTCCTTGATAATTATCTTCTGCCTCTCGTATACAAAAGTGCATTTCTTCTGGATCACTGGCTTCGCCCTTGGTCTGATGTTTAAGCTATTTGAGGCAATCTGAGGATCTACTCCAGTTATCTCCGATGCACGAGAGGCAAAACCTCCTAAGTGTTTGGTGAGGACTTCACTTATTCCTTACTTGGTTTTAGAGTCAAGTTCATTGCTGATCTTTACCATCTTCCCATCAATAATTTATAATGTTTACGTGTTATCGACTAATTTAGGTTCGACTCCATGTTTTTTTTCTCCTAAGTCTCTAGGGGAATGCTTCTATCTGATGTTTGATTGTCATTTGGTAGCATTGCCTAGCCATGTGCTGATCTCTAAGGATTGTAAGAGTTTTGCCCTCGATTGGAATATTCATGGTTAGGTGTCAGATACTTATGAATGCATCAGTTTTATAAAGTGTTGGTCGTCCTATGATGTCGTTATATGCTAATAGGAGATCCACTATATTGAATGGGGCTTTAATGACTTTTATTTCTTCAATGCCCTGGTTTCTAAATTCCAGACTTAGCTCTATAATTCCCATCAGCTGTATGGTTCCTTCACAGAAGCTTGTAATGGGATTTTGGATGGCTTTTAGGTTAGTGATGGAACTTCCCATTGCTTTGTAAGCATTCCAAGATAATGTGTTAGTGGCACTCCCATTGTCAACTAGTAACCTCTTTACCAGATATTTGTTGATGTATATGCTTGCCACCAAAGCGTTATTGTATGGGTGCCGAATATGCTCCCCATCCTCAGAATCAAACATAATGACCTCTCTCTTATTATGGGCTGGTCCTTCTCCCTGACTTTTTTTAGGTCTTTTCTTAACGTTTTCTCCTTCGACTATCATGTTAATGACCCTGCTAGTTCGATCCGAGCCTTTTTTTAGTTCTAGTCTATCTCATCTTTGTACATCCAGATTCCTGGTCCCTCTGGATGTCTTAGTGAAATTGCTGAATCTGCCATTTTACACTAGTCTTTCTATGGCATTTTTTAATTCTCGGTAGGCCTTGGTGTCATGCCCATAATCCCAGTGATACTAGCAATAGTGTCCTCTATCTTACGTGGCTTTTTGGTTTGGGCTTATTCTTCTGGCTGGAATAATTCCCACCCCATTTTGTTTGACCCACATGAGGATCTTGGATCTAGAGGTATTTAAAGGTGTGTATCTATTGGCTTCCTTTTTAAATTTTTCCATCGGCTTTCTGAAATTTATTCGTAGGAAGCTTACTCTTCTTGGCCTTGACCTCTCTTCTAGGCCTTAATCTCTCTTCTCTAGTTGGTGCTTTTTCCTCCTCCCTTCACATCCTTCCGTCTTCATCCATTTTTATCATTTTAACCGCCATGGCCATCACCTCCCCGAAAGTGTCGGGTTCTTTTGTCATTATCTTATCTTTAAGTTTTTCGAGTCTTGTGTCATTCTTAAAGGCTTCGATAGCAACTTCATTTACAAGATTTTTTATTTGCATAGACACTTTGTTGAATCGATCTAGGTAGCTTCGTAGTGATTCATCAACTTCTTGTCAGCACATTCAGAGGTCATTAATGTTTTTGGTTGGAGGAATGTTGGTGATGAACTTGGTTCGAAACTTCTCTGCCAGGTCTTCAAAAGAAGTGAAGGAGTTCTCAAGAAGCCGGAGAAACCATTTTTGAGTATTCTTCATGAGCGTGCTTGGAAAAACTCTGCACATGATGTCGTCATTTACGTTCTGGAGCAACATTCTTGTTCTAAATGAGGATATATGGTTGACGAGATCTCTAGTTCCATCATATTAATCCAATTGTGGCATTCTAAACTTGGTTGGGATTTTTGTTTGGATTATCCTCTTTATAAAGGGTGTTCTGCCTTCCATAATACATTTATCTTCCTTCCTCAGTCTTATGTAGGCTTTGTGTATAACGTCTTCAACCTTTTAGGTTAATTTTGAATCATCGAAAGCCAAAATTATCGAGTTGGATTCTTCTTCTGGAGTTTTATTTTTCCCCTTGCTCCCTTCGGGCAATTTCGGAGGTGTGATATTTTCTATATTAGCTAGTCTAGTGTTGCCATTTTGAATCAAGGTGTTCAATTATTGTTACACTAAAGCTATATAGGCTTGGATATTTTGTATCATTGCTTCTTTATTTTTTAGGGTGAGGTTGAGTGTTTGAATCATATTTAAGTTGGGCGTAGTTATGGCTAATGTTTCTATTAGATTTGGAAAAGGTACAAAGGGTATAGGTCAATGATGATGTTGTAAGAGGGCATAATATGGGAAGTTGATGTTGGGAGCCGGCCATGCCTAGGTGTTTCTAAGAGGAATGTACATATTACCAGATGAAGGTCCGGCATACGGGAATATGGTTGGAAGAACCGCCATTGGGAGAGGTGCTATTAGAGTGATTCGAGGAATAGGGACGGAGAGGTTGGTGTGAGTGTCAGGAGTCGAGATTAGCGGCGAGCTGGAAGTCATGATGTTGATGTCTTAATTCGATAGGTGCACGAATGGCTTTTCCCAAGAGTTTCCATAGACGGCGCTACTTGATAACTTGCTTTTTGGAACTCTTGAGCTCAAATCCTACAAGTGGTCAATGAAAGGCAAAGTAAGAGGTGGGGAGGATCCCCACAAACCCTCTGATGCCTAAATCAGAGTATATAGAGGGAATTTAGAGAGAGAAGGAAAACAATAAGAATACAAGAGAATATAATGAATGAGAATGAGGGATATTTATTTATAGTGATAGTGATACTTAAATCTGAGAGTAATAGGATTCCTCTTTGGATAGGAATCCTATACCAATTAGGAGAATGTTCCTTCTTATTTCAGGAGTCTTCTGCATAAGGAATTTTTCCCTGAATGTCTTTGGTTGTCTTCCCTTTCCGAGTAATCTGTATAAAAAATAAAGGTATTAATTAAACAAAAATATATATGTGAGGTATCACTATTTAATAGTGAGGTCCAAATAACATAAAAGCCAATTTCTTTCATCCTATGCCTGTCTTGTCTAATGAGCCACCACGAGTTTTTAGAGGAAGGTTTATCAATAATATAAGAGGATCAAAGTTTCTTAGTATCACTCTTAATGATCTAAATATTAAGAAATCGTTTGTTTTATAAAAATAAGTGGGGGATCAAAATCGCAATAAATAATTTTAATTTCTAGTTAAAATTTGTTGAATTAATTTGTAGTCAAATTTTTTTTTTAAACAAAAATTTAGGTAAATGAATTTACATAAAACAAATCAAAATGGAGAAAAAAAAAAATTATGGCGACTATATTGGTAATGGCAGTAGGCTGAGAGTGATGGTAAGTTAGCAACAACGGTGCTTTTTATTTGCTGGACGATTTTTTTAAAAAAATTTTATTTGTTATATTTTTAGAAATTAAAAAAAGTTTAAAAAAGAATAAATGGTAACTATGTTATGATTGGGTGGGTCAAATTATACTAAAATAAACTTTAAGGTACATAGTTGAACTTTTGGAAATAATTTAAAGGTTTTTTTTTTTTTAGATGTTATGTATTTTGATTGGCTGCACATAAGAGGTAGCCCACTTCTATTATTAAATTAATATGTAGAAATTGAATATTATACTTTGGGGTACTCTCCTAAAAGAGCGATTGAGGTGTTTTTTTTTTAAAAGATAAACTGTTATTTTTTAAGGAAAAAAAGACAAGTACACGGGAATAACAGAATAATTGAAATGAGAAATGGTAAATGGAAAATGGAACATTTTTTTTTTTTTTGGAAATTAAATGGAAAATGGAACATATTCTCCACTCTAACGTTACTTTTGGTTTCTTCCACCAACTATAAACAAACAAACAAATCTCATCGCTTCTCATCTATATGCACACCACAAAGGCTACCGCTTTAGAAGCAACAACAGAGCACACACTTCCATGGCTATTTCTTCCTTTTATCTTCTTCTTCTCCTCCTGTTTTTCACCTATATTTTCCCCTTCGCATCACCCTCCACAATCACCGTTCCTCTCTCCCCTTCCATCACCAAACACCCATCTTCCTCTGATCCATGGAAGCTCCTCAATCACTTAGCTTCAATATCTCTTTCCAGAGCTCACCATCTCAAGTCACCAAAAACCAATTTCTCTTTAATCGAATCTCCTCTCTTTTCTCGCAGCTATGGCGGCTACTCGATGTCTTTGAGCTTCGGTACCCCACCCCAAACCATGAAGTTCATCATGGACACTGGTAGCAGTCTTGTCTGGTTCCCCTGTACTTCCCGTTATCTTTGTGCAGAATGTAACTTTCAAAACATTGACTTAACCAAAATCCCAAAGTTTATACCAAAATTGTCATCTTCTTCTAAGCTTATTGGATGTAAAAATCCAAAATGCAGATGGATTTTTGGATCCAGTGTACAGTCTAAATGTCAAAACTGTGACCCCAGTGCTCAGAACTGTACTCAGGCTTGTCCACCTTATATAGTTCAGTACGGTTTAGGCTCTACAGCCGGACGTTTACTATCAGAAACTATAGATTTCGACCATCGAACTATACCTGACTTTTTAGTCGGATGCTCCCTCCTCTCCACCCGCCAACCTGAAGGAATTGCTGGGTTCGGTCGCAGTCAGGAGTCTCTGCCTCTGCAACTTGGTGTCAAGAAATTCTCTTACTGTTTAGTCTCTCGCCGTTTCGATGACACTCCTGTAAGCAGTGACCTTATCTTGGACATGGATCCAAACTCCGGCGATGCGAAAACACCAGGGCTTAGTTACACACCGTTTCAGAAGAATCTTGCTGGTGGATCAAACACAGCATTTCAAGAGTATTACTATGTAATGCTGCGAAAAGTCATCGTCGGTGAACATCATGTAAAAATTCCATATAGTTTCTTGGTGCCGGGATCTGACGGTAATGGAGGAACTATAGTGGATTCAGGTTCAACTTTCACTTTCATGGAAGGGCCAGTTTTTGAGTTATTAGCTAAAGCATTTGAAAAGCAAATGGCTAACTACACAGTAGCCACCGAGGTGCAAAAACAGACCGGTTTAAGGCCCTGTTTCGATATTTCACACGAGAAATCGGTAATGGTACCGGAATTAATCTTTCATTTCAGAGGTGGTGCTAAGATGCAGCTGCCATTGTCGAATTATTTTGCATTTGTTGATCTGGGTGTTGTCTGCTTAACAATTGTGAGTGATAATGCGGCTGCTCCGGGCGGTGGCCGTAGCAGCGGTCCGGCCATAATACTGGGGAATTTTCAGCAGCAGAATTTTCATATTGAGTATGATTTGAACAACGACAGATTTGGATTCAAACAGCAAAGTTGCGTGTGAGCTTTTCTTTTTTTCTTAATAAAAGTTACTCCATTAGAAACATAATTTAAATTGATTGTTAGTAGATATTTGCCATAATAATCAAGAAACTACGATAATCAGAGTTTAAGTTTAGGGAACTTTGAATATATCGGTAGTTAAAAAAAAAAGTCAAATTATCATAAGATAGGACATTACTATTGAGAGGTGATGCTTTATTGCATTCACAAGACAATTTAGCACAGAAGGTGAAGAGCTGGCGGTGGCAACGGTAATAAAGACTAGCTGTGGCTGCGACTGCGGCGGCAGTAGTGGGAGAATTGTTGCATATGCATATGGTCTTTGTAAAGGGTGTTTATTAATTATTGGAGAATTGACAAAAAGTGATTATTATTTTTCTTTAAGCAAAAGGATTTTTATTCATTGTTAATGTTAATTATCAAGTTAATGGAACGTCTATTGTGGAAATAATAGTCACTTTGTTTTAGATATAAATTATATAATGCAGCATGGGTTTGGCATTTTCTTGGCTGTTTGACTAATTTTCTTCAGAATATTTCAAATTTATTCATATCTATTAAACTTGATTTTACAAATTACAATATGTTTATAATATCAAATTACAGTAAAATTAATTTTTTTATTAATAAAAAGATTATACAACTTACGATAAAAAAACATATGAATTTTGCTTGAATTTTTTTTTTGTAAATTACCGATATTCAGAATTTATTGAATTATGATTAATTTGGTTTAATTTAAATAAGACTATAAAGACAGTAAATGTCTCAATAACTTTTTAATGTGACTGCATATATTAAAATTTGAATTTGAGACCAAGGACCGGTTTAAGGGTTTTTGTGACCCTGGGTAAAAAATTATTTTTTAATTTTTTAGATTTAAAATAATTAATTAACTATTATTTTTTAGGTAATAACTTTTTTTTGTCATTAAAATTAAATAAATTACAAAATAATTTGATATTAGCATCAATATTAGGTGCGAACTTAAAAGAAAAATTTTTAAAAATTTTCAACTAAGAAATTATACATATATTTAATTTATTGTACTGAAAGTATGGAGCAACAAATCAAATTTTGGTGAAAGAGGGTGAATATGTAAATTTTAAAAAAATTATAATAAAATTTAATTAGTTAAAAGGAGATAGTGGTCTCTCCTTATCCCTTTTCTTCCTAGTTTTACCTTTAATTAGCACATAATAAATTTTAAAAATCTTTTGAATTTAAAAATAAAAATAAAAGTATCTAGCAAATGATTTAATTGAAAAATTAACAAAATACAACATAAAAAGAGATAAATAAATTAAAACTATATATTTATTTATATTTATTTTTAATGCCATTAAATAAAATTTATTTTACATATTTAATAGTAATTATTTAAAAAATAAATTTTATTTTATAATTGAATGACTATTTATAAAAAAATAAAAAAATAAAAAATTATTTAAAATACTTTTTTAAATATCTATAGCCATATGTAGAGGCATAGACTTCAGTGGTGTATTTCTAAAGTTGAGTTTATCCGTAACTTAGTTTAAGTAAAAACAACTCCTAGCAGTTGAATTTACTATCATTTGTGAGATTTTAAATCCATAACAATCACTTAAAAAAAACATAGAGTATTAAGCATTTATATTCAGTCGATAACATATGCCTAGTATGGTTTACCACCAAAGACTTGGAAGTTTATGTCTTCTTTTAAGGTCTTTTTATAAGTCTGAAATTAATTGTTTTTCTAAGTCTATGCCAACATGGTTGCGGATCGGATGGCGTCTTTCGCAAGACAATTAGAGATGGGTGTTCACGACATCATGAAGCAAGCACCGACTGGAGTCACGAATTTGCTTCGTCAGGATATTACAGGGTCTGCTATCCTCGTTTTATTATCTAATAGTTGTTTGAGGCCTTGCCTCTGTTTTTTAATAAAAACAAAATATTATAGTTAATAGTTGAAAAAAAAAATTAAAAACAATTCATGGGATTTTTTTTGGCTGGCTTTGGTCATTCCTTCACACCTAAAATATAAAAAACATCTTACAGTTGAAAAAGAAAATGATATTAGATCTTAATTAACGTTCAAGATATTGACTAAATTTAATGAGATAAAAATGAAATTACATTAACATTCAAGAAATTGACTCAAGTTTTAGTCATCTTTGTTCTCTCTTTTCTATGTAGATTTTTTTTAAAAAAAAATTTCATTTTCAACTACCATCAATGAATTTTTAGATTAACACTGATTTCTTATTATCATTATTATTATTATTATTTATTTTTTTTATATATAATAAATACATATCTTTATTTTATTTGTTTTATTTGATTTTTATGAAATTTTGAATCTTTCTTTATAGAATTATTTTTATTCTTTCTGAAATTTGATTTTTTTTTCAAAATTAACTATTTATTTACTGTGAAATTTCTATTAATTTTTTTTTTTTTTTTTTGTAATTGGACTCATTTAAAGACTAAAAAATCAATTTATAACTAATTAAAATCATTGAGTTTAACATAAGGATCTTCCAGTTACAAACTAAAAAAGTTTTATCAATACTATTGAAAAATAATGATAAAAAAATTCACAATAATCAAATTTTATTTTGATACTTTTTAGACGATACTCTTATTTTATTAAAATGTATCTTTAATTTTTATAATTGAATGGCTGATCTTTTCTCTAAACATATTGACTAAAGTTAATGAAAGAAAACGAAATTAATATGCCTTTCGCCACAATCATTTCTTGAAAAGTTGAAAAAAAATAAAAAAATGTAGATTTTTTTTATTGAGTAGATAATTGTAGATTCTAAGCAAAGGATCTCATTCACCATTTTATTATCATTGTTATAAAGAACTAACTTTTTAAGGCAGTTATTATTTTCTTAAAAAAATAGAAGTGTATATTATATGTGGGTATTTTAAAAAAATAATTTTCAATTAATAAACACACCCGGTATTTTTTTAGGTTCTTTTTCTAAGTCTAAAATTAATTGTTTTTCCAAGTCTATACCGACATGGTTGTGGATTGGATGGCATCTTTGGCAGGACAATTAGAGATGGATGTTCACATCATGGAGCAAGCTCTGGCTGGACTCATGGATTTGCTTCGTCAAGATATTACCGGGGTATGATGTCCTCGTTTTTATTAAGATTGAAACTACAATACTCTATTTGTAGCTTTCAAGCTTATCTTATTCTTTAACTTAAAGGAAACTTTTATAAAGTCATTATTGATATTGTCTAATATGTTTCCGCCTAGTTAATGGCTTCTTATCTTCTAAATAGGGACACTTGAATTAGGAAGAAGGCAGGACCCATCCGAAATAGGGACTATCCCAAAGAAGAATCCCAATAAAAAAAGGAATACTCTCCTACTAAGATTATGATTCACTATCTCACAAGGAATCCGACTCCTCCCAGGTTTGAGTATTGCTATATATAGAACCTCATACCCCTCACAAAGGACATCTCATTCTCACATATTTTAGTTATCTTGTATTCTTTCTACTTTTGTTCTCTAACTTAGGCATCAGAGTATTCGTGGGGACTCTCCCCATCTCTCACCTTGCCTTCTGTTCGTGGATTGTAGGATACCAAGCCCAAGAGTTTCGGAAACCAATTATCAAGTGGCGCCATTTGTGGGAACTCCTTGGGAAAATCCATTCATTTAACTGCTAAGCTAAAGACATCCTCACTATGACTTCCAACCCACCACCAGCCTTGACTCCTGAAGCCGGCACCAAACCTTTCGCACCTATCCCTTTGACCGACCTCTCAAACCCTCTGCCAGCAATAGTGCTTCCAACCACTTTTCAGCATACTAGAGCCTCATCCATACATATACCTCCACTCCTCAACAACACCTTAAGATACCAGTCATTGGGCACGGACCTCCTGTATTACGCTCTGCTATAACACCATCGCTCAATACCTTCCATACCCTTTCCAAGTTTAATAGAGACACCAGCAATAACCACACCAAATCTAAACACTGTAAACCAAACACTCAGCCTCAATCAAACTAGCAAGGAAGTTATGATAAAAAATATTCAGGCGCAGATAGCTTTGATGCAACAACAACTAAACACTATAATATAGAGTTGGCCATTCTGAGCTGGCTCAAAACGATGATAACACAACACCTCAGTAGGCCCCGAGGACGAGCATGGGAAAAGGTAAAGCGCCAGAGGGGGAGTGCAGTTCAACAATTTCGGCTCTTGATGATTTAAAAATAGCTCAGAAGGTTGAAGAAGCAATATACAAAGCCCGGACCAAACTAAGAAAGGAAAAAGTATGTGTTATGGACAGCAGAACTTTGTTTGTCAAAAGAATAATTCAGACGGAGATCCCTACTAAGTTTAGAATCCCGTCGCTTGATCAGTATGACGGGACAGGAGACCCCATTAGCCATATATTGGCGTTCTTAACAAAGATGCTGCTCTAGAATGTAAATGATGAAATCATATGTAGAGTTTTTCCAAGCATACTCATAAAGAACGCTCAAAAGTGGTTTCATTGACTCCTGGAGAATTTTGTCACTTCTTTCGAGGATCTAGCAGAATAATTTCGTATCAGATTTGTCACCAATATTCCCCTAGCCAAGAACATCAACGATCTTAGGATGTGCCAGCAAGAAGTTGATGAATCTTTACAGAGTTATCTTAACTG
The DNA here is from genome assembly GCA_947683625.1 of Mallotus nudiflorus. NCBI lineage: Eukaryota > Viridiplantae > Streptophyta > Magnoliopsida > Malpighiales > Euphorbiaceae > Mallotus > Mallotus nudiflorus. The sequence goes on along the minus strand of CANTUR010000848.1, from coordinate 402,629 downwards.
TTTCAATAAAACAGCCATGCAAATTAAGCATCTTATTAATGAAGTTGCCATAGAAGCTTTGAAAAATAGCACTAGACTCAGCAAGCTTAAAGACAAAATAATGACCAAAGAACCAAGTACCTTTGCAGAGGCACTGGCGATGGCGGTTAGGATGATAAAAATGGATGAGGATAGAAGGATGCAACGGAAGGAAGAGAAGCCATCGATCAAGGATGAACGACTTAAAAACAGACGAGCAAGCTTCCCAAAAATAAATTTCAAAAATCCAGTAGAAAGATTCGATAGGGAAGCGGACAGATACACACCCCTGAACACCTCTCAATCTAAAATCCTCATGTGGTTCAGGCAAAATGGAGTTGGAATCACCCCGGCTAAGAGAATAAGCCTAAGCCGGAGATCTACTCAAGACAAGGGACAATACTGCCAGTATCACCGGGAATATGAACACAACATAGAGAGCTATAGAGAGCTGAAGAATGCCATAAAAAGACTGGTGCAGAGGGGCAAGCTCAATAATTTCACAGATGCACCGAGAAGAAGCGGAGTCTCTGAAAACCAAGAGCATGACATGCCAGATGTAAAGAAAACCCAAAGGGAGCCAATTGGCACAATCAATATGATCATCGAGGGGAGAAAACATTGAGAAAAGATTAAAGCAGAGTAGAGGAGAAAAACTAGTACCCAGGAGAAGTGATATTATGTTCAACTCGAAAGATGATTCGCATGTTCACCAACCCCATTGTGATGCCCTGGTAATAACTGCGTGCATAAACAAGTATCTGGTAAAAAGACTATTGGTGGAGAATGGAAGTGCTATTAACACATTATCCTGGAATGCATACAAGGCAATGGGCAGCTCCGTCACCAACCTGAAGGCCATTCAGAACCCCATCACGAGTTTTTGTAGAGGAACTGTACAACCAATGGGAATTGTCGAATTGAGCCTAGAATTCGGGAATCAAGATGATGAAGAAACAAAAGTAATCTGAATAATATTCAATGTGGTGGATATACCACTAGCGTATAATGGGATTATAGGACGGCCGACACTCTATGAAGAAGATGCAGTCACCAGTATCTAGTGTTTAACTATGAAAGTTCCAGTCAAGAATGGAACCCTTACCATTCGGGGGGATCAACATATGGCCAGACAGTGTTACCAGATGGCCATGAAGCCTCAGGCAGAGGCTTTTCCTTTAGAAGCATAGGAAGTTAAGAAGTAAGGCGCAGATCCACAACCAGTAGAAGACACGAAGACCTTACAAATCATAAAAGGGAAGACCATGAAAATTGGCAATGAACTCAACCAGAACATTAGAGAAGAAATAAGGGAAGTCCTTACTAGACACTCAGAGGATTTTTCTTGAAAAGCATATGAAATCGTCGGCGTGGACTTGCAAGTTACCTGCCACTACCTAAACATCAGATCATGAGCCAAGCTAGTAGCTCAGAAAAAAAAGAACCTTTACCTATGAAAGGCAGAGAATAATTGCTGAAGAAACAATGAAGCTGTTAGCAGCTGGGTTCATAAAAAAATTTACTCACCCGGAATGGGTAGCCAACGTGGTACTCGTAAAAAAAAGCAAATGAGAAATACAGAATGTGTGTAGACTACACTAACCTCAACCGAGTATGCCCTAAAGACAATTACCTATTGCCCACGATCGACCAGCTCATTGACTCCATCGATGGCCATGGATTATACAACTTTGTTGATGCAGCACAAGGTTATCACTAGATCTCGATGAAGGAAGAGGATCAGGAGAAGACATCCTTCATCACCCATGAAGGCTTATATTGCTACAAGGTGATGCCCTTCAAACTAAAGAACGTTGGAGCCACGTATCAAATAATGATGAACCAATTCCTCCAAGACCATATTGGCACGAGCGTAGAAGTATATGTAAATGACATAATAATCAAAAGCAAGAATCCGGAACAACACCTAGAAGATATTAAGCAAATCCAGGATCAAGTTGAATCCAGAAAAATGCATCTTCGAAGTCTGAGCAAGTAAATTCTTGGGATTCATAATATCTTACCGGGGCATTGAAGCCAATCCGAAAAAGATGGAAGCCATACTCAACATGGAAGCACCAAAAAACATCCATGAGCTACAAAAGTTAAATGGCAGAATCACTGCATTAAGGCATTTTATTTCATGCTCGGCCAGGCGGTGTTTACCATTATTTTGAGCTCTCAAAAAGTTCAAAAAGTTTGAGTGGTCCGTTGACTACCAGGCGGCATTCAAAGACATTAAAAAATTCTTATCCTTACCACCCTTACTCAACCGGCCTGTCCCAGATGAGACATTATACTTATACCATTCTATAGGCCGAGAATGCATCGCCTCAGTACTGGTAAGAGAAGAAGGAAGCCAGTAAAGCCCAGTTTATTACATCAATAAAATGCTCTGAAGATCTAAAATTTGGTATCCCATATTAGACAAGCTAGCCATGGTTATCGTCCACACCTCTCGAAAGCTCTGACATTACTTCCAAGCTCATCATATTGTCGTCCGATCCTATTTCCTACTGCGAAAAATCTTACAAAGACCGGAGACCTTGGGCAGGCTAGTTCAGTGGTTGGTATTACTCGACGAATTCGACATTGACTATGAACCCCGCTAATAGATGAAAGCTCAGGCATTAGCAGATTTCATGTAAGAAATGGCTCTGGAAGATGTTACCTTAACCAAAGCACTGGAGTGGAAGCTCTATATTAATGGAGCATCCTCAGCTCAAGGCTCTAGCACTAGAATAATCCTCAAGGGACCACACAAGGTTTACATCCGATATGCAGTCTGAATTGAGTACAACGCAACCAACAATGCTACCGAGTATGAAGCACTCATCACAGGACTGAAGTTAGCCATTGAAGTCAGGGCTAAACACCTCATCATACACTTAGACTCCCAACTGGTGGTCAACCAAGTCAGCAGAACGCTCCAAGTCAAAGACACTTGTATTGCCAAGCACGTGGACAAAGCCAAACAACTCTTGTAACACATTAAATAAGATGGAGGCCGATGGGAGATCATTCAGATACCTAAGGAAGAAAATAATGAGGCTGACTTCCTGGCTAAGTCCGCAGCTGAAGACAGTCAAGCATTTCGAGATATGAATTTCACCGAGTCATTAACTAATCCCAGCACTGAAGACCCTGAAGTTTTAGAGACACAGGTAGTCTCGGAATGGATGCGATGAATAATCCAATACTAAGAACACGGATTCCTCCCTGAAGACAAGCTGCAGGCGTGGAAGCTAAAAACCAAGGCAGCCCACTATTCCATCCATCAAGGGGAGCTTTATCGAAAATCCCTCTCACACCCATGGTCCAAGTGCATCTCACTAGAGGAAGGAAATTACATACTTTGAGAGATCCATAAAGGAATTTACGGAGCACACAAATCTTATTATGCGCTAACTCTAAAAGCATTACTCTAAGGGTATTACTGGCCCACCAAGTCTAACGATGCAGCAGCTAATGCAAGCATGTCGCCAGTGTCAGCACTATGCTCGACTCAACCACAAGCCTTCCCGCCCCCTACATCCCATCAGCAGCCCTTGGTCATTCGCTATGTGGGGGATGGACATCCTTAGTCCCTTCCCGCCCTCTACCTCGCAGAAAAATTTCTTAATTGTGGCTATTGACCATTTCACTAAGTGGGTAGAAGTAGAGGCAGTCCCAACCATCATAAAAGCTCGGATACAACACTTCTTCTAGAAGGAGATCATTTACAGGTTTGGCATACCCCACACTTTAATTACAGACAATGGCAAATAGTTTAATAACAAAAAGTTTAGAGACTTTTGTTCAGACCTTGGAATAAAGCTTTGCTTCACCTTGGTAGCCCACTCGCAAACAAATGGAGAAACGGAAGTCACCAATAGAATTCTCATGCAAGGATTAAAGAAAAGACTCGATAAGAAAAAGGAAAATTGGGTCAAAGAACATAATATGGGCCTACAGAACCACGCCTAGATCATCCACCAAAGAGACACCATTCAGGCTAACTTATGGCATGGATGCAGTAATACCAATGGAAATTGGTTCACCAACTTATCGGGTAAGCCAGAATCTCGATCACACCATTAATAAAATTAATGCCCGAATATTTCTATAACTACTAAAGGAACGGAGAGAACAAGCAGCAACCACAGTTGAAGCACATTGATAAAAGGTGACACGGTACCATTACCAATGGCATCACCCAAAGTAGTTCAAGTTGGGAGACTGGGTACTCAGAAGAGCAGATATTGGCCAAGGAAACTTTGAAACAGGCAATTTAGGTTTAAATTGGGAAGGTCTATACCAAATCTCGGCAAGCATAACCAAGGGAGCATACAAGGTAAGAGAAAGAGGAGGCAAAGAACTACCAAGGTTTTGGAACTCAAATTCTCTCAAAAAATACTATCAATAATATTGTATTCAACACATGATTCAATGAAGTATCTCTTCATTAATAAAAATGCCTTCACAAAAGATCAGTTGCAAATAAATAAATAAATAAATAAATACATATCTATTCTACTACATGCACATACAGCCCCCCAGGCCCGAAAATAGAAGGGGAAACCTCATCAATAGCATCCGGATGTGCCACAGACTCAGTAGCAATAGCAGCCTCCATAATTTCCCTTACAGGCCTTTCAACGGACGTCCTGTTTAGCAGCAAGCTTGGCAAGATCTGCCGGTGTTATTCGATCTAACACCCCCAGGTCCAATTCCGAGTTCTGAGCGAGCAAGACCCTCTTACACTTAGCCTTGTAGGCCTTTAGAAATCCCCCTACCATGCCTTGGTATGACTTTTTGTCACTCGATCAGGATTTCTCGAGCTTAATAAGCTTTTTCTTAAGCTCAACAATTTGAAGGTCCTGCTCTTCAATCCTCCTCGTCAGCTGATCTTGGCTATGCTCCAATTCAAAAACTTTCTTCTGACTCGCCTCAGCCTCAGACTTTGCCTTAACATACTTTGTTTGGTAGAGCTCCAATGCTGCCTTTGTGCTATCCAGCTTCTTCTCAAAATCAATGGCTATAGTTCCTACCTCTGTCTCCTTTAGGTTCTATTGGCTCTTCAGATAGAAGTACTGATCCTTCGCCAGTAGCAAAGCTTGAGTCATCTGTCAACAACAAAAAGTTTACGTCAAAAAGAAGCATATATAATAACAACATGAGCAGTAGAGCTAACTTACTTCCAATGACTGGCCAATCATGGAGTCAAGCAAACCCTCCAGGCCCTCATCGGACCAGCGCCACATATCCTCGGGCAGCCTTAGTGATTCAGCGTATTGATCCTTCATTTGGCTGTTAGACACACTCGAGGGCTTCATCTGCTTCAATATGCAGCCCTTCATATCTGGACACCTAGATAACCTTGGGCGCTGGACATAAATGTCCTTGTCAAGCCCCTCCGTGTCCGACTTCGGCTCGATCAACCACCTCTTTCTCTGACCTACCCATTCCGGTTGTGTTAACCCCACCATTATTTTAACTTTGGGATTGGCAGACACTGCTTCAGGAGCCATAGGAGCTTCGGGCTCTACAGAAGGAAATACTCGCACTTCCTTCAGAGCAGTTGGCTCGTCAACTAATGAAATCCTGCTTGCAAAATTAAAAAAGTCAGCCATTTATAATTGCAAAAATAGATCAAGTCATAAATATAGCTTTACAGTAACACAAATGTACCAGGGGAGTGGACACGACTCAGACAAACTTGCCATAGGTATCTCCTGGACACATCCTCCGTCGATCGAGCTTCGGTAAGACCGTCAAGATGCAGCCATAAAACCATCTCCGCATCATTGTCTGGAAGTCTCGTGGGCTGCCTCACCCTATGGCACTCGTCAGACCACATCCGCTGGACATCTAAGAAGTCCAACTGATGCTCTACAATAAAAAAAATGGTGTCTCCACTTCTTGTGGAGATCTGAAAGCTTTACAAAGAGGGTGTAGTTAGGTACGACTGATAGGGAAAACATCAGTTCTCCATTCTTCTTAGTCAGTCTGTACAAGTATCAAAAAACATCTAGATCGGGTTCTTTCCCCTCTTCATGCATCAGTTGGATGAACCCGGTCAGAATCCTATAGCTATTCAGATGGAGCTGACCATGTGCTATGTTATTCCTATTCAAAAATCTCTTCACAAAGGGATCTAAAGGAAATTTTAAACCTCCTCTAGTTGGTTAAAATACACCACTAATTTACGTAGCCCTAGCAAGGTGGTATGGGTCCTAAATTTCCTATCTACAGTTTGAAGGGTGTAATCGACGGAGATACAGAAGTACCACCCCAATAACTCATCATCTACATTTGAAACAAAAAGGTAAGAATTAACTTGTTCCCTTGGTGCCATAATGAAAGAGGAAAATGCACAACAACAGAAGCAAGAAAAAAGAAGAAGAAAAGATAAAAGATCACCTGGTTACCATAAAGCAAGAATCACGGCAGGCGGAAAGGAAAATAGCAGCGGCAATACAAATGCGACAAAGGCAAAAACAAAAAAGAAGCAAAATACACCAGTCAACAAGTGCAACAGTACTTATAAAGACACAGAATGATTTGGAAACACGTCATTAACTGCCCTCATTATTACTACGTTCCTCCTTAGGCCATTAGAGGCCTTTTGGTGATAAAAAAGCCCAATGAACGAGGAGTCACGACAATGGTGTAGAAGTGTTTTATTTACTGACATACGAAATGATGCATAACTCACGCGATTTAAACTTTGAATCTCTAGGAGTTGAAGCGATGCCACCATATGTCGGCCTGCCCACATTTTGACTGGGCCGCTTCATCAAGCTACTCGGAAAGCATCCAAGCTACACTTTCAGACCATTATGAGGATCGAGCATCTAAGCCTCATGCATCTAAGTCTAGTGACTGAAGTTGGCACCCTCAAGTCACTTCTGTAGTATTGAGATTCTGAGCATGTAGGCCTCACGTCCATGTACCAAGCATCTAAGCCTCGTACATCTAAGTCTAGTAACTGAAGCTAGCACCCTCAGGTCGCTTCTATAGTACTGAGATTCTGAGCATGTAAGCCTCGCATCCATGTACCGAGCATCTAAGCCTCGCGCATCTAAGTCGAGTGACTGAAGCTGGCACCCTCAGGTCACTTCTATAGTACTGAGGTTCTAAGCATGTAAGCCTCGCGTCCATGTACCGAGCATCTAAGCCTCGCACATCTAAGTCTAATAACTAAAGCCGGCACCCTTAGGTCACTTTTGTAGTACTGAGGTTCCGAGCTCGTAAAGCCTCATGTCCATGCACCGAGCATCAAAAATCTAGTGACAAATGGTTCCGTCATGTCGTTTCCAAACGTACGGGTTAATCTATTGTTGTGCTCTTACGCACTTGTCAGATATCCAAGCTCTATAGATTGTATTTCAGTAACGACTGTCCCGAGACTTGGCATTGAGCTCTACTCTTTCATTGTGACTGAGGCTAGCCACCTCAACTCACTCGTCTTTATCACCATATAATACCCCCTTTGTGAAAGCATCAACACCCTACTCTATCCAGACACGATGGACATAAATATCCGAATACACCCGGGGGGGAATCTTGATACCGTCTAATATATTCATGCCTAGTTAAGGGCTCCTTATCTCCTAAACAAGGACACCTGGATTAGGAAGAAGGCAAGATCCATCCGGAATAAGGACTACCCCAAAGAAGAATCCCAATCAAAGAAGGAACACTCTCCTACCAAGATTATGATTTATTATCTCACAAGGAATTTGACTCCTTCTAAGTTTGAGTATTGATATATATAAAACCCTATACCCCTCACGAAGGGGCATCTCTTTCTCACATATTCTAGCTATCTTGTATCCTTCCTACTTCTGTTCTTTAACTTAGGCATCGGAGTGTTCATGGGGACTCTTCCCACCTCTCACCTTGCCTTATGTTCGCGGATTATAGGATACCAAACCTAAGAGTTTTGGAAACCAATTATCAATTACAAATAGAAATAATAGCAAATGCATCCATGATTCACACTACTTTTGTTGTGGCTAAGATTAAAGAAGAATAAATAAAAATCTTAATAACAAACACATAAGCAAGTATTTAAGACTTAGTCAACTAGTAACCAAGTTTCCTAATAATTCCTCCCTTAAATTGATTTGCAAACATACAGTTAGTTTAATTCTTGAACTTTGCACACACCAAGCTGCTCTCTCATCTTCAAGAACAATTATAACTACAAAGGTTTTGTTATAATGTTAGCTAACTGATCTTTTGAGCCATAATGCACCAACTCTATCATTAGTTAAGTCTTAAAAAAAATGAAATCGAACATCGATATGCTTACTTCTACCATGCATAAAAGGATTCTTTGAGAGTTTAATCACTGAGTTATTATCACATAATATAGTGCACTTACACTGCTTAAGTCCAAGTTTCCCAAGAACTCACCACATCCATACTCTTTGATAAGCACACGCAACAACGACAATGAACTCTACTTCAATGGTAGAAAGCGACACAACTGATTGGTTCTTGGAACTTCATGCTATAGCTCCAAAACTCATTTTAAAAACATACCCTGAGGCACTTTTATAGCCTTCAAGATCACTTGCATAGTCACTATTTGAATAAGCAAGCAAGCTCTCTTCTCCTTATTTCATGTAAAGTATTCCCAACTCAACTGTTCCCTTTAAGTAACGAAACACTTTCTTCATTGCTTGTTGATGTAATATAATAGGGGCCTATATGAAATGAGCTATCAAGCTCACTATATATATAAGATCAGGTTTGGTGGTAATCAAGTATATAAGACTACCCACCATTTGCTTGTAAGCAGTGGAATCAATTTTCATGCCTCCTTTATCTTTAACAAGTCTACTTGTAAGAACAATAGGATTTTTTATGGGTTTACAATGCTTCATCCTGAATCTCTCTAGTACCACATTGGCATACTTCTTTTGGCTTATGAAAATCCCAACTGAGCTTTGTACTACCTCCACTCCAAGAAAGTACTTTATGTAACCAAGATCATATATATTAAACTCTTCTTTCATTGAGCTCTTGAACTCCCCAAACATTTGCTTTTTGTTTCTTATGAAAATAAGGTCATCAACATACAAGTTTATTATAAGTATACCTCCCTTTACCATTCTTTGTGAAGAGTGTGTGATCACTCAATCATCTCTCAAATCCCTCATTGATGAAATATGATTTGATTTGCTAAAATAGGCTCATGGGGCTTGTTTAAGCCCATAGAGTGCTTTCTTCAACTTGTACATTTTACTCTCTTTACCTTTACCTCATAACCTCGTGGCTGCTCCATAAACACCTCCTCACTCATCTCATTGTGCAAAAATGCACTTTTAACAATGAGTTAGTATACTTTCCAACCTCGATTATCTATAAGTGCAAGTATTAGTTGAATAGTGTACCAACGAGCTATAGGAGCAAATACTTTAGTGTAGTCGATGTCGACTTGCTATGTGTATCCTTTTGCTATAAGCCGAGCTTTACATTTATCCACCTCTCCCTTCTCATTTAACTTGATCTTGAAAACCCATTTAATACCTAGTTTCTTTTCTCCTCTTGGCAACTCAGTCAGTTCCCATATACCATTCATCTCAATAGCTTGAATTTCTCAGTCCATAGCTTCTCTCTAAGTTGGACTCTTAACAGCCTCTTCAAAAGTTATTGGATCATTTAAAGTGAACATAGTAGGTTGTTGCATCTCTAATGCTAGTTATTGCACTTCATCTTAACCCTTCACTACTCATATAGTCTTCTATCCATATAGGTTCTCTTGTTCTTCTCCCTTGAATTGGATTTGTCACATCAGTTGGTATAGGTGGGTCTAAACTACTTGCTCCATTCTCTTCTTCTTCTTCTTCTATTTTTTTTATCTTCCCACTTAAGAACATCTTCTTCTTCTTTACTTGTTTTACCCCAATTCCATTTTTCTTCCTTTTCAAAAACTATGTCTTGGCTTATGACAATCTTCTTAGACTCCTGATCATACATTTGAAAAACTTTATATTCTTTATTAGCCCTTAAGAACACATACCTGAAGCTCTTATCATTAAGTTTTTTTCTTTTGACTTGTGATATGTGAACTTGCCTTATGTACCTGAACACTTTGAAGTACTCTACTGAAGGCTTGATTCCATTCCATGCTTCTTTAAGTGTTTTATTTTATATTAATGATACAAAACACCTATTGAGCAAATGCAATGCTCAATTCACCGCTTCTGATTACTATTTTTTTGGAACCCTTTTTGCAGTCAGTGTACATCATACCATATTCATTAAAGTTCAATTCCTTCTCTCTGCGACTTTATTTTATTATGGAGAGTAAGTTGCAGTGAGTTGTCTACCGATCCTATTTGAACTACAAAAGTTATTGCACTTAGATGAGGTGAACTCCCTACCTCAGTTAGTACATAAAAAATAAATATAGTTCCATGTTTCCTTTTCTACTATGCTTTTAAATTTTTTAAACACATTGAATGCTTTTGATTTATAATGCAAGAGATTGGTCCATATTTTATGACTATGATCATTAATAAATGTAATTATGTACCTTTTATGGCTATTAAATTCTAGAGTAATAGGACCATATATATCCGAGTGCAAAAGTTACAATGGTTAAGAAGTTCTCCTTAAGCTTTTCTTAGGAAAAGGATCGCGGTGTTGCTTCCCCACTACACAATCAATACATAACTTAAAGCTAGCTTTCAGGATTGGTAAGCCTTTGACTATCTTTCTATATGCCAATATTTGTAGTCCTTTCATGTTAAGATGAGAGGTGCTTTAACCTCAATCCCGTTGTTTTGAGTTATAAGCAATGTCCCTTTGCATTGTGAAAGGGATTTTACTTTTATTTGATTGAATCTTTGGTGCCATAGGTTTGTTATATCATCTAATGATGCTTGAAAGCAAGTTGATCTAGGAGCATTAGTAGTCATAAAGGCAAGCAACACAAACATTCGATTTTCAAACATATTTAATTGCATAATTAACCCTATATTGGATGGTAGATTTTACATATATAATTTTAAATCAAAATAGCCAAAAAAATTTTTGATGTTGCCTAATGCTAAGCAAATTATTATTAAGCTCGAGAATGTAAAATACCTTAATGATCACCTAGGTTATGCCTTCTTTATGTATTTTGATATTTCCTTTCCCCATGATAGCTATCTTCGAGTTATTTCTAAGCTTTACTAAGTGCTTAAAGGACTGATTGAGCTTAATGAACTACTGCTTGCCTCCACTCAGGTGGTTGCTACAGCCAAAGTCTAAGAATCGCACCTATTCTCTTTTGGAATTATGTGTCTCAATGTAACACATAAGTAGTATCTTTTGATCTTTATCTAGCTCAGTATACTCGGCATAATGAGTACAGCTAGGACATTAGTACTGAAAATGTCATAACTTATGGCATCTATAATGCTCAACTATAGCTTTATTGAAAGCTTTCCTCAACCCGTTCCTTTTCCTTTGTAATTTCTATGACCTCTACCTTTTTCACTGACTCTATCTTCTTCCTTTGCTTCAAATCTTTCATCTTATACAACTTTCAAAGCTTGATCTTCCACATCACTTTTCTAAAACTTCTAATTATAGAATAGTAATAAGCTCTGTAATTCATCCATTGAAAGACTATTAATGTCTTTTAAGTCCTCTATAGAGCACACAATATAGTTGAACCTTTTTGTAAGTATGCGTAAGATTTTTTTAACTATTTTTCCATCTTGCATGTCTTCTCCTGTATTTCTCATATTATTTGCTACCAACATCACTCTAGATAAGTAATCATTCATATACTCAATAGTTTTCATTTCCAAGATTTCAAATTCCCTACGTAGTGTTTGAAGTTGAGCTCGTTAAACTCAAACATTTCCTCTATATTTTCTCTTTATGAAGTTCCATAACTGCTTGGAAGTATCATACTGAATGATGGTCTTCATAATAGATTTATCAATCAATTGGAATAGGTAGTTTTTTCCCTCAAATCCTTTAACTTATGGTCTTCCAAAGTGTTAATATAAGTAGTATGCCCTAGAGGCCAATCACACATTTTGACACTTTTAATAATCCTAAATGGAAATTAAATATTTATTTAAATAAAGCATTTATTTATTTGAATATTTTCCCTTTAACATTATGTTAAATGAATTTATTATCAAGATTTGATTATATGAGTTACAAATTTATTTAGTACATATACTATAAAATGTTCATAGTTGGTAAATTAAGATTTTAGTAATATTAATTAGGCTATCACATATGTCTTTTTTCTTGATTAGTATGTGATACTAATAGTGGGAGATAATGACTTTTATGCTACTTTATATGAGATATCATAATAGACATATGGATACTCATGTAATTAGTGGATCGAACACTGACATTAGATTTGTAATTATATGGATATTCACTTATAATCAACAATCACAATCCAGGTCAAAATGGTGCATATAGTTTTTAACCTGAGGTGACACGGTCATCCACATTTAAGTGGTTAGTGTTTGTTATCGCTTACATACTTATGTTATTTACATATTGGTATATGGCATGTGGTGGCTCTAGTCAGTTAAATATAAGGATGAGTGTTTGACCAAGATAGGATTCATTGTCTAGAGTGAATTGGGATAATATCCTACGCTATCTAAGTTTGTTCTTGATGAATAAAGCTCCTAACCAAGACAAACATAACACAGTTTGAAAGAGTTTTAATACTAGAACAGTTTTTCTAGTATTTGTTATGTTTATCAAGAATTATAACTTGAGATGAGGTCATATGATAAAGCTATTAGAGTTTGACTATACCATGACTTTAAGCTATATTGAGATCTTTTAATGAAATAATTTTAGTACACGGTAATTATGACTAAAGGGTTAATGTGAATCATCAATACATGCATTCATTTCTAATTGGGTAGTTATGATATTTATGCTAGGGGTCACTTATAACTTATGAGAACTAAATGTGTATAATTGAGATTTTCACATTTAGACTTGAAAGGTGTTTCAAATAATATCAAGTGTTGATATTATCTTCTCATTGCTAATTAGACATCAACCTAGTAAGTCACACCTAAAAGAGTTTCACCAAATCACCATTAATATTAATTTAGTTATTGATTAAAGAGTTTAAATAATTAATTAAGATTAATGGAATTGGATTTATGTTTTACTTAATGATTCTAGCATATCATGAATTCTAATTCAAGTAAGGGTTTAATTATTAATTTATACTTAATTAATATGAGATATTAATGAAAGTATTAAATTAATAACATATATTATTTCTAATTGAACTTAGATTGATGGCCCAAAAGAGTTTTAGACCAAAGATTAGTCTAAGATGTTGAAAAGGCTTATGAACCTTATATAGGTCTATTTGTCTAATGGATTGGGCTTGGGCCAAGTGTTAGGCCAATTACTAAACCCAAGTCCATATGAAAGGATATAGTCAAATTTGTCATGTTAGGCACACATTATCTCTAATGTGTAAATTATTGACCATGGTAAATTTGGCATATTAGGCACACATTATCTTTAATGTGTAAATTTTTTACTAAGGCAAAAGATAAGGATTAGGTTGCATTGATAAGTGTAGAGAATGAATAAATATATATAAATGAGATGTATTCTCTATATACTTCTTTGAACACTAGTGAATCACATCACATGTTCTTGCTTTCTCTATATATAACCTAATAGAAATGTTTTCTAAGGTTAAGTGAATGTGTAGAGACACGCATCATAAAAAAGGGAGAAACAACTTCTACACAAAACACAAACCCTAATTGTTCTTGTAAGAGATTAAATTAGTGCAAGATTTATGAGGGTCAATTGAAAGGATACTTGTAACTAATCAAATTAAGTAAGAAAGTGGTTTGGTGAAGCTTTGGTGTTTCAAGCTAGAGGCTTTACATTTGGGAGGCTAGAGAATTTAATTCAAGTATTAGACCTAAAGCATCCAAATCTTATAGATAACTATTGTGGTCTAAATCAAAATAGGAGTTTGTATGTTCTCTCAAACTTAGAGTTTCCTAAGTTGATGTATGTATATATTATTTTGATATTTATCTATGTGTAAAATGGAAAATGGATCCTTAGGAATGGAATTCTTCTTGTTATGAAGGGTTATGCAAGTGAAAATTTTAAAATTTCACCATACTTAGGCTTGTGCTCACCACACTTGTAAGTTGCATAATTGATTCCTTTCATGAGGTTTTTCGTTGTGCAACTATTAGAGCTTCTTTAGTGGTACGCTCAATGTAACCATTCTTAATGATACTTTAATACTTTTTTTATCACAATAGGTTTTGCATTAACATTGACTAGTAATGGTTTGGGAATGCTTAAGAAATTATTTCTTTCAACCATCTCTTTCTTTTTCTTTTTCAGTGTTTCACTCAAACATTCTTTTCTCAGTATTTCACTCAAACATTCTTTTCTCAGTATTTCACTCTCTCATTACCTCTCTGTTAGTGATATGTCATAGGACAATTATGTAATGGCCATATTTTGACATTATCATTTTTTTTATTTTAATAATAAAGATGCATTTTTATTATTACTAGCTAATTCTTGTATTATCCTTGATTAGTTAATTCTACTAAGATCATCAAGTACGTGACTTGATAGTAAAACTCTTAGATGATAATTGAATTATAATATAAATATCCCTAGTCGATTATTATTGTAGGAATAATAATGAATAAAGACTAGTATGATGTTGATTAATGATTAAGGTTTACAGATCATGTATATGAGATATTAAGTCAAACTAATAGGTACATATTTAGGAAAATGATGTACTAGATTGACCCATTATGAGAATATTACATGGATTACTGTCATAGGTAATTCTTATTATAGTAGTATTACTTGAGTCTTCTGACCTAAGATCACTATTGTTTATTGCATTATAAGTTCTGTATTTGACACATCCCTACACTATACTTTAACTAGATGGTAAAATAGATTGTGATTGGATATTAAATGAGTTATGTGAGAAATGTGAGTGGTTAAGATAAAATTTATCCCTTAGTTATTTTGAGAAGATATCTGTTGAGCCCCTTGATGAATTAGACTGAAGAGAAATGCATGGCCATGCTAGAATAATAAAGAGTTATCAGTGTCAGTCTACTTAGGATCGGAAAATAATATGATATTATAATATAAAGATGACATAATCCATACCTTATGTTTAATTAGGATATCATGTGATAAAAGGATTATAGTATACGTTGTGTATTAGGTTATGTTGAATTATCGGCCTTCATATAACTTGGATAGTCATAATGTCTTACTAAAGATCAATTATAACTTGTGGGCTAATATATGAATTTTAGGCCCATTGCCAACATTGTGTGAACCTATAGGGTCGCATACATAGAATAAACCCAAAGCAGACTTGGATTAATATGCCCAATAATTATCTCTATGTAAGATTAAATAAATAAGTAAATATATGTATAATATTTATATTAGTATTTATTTATTTCCTAATTTATTTAAGGTAAGAGTTATCTAAAATAAATAGGAAAGAATTCTAATGTGGAATTAGAATCAAAATAGAAAGAGAAGTTTAAACTTACCAAAATTGTTTTGGTAAGTGGAAATGTGTGAAACTCTAAAAAGGATGGCTATAAATACATCTCATTCTATAGGGTTTATATTTAAGGTTAAGCCATTGTTTCTCATTCTTCTTCCTATACTTCTTTTATGAAAAGAAAAAAAAACATAGAGAAAAACATGTTATGAGACAATAAAGGTTCTAGCATACTTACTTTGCTTTGGATCATCTTGCTCATGTAGACATTGTAGAGGACGTGATCTTTTGTTGACTTCTTAATCCGATAAGAGAACAAGAAAAGCTTGAGGTAAGGTGTCACCGGAGTGAACCCGCTCTTTTTCTTCCAACTATCTTTCCATTAGATCATCTTGGTGAGTGTTTGGAAACCCTCTCAATTAATGTAAGTCAAATTACATGGATTCAGATTATACGTTTTGTCGTTAAAAGTTTTATTTTCTATTGTGTTATGTATCACAAAACCCAACACTCTCAAATCATGCCCCATTGTGAGGCTCTAATACAATTGTTAATATTGAAAGTAGAATACTCTATTTGTAGCTTTCAAGCTTATCTTATTCATTAACTCAAAAGAGGCTTTTATAAAGCCATTACAAATAGGAATAATAGCAAATGCATCCACAATTCACACTACTTTTATCATGGCTAAGATTAAGGAAGAATAAATCAAAATCTAAACTACACCCCCACAGACCAAGGCTTATTTCAACAGAAAATAAAAAACACATAAGAAAACATTTAAGACTTAGTCAATTAGTAACCAAGTTTCCTAACAGTTTTATCATCTAGTAGTTGTTTGAAGCCTTGCCTTCGTTTCTTAATAAAAAAAATTAATTGTTCTTTTTACAAGAAGAAAAATATTATAGTTAATAGTTGAAAAAAAATTAAAAATCATTAATGGGATTTTTTTTGGTTGGCTTTGGTCATTCCTTTATACCTAAAATATTAAAAATATTTTACAATTGAAAAAGAAAATGAAATTAGATCAAAATTAATGTTCAAGATATTGACTAATTTTAATGAGAGAAAATGAAATACCTTAACATTCAAGAAATTGACTAAAGTTTTAGTTGTCTTTCTTCTCTTTTTTCAACGTTAAGTTTTTGTTTTAAATTTTTCATTTTCGGCCATCATTAATACAATGGTCTTTTATAATATTTTTTATTTTCTTTACTTTATTTTTATTTTCTTATTTTTAGCAAATACAAATCTCTGATCTATTTGTTTTATTTAATTTTTGTGAATTTTTAGATCTTCCTTTATGAAGTTATTTTTTTCTCTCTATGAGATTTAATTTCCTTATGGAATTTGAGTATTTTTTCATTGTGAAAATTCTGTTACTTTTTTTTGTAATCGGAATCATTTAAAGATCAGATAATCAATTTGCAGTTAATTAGAACCATTAAATGGAGTGTACGGATCACCAAGTTGCAAATTAAAAGAGTTATGTCAATATAATTGAAGAGTAATGATAAAATATTTACAATAATAAGATTTTTTTTATACTTTTTGATTATACTTTTATTTTATATATATATATATATATATATTATTAAAATTTATCTTTAATTTTTATAAATGAATGGTTGATCTTGTCTTGAAACATATTGACTAAAGTTAATGAAAGAAAACGAAAGGCATAATACATATATGACCCTTTATATTTGTCTTTTTTGTCAGTTTGACACTGTAACTTATAGTTTTGCCATCTTGACACCTGAACTTAGCTAAAATGCACTTGTTTGCGTAATATGATGATATAATGCATGTACTACCCTTGTACTTGTTACTTTTTGTCAGTTTGACATCTATACTTGTAGTTTTTGGTAAGTTAAACTCTTATGATATAACACTTGTTGATTCGTTATTCTATGCCACGCATGTTAATTGGGGTTTCAAAATTACATTTTAACAAAGTTCATGTGTCAAAATGGCAAAACTATAAGTTGAGATGTTAAACTAACAAAAAGTGACAAATACAAAGAGGTCATATATGCATTACACCAAAACGAAATTAATCTACTTTGCTTTTTGCCACAATCATCTCTTGAAAAGTTGAAAAAAAAAATGTAGATTCTTTTTTCTATTGTTGAGTAGATAATTGTAGATTCTAAGCAAAGGATCTCATTCGCCATTTAATTATCGTTGTTATAAGGCTATCTTCAACTAAGGCATCGATTTGTTGTTTTGCAGCAAATTTCCACTCCAACCAAGACAACAAATTGCTCATTAATTTGCTATTTTGTATAGTGTCCCAACAATTTTGTTGGACACTGTTAATCACAACAGACACTATTTATCTTTTTTTTAAACATAATAGTCATATATTTTTACATGTCTAATATTTTTTATCAATTTCATCCTAAATTTTTTTATTTCCTTTTACATGATATTTATTTTGTCAACTTTTTAATTAACAAAATATAAAATTACTTTAATATCTTATTATTTATATTTTTATTATTTATATTAATTATATTACATATAGTAATTCACAAAACTGAATGGATTATAATGTTTATTTTATGTAATTGAAATGTTTAATGTGTTTTAATAAAATAAATTGTGATATTTTATATTTTAATAATAATTAATTGTTAATATATATTTAACTATTAGCTTTACAAAATTTTAGTTGCATTTATATAAAATTTGAATTAAGATAATTAATTATTAGACTAAATTATGATTAAAATAAATATAATATTTAATTATAGATTATTTATAAATAACCATAAAAAAATATTACATTTGGATGAATATGTAAAAAATAAAAAGCATGAGTATAATTTGTAAAAATAATAAAATGTAAAAAAATAAAAAATAATAAAAGATATAAAAAAATATTCAGAAAATTTTTTTTTTATAAAAATTGATATTATGAATTGAAGATAAAATATTATAAATACAGCAATTTGCCACAAAATTTGCAGCAAATTGATGTTTTGGGTTATAGATGGTCTAAAGAACTAACTTTTTGGGCAATTATTATTTTCTTAAAAAAATAGAAGTGTACGTTATGTATGGGGGTAGTTTGACACTATGATTTGTGGTCTTAGTAGTAGAGTCCCTCCAACAGGCACAAATTACTCATATCATTGTTACATTGCCCTTTTCATTTCTTGTCACATTGCCCTTTTAATTTTTTTGGCACATTGATCATAACGGTGAATAAGGAATTTCAAAAAAATTTATTTGAATTATTTAAAAAATATAAATTATTTTTTCAATGTACTTATTAATTATCCGTCAAATGAATATACATTTTAATTTTATTAAATGATAAAAAAAACTAAAATACGATAAACATATGCACATTGAATTTCATTTTAATTGAATAAGATATATAATTAATATTGGTTCAACTAAACATAATGAATAAAGATGTGGTTGTACTTGCATCTGTATTAACAAAATAGTGAAAAATAGTTGAGGGTTTGAATTTGAATTTGTAAATGAAATTAAATTGTTGAATGCGGGACGGTTGGATATTAATAGCGGATGGTTTTGCACCAATAAGATCACAGAAAGGATAATATGCAATTATTTAATTTTGGGAGGCTATCTTCTTTAGAAAAATTGGACAATGTTGATGGAAAAATTGCATAATATGAGGTATTTTTTTCAAAATTAAATAGTAATTAATGATAAAATTTGAAATTTACACTTTATAACATCTTTAGAAAAGGCTAACCGTTAAATTGTTTTTCCGCTAACTCTTATATAATTTTATTGATATTCTAATAGGTAAAACTCTGCTACCGTGTTTTATATATATATATACATTTTACGTTTTATAATACATTTAATCGAATTGTGCATGTATTTCTGTATAACATGAAGCTTCGAGTCCACATTAAAATTTATAGATGTATCCACTTCTAATTTTGTCATTTTGAATTATTGTGATGAATTATTACAGTCTATAACATTTACATTATTCTTTTAAATTTAGTTATTTGTATTAATTTATTTTTACAAGTCTCTTACAACTTCCTGCTCTTGTAATAAAATCTCATTGTCTGTTGTTAATAAAAAAAACTCACACGCAAACTTCCTTGCATTTGATAGCCCTTCATATCTTAGAATTATGAGGGAAAAGATTCTTGAAATACTTTGCTAATCACAGTAAATGAGCCCACAATAGTTTTTGCCTGTAATTAATTTTTTACTAAGTCATTATTAATTTTCTTGATCATGAAACTAAAATTGGCTTTTGGAGGGGTTCCTCGATGGCCATTAGTCATGGGTTAGAGAGCATTTGCCAATGCAGACTAGCTACGAAAGTAGGTTTCTTTATATTTATATGCATGTACGTCCAATTGACATTGGGTAAGCTATATGAATGTTTGGACAGACTCCATGGAGTTTATATATGGCAAAAGGAAAGGGTGCATGAATATATTGTCTCCTTTAACCATATACAAACACAATTGCACAGTTTCTTGCTTTTTTCTTTAGTGCATATTGGTGGTGTGTCATTTTCTTCACATTGAAGCAAACACGTTATGGATATGAAATTGAAGAAAGAAAGCCACTCATTCATCATAAAATAATAAATAAATATGTTCGGAAAACAAAAATTTACTTATTTTTTATTAATTTTGTTTGTCTCAATTATCAGTATTCAAAATTTACGAAATTTTAATTAATTCAATTTGATTCAGACATAATCACAAGGATAGTAAAAATCTCTTGACAACTAATTTAATATGATTGTATTCACAATGACTCGAATATAAAATGTTGCTTAAATGAAAATAGTTCTCACCGATTAATTTTATAGATTATCATTACTTTTTTTTATTTTTTCATTCGAGTAGAATTATTTAAAGTTACACTTGTAGTTGTTCACAGAGTTGTGAGATTTTAGTTTATTCTAATTAAAATTTTTAATATAATATAATATTGCATTTTATTTGTTATTTTTTTTGAAGAAGTGAAAACAAATTCTTAAAATTAATGTTTTGTTAATAATATTGATTATGGGAATGAATTATGTTTAATACAATAGATTAAGAATTTAAGCAAGTTTCAATGGCTTACCCTACTAATTGATTTGAGCTGGGTGGTGTAGGATCATCAAGAGATAAGTGAATAAGAACCATCATGTGATGAGGTGAGTAGGAAAAAAAGAAAATGGGTATCAAGGCACATGGGCATGGAATTGAAAGGAAAATTATAGAGTTTGATAGCAAATTGGAATCTCATTCACTCTCCATTATTAAACTAAAAAAGAGTGTGTTGTGGGCTAAGCAAATGGCTTTTTTTTTTTTTTTTTTTTTTTTTTTTTTTCTGTGGGTTGTGTTTTTTTATCCTAATTCAGCTAAATCTCCTTGCAAATTAAGAGGCACGTACAAAGAGCATGTTGAATCTATGCTTGTTTTAATTTGGTTGAAAAATTAGTCATAAATTCGTACTATTTTTTCGATATCAGCATAAATTATCTTTCTCTTATATTAGTATGAATTCTTGAATTGAAAGCCATTTGATATTCCGATCTAGTTCCAACATTGCATTTTTCGAGTTGAGAAAATCACATCATTATTTCTCTTTCAGTACTAGCAGTAAAAAAGAGTAATTCATAACTTTAGGTATAAAAAAAAGTGTTGAAATCCAAGTATATAATCATTAATCCATCCACCCCAGATTTGATTTTCTCCATCTACCTGTCTATTTCCAGAGAATGACACCTGATTTTCACTCTGAAACTGTTGGAATGATATAGGAACCTGATAGACAGAAGTGCTATTTCGTTATGATGATTCAGCTTCCATATGAGACACTTCTGGAAATAGCTGAAATCAAATCTAATAATCAAATAAAATCAAACAAATCATTATTTCAATTCAAATTAAAATGTAATTGAACTTCTTTTTTTCTTTTTGCTTTTTGTGATTCCAAAAAGGGGTTAGAAAAGAAAAGGATCAAAAAGTTGGACTTCGCTTTTAATCTTATAACTACTTTCTTGCTTTATTTCCAATATTCTTATTCATGAAGTAAGAGATTATTTCCTTCCTAACATAATTGTTATATGGAATGAGACTCGAAATATTTTATAATTTCAATTAGAAAAACTTTTATCATTGTGTTCAAAACTAAATGAAGCTGAACATTAATCCATTTAATTAATTTATAAAACATTTTACTTTTATTCATATTACAATTCACTTCAGCTCCTAAAATATTATTATCATCTACTAAATATTATATAATTTTTCATAAATTTAATTTAAGTAAAACTGAATTTACCCTTTATTTTATTCAATTTCATTAAAAAAATATTTTTATTTTCAAATAAATTTTAAATATAGTTCATTTGAATCAAACATATTTTATCAATAAAAATTAATTTAGTGCTAAACAATTATACAAAATTAAGAAGTTATAATTAAAAATGAACTTTATAAAATTTTTATTTAAACCAAACATAGTTACTTAGATTTACAAATAAAATTTATAAAATTTTATAAAATTTATTTGAACTAAGCACATCTTTAAATAATTAAATTCAAAACTATGATACGATAAATAATTTATTATTGTGTAAAACTGATAAATATGGATTGTGTATTTTATTGTTTGTATGTTTCATAAAAAACAAAAGAAGTACATAACGGTAGCATTTTGGTGAAGTAGGTAGCAATGTTATCGAAGTGGGTAATACACTAAAACTTGAAAGTCAAAAAATAATGGGTAGACATCACTCTGCCACTTTTTATTTGTATTCCATTATTAATGTATTTAAAATTTAAATGACATAAATAACTTTAACTTAACTATTTATTTTTTATTATAATTTTTATTATCACATTCCATTATTAAAATATTTAAAATTTGAATAGTACAAAATATTTCCAATTTAAATATCTATTTTTTCTTAACAAAAATTAAACCCCATATATATATATATATAGGTTCACGAAAGGTATAAATTCTTAATGAATTTATTTAGCGTTTATGTGTAGGATAATTTATTTTATTTTTAAGTGTTAGAAATAAAGTATTTAAGGAGATTTAAGCTTTGATTTTTTTTAATTTCGTTAAAATTATTATTTATTTCTACAAACAATTTAAAATATAATTTAAACTAATTAGTCAATTTGAGTTTTTATATCTCGCATTATTTTCATAAAATGTAATTATTGTAATAACTATTATTGATTTTGTTGTCAAATTTTTTATTATTTTAGTTGGGCAGAAGAATACTTACTAAAATAAAGTCATATAATATAAATAATGTAGAACTAAAGTATAATTGATTTATTTAAAACTAAAGTATAATTTATTTATCTAATGCCTTATAAAAAAAATTAAAAGATAATACAAATAAATACCAAAAATATGTTCCAGCATTTAGTATTAAAAAAATAATTTATACATATGTAGTTCTTGTTTCATTTATATAATGTATAAATAATTTTCTTCCATAAATATATAAGTTAATAAGATGAAAAAATTTCCTTAGTATGAAAATATTTTGTAAATAGTAAAAAATTAAAGATAATCTACTTTCCATAAGAGTTGTAATTTATTTGGGTAACTAAAAAATCAATAGTGAAAATTAAAAATATTAGAATAAAAGGTATATGTTAAAGATGAGAATATTTTAATTCTTTTGTACTTTAAAAATATTAATTATGGAGTGCAAAAATTCATGTGCAATATATTAATATACATAATTTTTCTTCAGAAGATAATGTAAGAGTTTGAAAATAGCACCCAACCAATTGAAATGAGAATCAAATTAAGTCTGTGATGAATTTAGCAGTTAAGTCCCACAACGAATTTAACATCTAGCAAAAAAAAAAAAAAAAAAAAAAAAAAAAAAAGGGGAAGAATCCCAATAATAACGAAACGAAAGGAGGAGACAAAAACCTCTTTTCTTCTCATTTATTATGGTTAAACAATGGAAAAATTATAAATATTTAAATAATGGAGTGTGATAATAAAAATTATAATAAAAAATAAATAATTAAATTAAAGTTATTTGTGTAATTTAAATTTTAAAAATATTAATAGTGGTGAAGTGTATAAATCTCCACCCAATATAATGAAATTCTTTGATTTTGGTAAAAAAAAAAAAAAATTCTTTGATATTAGCATGGATTTTTGTTCATTTTAGAAATATCTGATATTTCTTAATAAACTATATTTATATCCTAAATTAAATTTGTGTATAAATTTTGTGAGAAAATGACAACTTAATATGTTATAATTAAAAAATTTGTTACACAGTCAATTATTATTTTTATTTTATATATAAGTAATGTCGCTTATAATTTGTAGATATGAAATTTTGTAATCCCACTTGCTATCTTTAAAATAAAATTTTATCAAAGGTAAATTTATAAATAATCAAATTTTTTATAAAAATTTATTCTCATTTTTAAAGAATTTTCTATTAGATTAGATTAATCAGTGATGAAATGTTAATGTATAAATATCTTTTTACTTTCAAAATACAATAATCATATTGTTAGTATAATTATAGCGATGATTTTTTTTTTCTATGATAGAGGCTCTTATATATCTTTTTTATAATAGGAATAGGAATAAATAAATCTTACAAATAGAATGTTTGTTATTAGAGGTGTGCAAAAATGGTCAAAACAGATTAATTCAACTGAACCAATCGGTTTGATTTTGGTTTTAAAGTGAAAATTAAAAAAATTGAACTGATTAAATATTTATGTATATATTATAACATATTATATTAAATACATTAATTTAAAAAATACTTAAATATTAAAATTATATACAAAAAATTATTTTAGTTAGATTATTAATGAATAAATTTTACAAAAAATAATAAATTAATAAATATGTATTTTTTAATATGTTAACAATATAATTAATAAACTGATTAACTGAACCGAATTATTTCGGTTCGGTCTTATTCAATTTTTGTATATATTCAGTTTGATTTCAATTTTTTATTTTAGATATTTTCTATTAATCGTTTTTATTAGTTCAGTTCGGTTTTCGACCAAAACCGTCGAATGCTCACTCCTAAATTGTTATACATGTTCTTCGGTTGGTATACTGAAGGCGAGATCATTCATATTGGGTTATGTTCGAGTTTTGGGCACCGACCCAACATAGTCCAACCGTTAAAGTTCAAGATGCTCCTTATATGTAGCCCACTTAAGACCACGGGCCAGGCTACGCATGCTACTCTCAAGTAAAAAAGAAAAAAGCCCAGATGTGGTGTCCAATTCATGCAACAATAACGACGCCGTTTGTAGAATTAAATTAACGCAACAATTACCATTCATGCAACAATAACGACGCCGTTTGTGGAATTAAATTAATTCATTGCCCCATCGCCATCGGCACGTTTAGAAGTGAACGGAAAAACAAAAAAGAACGTTGAAAGTCGGTTACCTGCCCGTCATAAACAAGACATAACTACCAAACGGCCAAACCGATGCACACAAATTGCAGTCTCTCGCACACCACATTCTCACCGCTGGGGCATTCGCGTGGGAGCGAGCCAACGAAACGCACGCACCGAGCCGTCTTCAACGCACGTTAAGAAGCTTCGGATCTGTCATCACAATCAATAAGTCATCATGTGGCGTTCTTTTTGGCGATCCATCGATCGCTTCTCGCTTCAGCACTTCAAGTACGCACTCAATTCTCTTCACTTCACTTCACTTCACTTCACTTCACTTACAGTAGCAGTAGATTTTGCGACTGCAAGTACTGGTTTATATGATTTTTTTTTTGGAGACAGATATGTGATTAATGAGTTACGAGAGATCCAAGTTGTGGATAAGCATAACAGGGTAATTGCAATAATTTTTTTTTAATTATTTGATGTTAATTTAATCATTGTTTGAATCTGTATTTTTCTTTTTATGTTCGTTTCAGGAATTAGTTGTAGATCTTCTTCAGTCTATTGTAGAGATAGTTACGTACGGTGATAGGCAAGATCCGCTGATTTTTGAGTACGAACAATGCTCGCTACTCACTGTTTGGCTTGCATTTTGGTAATTTTTGATTATATTGAAAGTGTTTTTTTTTCCTCTTTTGCAATTCTGCAGATGTTTTATGGAATATCAAGTTTTGGCTGAGTTTGTTCGTCTGTTAAAGATCAGCACAAAAAATTCAAGAATTGAGGCACCGTTGCTTCAGTATCTTAGTATAATGATTCAAAACATGGATAGCGAACATTCAATCTGTAAGGTGTCAAGTTTCTGGTTTGTTTTGCTTTGTTTAGTTACCAGTCTATTGAATTATGTTTTGGTAGTTGCTCTGATTCTTGTTCTTCAATTACATTTTTAGTGATGAATTTTGATGATTTTATTACTCCAGACTACTGTTTGAGCAATGACTACATCAACAGCATTATAGCACATCAATACAAATTTGATGGGGGAGATCTAGCTCCGTACTATATATCTTTTTTAAGGTGATTATATTGCTCCTTTAAAACTGCAATTTTGTTCAAATACTTCTGCTGGTTGCATTATCTATATGTTGCTTTGTCTTATATGTATAATTGCATATATATGACTCCTATTCGTGCCTTTTATTTTGAACTTTCACATATCAGGGCAGTGAGCAGCAAAATAAACAGAGATACTCTTTGTCTCCTTGTAAAGGTTAAAGGGGTAAGATAAACGTATGAACCTAAGATTTTCTTCTTCATATTTTATGCCTTTTACATCATGCTTTAGTGTTGAATGCTATCATTAGTTATTGAGCTACGTGCTTTTTGATGACTAAGAAACCGGTGTAGAGTTCATGGCCTTCTCTTGTACTCAATTAGAAAGCAAATTTACATTTAGGAAAGCAAGTTATAAGAATTCTTTACTTAAATTGTCAATGCATTATTTAAATTATCAATTCCCCCTGGATTATGATTATATGAGGCAGTTCTTACCCTTGGCTGGTTGATGATTTTTAGTATGCTAGGCCTTAAATTTTGTTTGGCATGCAAAAAACGTTTGATTACACTATCGCTGTATGAATTTGATTTGATTTGATATTTTAATGGTGAATGTAAGAAGGTGCTATGGGAGGTAGGTAGTTGTTTTTCTTTGTGTTCTGAAGGTGTTTGGCCAATGAAAAGCAGAATCGGAATTTATTAGTAGTGTTTTTATTGTTTGGAGTGGGGAAGATGTGTAGTTTTTGGCCATTTTGGACTGTGTTACAGGTCCAAATGCAGCTTGCTGGTGTTCCACCTCATTTGTTAACCATGGTCCATAAGCAGGATTTGTGCTCATCGACAGAATTCATTCAGATAACACATTTGTGTTTGGATCAAAACATGTTTGAAGCTTCAAGAATTTTTGCTCATGCCTTTGCTGAGTTTTGGCCATGATCTTAAAAGCTCTGTTTATCATGTGTTTTCTCTGATTGCAGGATGTTTTAGTCTCTTTTCCGTTGTATAGTGAGGCTCTTAAATTTGCTCAGCATGGGGAAAAGATGATTCAGACAGCTGTACGTGCATTATCTCTCAACATATACAATGGTATTTATTTGCTATCTATAGTTAGTACTAATGGGAAGAGTTTCATGTGTAGTTCATAACGTAATTCTTTTGATCTTGTAGTTAGCGATGATATGGTTTATCAGTTTGTTTCAACTCCTCCAGCTTCAAAATACTTCTCAGACTTGGTTCATGACTTGAAAGAGCAATGTTTTCAACTGGACAGCTTGGTCCTTGCTACCGAGTATTTTTCTTTGAATTTCTAAGAGAAGCTTATCTCATTTAATAAATAGTTCTAGGGTAGTGGTAACCAAATTTGTGTGAGTAAACTACTTGAATTTTGATGCAGGGTTGCAAGCACCAGTCAAAGAAGAAAGGATCTACTTTTGGAAACTGATAAAATTGTTGATGATCTGTATTACTTTAAGGATATTTTAAGTGTTGGTGCATCTTGTTTGGGTAAAGTGGTTACACAGGCTCTTCTCGACTTGCTTTTATTTCCCATATTGCTTCCATTATTTCAATTAAGGCAGAAGGACGTAAGTTATTTTCCTCTTATCTCATCCTTTTGCATTATTTTTTGGAACTTATGAGATAATCTCTGGGAATAGTTTAAGATTGAATTGTCTTAATTGTTTTTACTGTTCTGGAGGCTGCATTTTTGTCAATGGACCCATTTAAACTTGTATTTTTTTTTTTTTATCGAAACATGGATTAATAGATTGTGTTAATTGTATGGTCAGATGGAATACCTTAGGTTTCACTTTAAACATAGGGTCACTTACAGTATTGATAAATTTGTTGGGGTTACACCTCTTGTGCACATGGCTTATACACCCTATGCATGTCAATTCATTTTGTGCGCTTGCATATGTAATAAACTTAAGTGACTTGTCTCTATTTTGTATCGATTATTATTTTCTAGTGTGTCAAATGTGGAAGGCCAAAGTGTCTGATAATAGATTTCCCTTTGGCATGTATTCTTCAAATCTATCATAAGAGATGTAAATTGGGTTCAAAGGTGTTGTCAGGTGGCTACTGTCCTATAGGCTTTAAAGTTCTAGTTTCTGGTTTTTCAAAACTTAGAAACTTGATCCACATTTTTTCCCTTTCTTCCCATGGCAGCATCAGTTGCATTTTAATTAAGAATTCAAATCATCATGGTGGGAGGCATGCAGAAAAATTTCAATGTTTGCATCTTAAGTGACACATAGAAAATTTTCCCGTAATTGAGCATTTCATAACATTTTTATTTTGTTTCAGGGTGCAATTCTATCTGCCATTACGTCTCTGTATATAGTCTGTCGACTTCTTCAAATTGTTGGTGGAAAAGAAATTATTAACTCTGTGGCCGAAATTATTCTATACCCTTTGATGCTAAGTATGAGGGATGCTAGCGAAGGCAGTACTGATAAATCATTTTTCAACTATTTGGATAATGTGGAAAAATTGGTACTTTCTGGTTCGGAGTCTGAAAGAGCAGAAAACATCAACGGGGATCTTCTCAGCAAGGATATATCATCCAATTCTCATTCCTTAAACCACTATTTGGATGATAATGTATGTCCAAAAAGGTTTGTGGATCTTGTTTGTTTTAAAGGTTTTTTTTTTTTTTTCATGGTGTAAATGATAATATATTTTGAGGAATGAGTCTGCTTCTTCTTGCATTAAGTAAGTTGCCTATTATCTACTTTTTGTCAATGTTATCCACAATTTGAATTCTTGGATCCTAGGTGAATCCAGCAGGAAAACTAGGATGTAATGTAGAATTAGCTGAATCATTTGTTCTTATTGATAGAACAAACATATTATATGTTTTTGTATGCAGCCATGTCATATGTCTATTGAATCCATGTATAATGTTATTGGTGAAGGAATTTCGTTGTGTATTTTTGCAGTAGAAATCCTGGAAATAAAAGAATACTAAAATTAAATATGACACAACTTTGATTTATATGAATATCGCACACACTATAATGTAGGAGGCCTTTAACTTATGTTGTCAATTGGATCTCTCAAGTAGAGTTCCATGATATGCAGATTTCACTACCCGAGTTAATATCCATTTCATAGAAGTGTAGACTCTAAACAGACGCTAATTTTAATTGTTACTTTGTCATTTTCTGTCCATGCCTCAATTTTGGATCTTGTTGCATGTAGTGGAAGCATAGAAGGTGATTAATCTATTGCCAGATTTACAGACTTGTGATGTATGCATGTTATTTTTATTTCGTCATTACCTAAAGAAAAAGTTGTGTTGTGTTTTAAGATTTATATGTTGCTTGAGATGGTATCTAAGCAGATAAGATAGAATGTGTTTTGTTTGATCTAGGTAAAGTACACTACAGGCAAATAGTTCTTTTTCTGCATTGTATAGGAGTTGTTAGATTGTGTTTATTTGTCCTCACCATGATATTGATTGTTATGCAGGAGCGGAATACTGGATTTTATTTTTTCTGACAATCACAGTCTCTTGCTAGCATCTCTATTCTTATTGCATGCTTTAGCAGAAAGTAAAGGTATTATTTATCAACTGATTTTTACATTAAATGCATATTTGATATTTGAAAGTGAATTTTGTGTGATTGAGATGTCCTTTTATTATTTTTCTTATATTTTTGTTTGGGTACAGATATTGATTATTCACTAGCGTCTATGATTGGACCAAGTACTATGCAGCATGGAATGGTAAAATATCAAATTGCATATGCTTTTGATAGGAGTTAAATCCATCATCATATCTATAATCAAGTTTTCCAGTAATTTCTTCTAATGGAATTTACTAATAATAAATAGTTTATAAATTGTTCTTTAGGTAGCAAATTGTAGTTTTAGTTGATCTCTCAATTTTTTTTTTTAAATCTAGGTAGGGAGGAAAGGGATCTCAGCATGTAAACCCTTGACCTCTTATGTTCTAAAGGGAGTGGAATTTTTTCCAAACCCCCTGTAATGTATAGGCAAATAAATGTATCATGAGGCCAAAATTCCATTACAAAACTAGCAATATGTAACACATTGCTTGTCATTTAAATTTCTGGGCTGTGTTTTGAATCCAAATTTCATTCAATCACAATATAATCCTTTATGCATGCTTGAGAGCTGTTAGATTCGGGTTGAGTCTTCTGGTTGCTAAATACTTGGAATACTGGTGTGAAATTTTCATACTGTTAGCAACAATCAATTGTCTAATCTAGTTGTTCCCTGAAGAACCGCTAAATCCCTAATCTGATGCCAGGGTCTCAGTACGTTCTCTACATTTTTTATCTGATTTTGAGTCTTTACATTGTTGATATATTCATCATTTCAGGCTCATGACATCCGAGCTTCAGAGCCAGCTGATGGAAGTATCCTTGTAAAGTTTATGCCACAGGTATATTTGCCATCTGATAGTTCTTCTGTTTTCTTTTGGATTAAATTTTTAAATCTGTGAATAACAGTGTGCTGTCCAATGCTCCTCTTTAAGCTCTCACATTTTGATTAAATTTTCTGTAACTTTACCTAATCTGTGAACTTGACCTTGAGTGTCTTGGTTGTGCATAGCTTTCATTATCTTGACAAACTTCTTATTTTTTTTTTTTACAGATTTTAAATGCATTATTGAAGGTTTTAGCAAGTGGGCCCTCAGTTGACACACAAATACAATGGTGCACAGGGTGGTTCTTGCGGAAGCTTCTGGTTTTACTAGGAAAGAGTCTTGATGACTATAATTTGCACTTGTTTAATGTAAGGACTTCTTTTAATATAAGTGTCTATAATGTTGGCATGCATTGTAGATTGCTATAATACAACCAATCAATTTTTTCAATGGTCATACTTCTGCCAGCTATAAATCACATATATTATTATTTATCACGGAGTTTGTTATGGTGCTGTTGGTTGGGAGGCATTCTTTCTCTACTCCTCCACTGCCCCCCCTTTGCTCTTTGTTTCTGGGTATTCTGTTTCAAAGTATTTTTTTTCAAATTTTAAATTCCATTGGTTTTCTTTTAGCAAGTTACATATTCTAGATTTCTTTTTTGCTATTGGAAGTTGGGAGATGGGCTTCATATTTTAATTTTTAATTCAATTATTTTCACCAAGTTATCTTAATTTACAGATTACCAAATAGAAGTAGAACTCAACTTGCATTGTTTTGCTTCATTCTGGGATTTGTTCTTACACTTTAAGAAACAGAGAAACATTACCATCATACCATCTGCCTTGCAACGATTGATTATTGAACTTACTTTGCAGTTATATCTTTTCTAAAGGTTTATATTTTCTAGTTCCCATTGACAGACCTCGTATGAGCAGTCTCGCAAATTGTTGCAGAAAGAACTTGATGGGTGCTGGTTTGATTTCATTCTGGACACTATAAGGAATGAATGGGCAACTTGTAAAACAGGTATCTATTCAATGCCTAGAACTGAGTGCCCTAGGTTGTAGGGTTTTCTTGGGGTTTGGTGGTCTTATAATTTTGAGAGTGAACAGGTGAGCTGAATGCCCACCAAATGTGTAAAACTGCAAGAAAAAATGGAAATGATTTTGATATGGATCAATTTTTCTCTTGAGCTCATTTATCCATCATGACTTCATTTACAGCTCTTGAAAACCCATCTCTATCCAAAGATCCACTTTTCTTACTGGAGCTTGCTGTCCACCCACAAGTAACATCAGGTATGTTTCATTTTCATGCTAATCTTGTATATCTAGTTGGACTGGTAGTTTTCTTACTTATGCACTGGAAGTAAGCACCTTTTGCCTTCTCCATTGTTTTGAGAGTAGCTAACATCAGTTATATTTTGCAGGCAATGTTACATCTTGTGTTTCTTGGCAGAGAATGGTTGACATAGTGAAGGTTTGTGATTGTATCATTTACTTAATTAGAGTAGTTTAATGGGATACTTCCAATTTTAAATCCAATTACTCCTCACTGTGTGTTGAGCTGGTTGTTACTTTGTTTTTACTCTTGATATGCCAAACTTTTATTCTTGATATTGGTGTGCTTATGCATTTGGCCATTCTTGACAGCATTTAATGAGATAGTTTGTTTTCTAAGAAAATGTGTGTTAGTTGGCAATTTTTTTGGTTTTCAAGTTCTTGTGCAACTGACTGTGATCATCTTCTTGTTAGTTTTTTTCATCATTTTCATTACAGAAGTTTCTGAGATATTGAACAACTCATAACTGTTACATGTAGGTTTTCATTCTCCATTTTCAGTTGAAGGCTCTGATTTGCAAAGACGAGTTGCTTGAAAAGCCCTTTCTAGCTCCTCTGAGCTGTCCTTCTGTTGATTCTAGAAGAAACGATGCTTCAGATCTTTCATCTGCAAGCTTTGGGTCAGAGATTTCATTAGGTTTGGGCATCATTACTTTTAGCTCTCCGTCTGTCTTATGCCCCAATGACTAGTCTTCATTCTTTGATTTGTAAAATATTTGCAGGATCTGGGATCCCCTGCAGGATTGCCTTTTCAAATGCTGGAATCAGAGACATTTATTTGATACCTATGGCAAAAGGAACGTCTGGGAAATTGTTTCTTGTGGAGAAACATCCTTTCCGCAGTCAACGAGGAGTTGTTATTGCAATTACTTCATTGGCTGGGTTGATTGTAAGTTCTAATCTTGCTACTTTTTGTCCTCAGCTTATGTGTGGAAAGAAAATTATTTTGATGATGAACCCATTTTGAAGGGAGTTGTTGATTTAGGACTGACTAGAACAATCAATGAATTCTTTTAGTAATGAAGGGGCCTACCACGGTTGGCCTATCTTGTTGGCTTCAGCAGATGCTTGCTTGAGTGCTGAATTATATTTGAGCCTTTTGAAAAATGAATTTCACCAATGTCAATGGCCAAAGACCTGACCAGTGACCATCTACGGACTCTTAGGATGGTGGACAAGGGAATGATTGGTTAAGATATCTAAATTCACTGCAATGGATCCTGCATTACAACTAGTTATTTTGGGGATTTTGTAAGAAGTGCACTTCAGGGATAAGGAAGATGTGAATGCTTGGAAAAAATTATCTTCCTATTAATTGTAATGAGGCAGTTATAATTCATGAAAGCTCAGTGGGCTGTATTTTTGAGCCACAGATGGCACTGGAAAGGTAAGAGGTGCCTCCTCTTAGCCTATCAAATGGTGGTTAGATTCAACATTTAGAAAATTATACAAAAGAAAAAAAAAAAGAAAAAGCATTGTACCACAAATTTAGATCCTGTATGTGAAAGAGTATTATTGCATAATCTGGGATATTGCAAGTTTAAGGAGGGTGGGAGAAAAAAAGGGCTTTAGGTCAATTATGCCAATAGAATACAGAAACAGAATCAGAAAGATTACGACTGATAATAGTCATTCTTCTGATGGAAGGCTGTGGAAATGTTTCACGCTTGGACCTGGCAAATTTGCACGTGAATGTCTCAGATATGAAGTATGGGTTGTCCACTAGTGATATGGGGTACTGAGTGATGGCACTATTACATGATTCTAGCGTTTTCTCCTTGCCTTCATTTCCATCCTAGTCAGAAATTAGGAAAGAACTTTGGATGTTCTCCATTAAATTTTGGAAGATGTTATTGGACTTCTACTGCTTGTTATCCCAGTGACGAAAATAAGCTGAGGAATGGAAACAACATTGTCCTATTTTTCTTACTAAGTCTTCTTATTCCCTAAATGCATTATTCTTTTGCATATGTGGAAGTTGCTATTCCTAGAAAGTTTTAGTTGCACTGGATCAAGAACAAGAATGATTTGCTACAAGAAAATTTTGTGAGTGCAGCTAAAAGAAGCACGCTTGATTTGTGGCTAAATAAGAAGAGATAATGTAAAAAGGTTGCTTAAGGGGATTGTGCAACATAAAGATGAGTGGCTATGCTTGTAAGGTGCAAGTAAGTATCAGATTGATCCGCTGTAGGCTTCAGCAATTGCAACTTGAGGCATTGAATAAAGAGTTAATACTATTTACATTCCATGAAAGATATGACAATCACATAGCAGATTCTTTCCCCCTGGAATAAATTAAGTATGAGAGCTTTTTCTTATCCCTTAGCTTTTTCCTTTTCTCAGAGCAAAATGGAAGTATGTTTTTGTAAGTGTTTGTTTTCCATTCCTAACTGTGGTGTCAAACGGTCACTCATTGATCTATTTGCCTTTCCCTGGTAGTTTGTCCTAGACTTAGTCACCTCCAGGTTTTTTGGGGTGATTTTCTCCTCTCTACAACAAGGCTTAAGCTTCAAATTGTCTGATGGATTTTCGAAAATTCAATATTCTCAGTGGGAATCTTCGTCACAAAGTAATAAATAGACTAGAAACAAAGAAATCTGGTTGCTTGCTTTTATTTAAATATCAGAAGGAAGTTGCAAATGAAGATAGTATAACATTTTTTGTTTCATTTGCAACAGCCCAAGATAGATGAGAATCATTCCACATGGTTGCATCTGAGGATAAGAGACTTTGATCCAAGATTAAATACAAATAAAACCAGAAGCGACAACTCAAAAGGGTCCAATCCTACTATTGATGGGAGATGGACACTTGGTTTTTCAAACGCAAAAGCTTGTGAGGCTGCTCGATTGGCTATAATTGAGGAAACTAACAAGCAGAGATCTTCTGTAAGGAGTGCACTTGCTCCACTACTTCAAGGTAGATCACAAGGTAAAGATGAGCTAAGCACTAATGCTGAGGGATTATAGTAGATTCTGTGTGTGTTTTGTTTTTTCTTTTAAAAATTTTGTTGCAACATAGATAGGTTGGCACTGCAGTACGAAGTTCAACGATAAACAATTTGAGACACCAACTCCTTTACATATATGATTCTTGTATGGTACTTAAGAATGCATGATAAACAACCAAAATGCGGTATGTTTTTGTTTTTTCTATGTATAGTCTATATGATAATGTAAACAAGAAATCAAGTTTTATCATGTAAAATGGTTTTATGTATTTTGTAGAACAGAAACTTCACAGTTCTGAGTTCCAAGTGAAGATCTGGTGCTTAAACAAGGTTTTTGGTCTCATATTTTCAATCCTCTTTAATATTTGTTTTTAATCCTGGTTACTTCTCTTGAATGTTTTTGAAAATGGTTATTGAATGAATGAATTTTTTCCGTATAATGAACATCACGTGTATATATGTACAATGCATTGGCAGTACAACGAAGAAAAATGTAGTAAATCATGATAATATAAATGGTAAATGGTATGAAAAGAAGGTAACTAAAATAATCTTGATTTGATGAAATTCTTGATTGGCTCCAATGATTGTGTCCAAGGTGCAAATAGTCAGCTTTGTGGATGTCAATCCCATGATTGTAGAGTGACTATTGTGGATATCAATCCCATGACTGTAGAGGGACTATCTGATTTCTAACGGCTTAGGAATATCTGATTCCTAACAGTTTTGGATTTTTACAGTTGCATTCCTTTAAGCCTACTGCTGCTGCTGCATATATGCGGTAAATCGATGTAATAAAGGATCATATGCTTCATGATTTATGGTATCATCTTATGGTTGCTGAAATTTTTATTTAAGGGTTGATGGTGTGAACTTGAATATGTTGGGTTATATGTGACCTGTTAAGTGTTGGAAGAAATCAGCTGTTCAATTGTTAGCTTCAAAAATCATGTATTTGTTTTCTTCTTGTAGCTGCTGCAGCTCTTTTGCGTTGTAGCGCATCACCTTATAGGGGATCTGCCTTTCAATCGTCAATACAAATTATTTTTGTTTGTCAAGAAACAATACAAGTCGAACCCATATATAAAAAATAAATTGCCAAGACTATCAAACTTTTTATTTATTTATTTTGGCTATGGTGGCATAGAATTAAATTCATTTTGGTTGTGTGATTGAAAGTTAATTCTTTTTTGCTGATCAGCCGTAGTTTAATTGATATTATTATTCATAAAAATTATAAAAAATTTTGAGTTTGATTAAAATCAAAATCTTTCTATCAATTAAGAGGAGTTCGATCGATATTGTTATTTATCAGAATCATAAAGATTTTGAGTTTTATAGGGGATGAGACGACCCTAAAACCTATAGTTCATTAAGCCTTCAGTACATGATATAATAGCCTAGCCTGCTGGTTAAGTTAAAGGCATTTGGTTGAGAGTAATATTCAATTTTCAACCTCTTTTTCACTTCTAATAGTCTTGAAGATTGGTCATGTAATCAACTATTAAAAATTCTTATTATTCGTCAAATTTTATATATTAGTTAGTAATTAAATATATAAAAAGAGCAAAATTTATCATGAGGATTCTATTTAGAAAGTCCCCGAAAATAATATTGTTGATGTATATATAGTTTTTTTGAGTTGATGTATATAAAGTTGATATGCTGATTAGCATATATTTAGGTTATTTTTGCACAATTTTTTCTTGCTATATAAGCTTGTAAAAAAATCTGAAAAATTGGTTTCCCTTAATTTTTTTCAAATTAACTTTGTTTTTTAAAAATTTTTCTTTTATTAATTCTTATGGATGTACAAATCACCAAAAATTATGAAAATATTTTCTTGAAAAATGCTGTGCATCGGACAAACCGAGCCTAAAAAAAAAACATTAATTACTAGTTTAATTAGTTTCATCAAGGCATAAAATGAGAAAAATAGTGTAGCAAAAAGTAGAAGATAATAAACATAAAAATAATGCAAACTTTTGGGAAAAGGAGTGTGTGTGGTACGTAATTCCATCACCTTTTACATTAACAAGGCTGTCATGTCAAAATTAGAGCAACTTTTTCTCCATGAAATACCTTTTAATAAAGTCTGCCGCCCAGCCAAAACCATAAAACTCTAAAAAATTAAAAAAATAAAATAAAATCTCTAGTAGTATTAAATTAAAACTAATTGTTAGATATTGCTTTCACCCACATGGCCACGTATAATAGATCAGAGATGCTTATTTTGAAGCTTAAAAGCACAAAAATGAGCATCACTTTTGAGTAGATAATGCCATTTTTTACTTTTAATATTGCTTTATGATACAGAGAGTATATCTATATAAAGGATAGCCATACACGCGATATTGTGAGCCGTATACGATAAAAAAATATATATATATAGTTGGGGCAATTCTAAAATTACTTTCAATATTAATAAATATTTATTTTTTAATTTTAATTTTTTTAAAATTTAAAATCTAAAAATGTATATAGATGAATTTATTGTGAAAGAATTTCAATATTTATGATTTGTAAATAATTTTTTTTCAATAATGTAATTATAAAAAAATTTAAAAATATTATAATAAAAGTCGACATAAGGCGATATGTAATATTTTTCTTATATAAATGAAAAAGTTAAACATCCCCGGTAGTAATATTGCCGGATAGTAATATTGTTTTGCATAACATATTACTGAAATATCTTACTAAATCATTTTTCTCTACTATGGGCACAAAAATATATAAAAAGTGAATATGTAATTTTTTAAAAAAATTATCATGAATTGTTGCAATCCGCTAAATATAACATTATCTATCTATATGTATTTATATGAATTGCTTTTGATCTTTAAAAAAAAAGAAAGAAAAAGAAAGAACCTAGTGTAAGAGCTTGGACTCTCCTCTCTAATATAAACCCAAAAGAAAGAGGAAATTAATTAAAGGAATTGATGGTGAAAGAAGAGAAAAGATAACCCTATCAATCTATCACTTTGATACACTTCTTTTGTGGTGAGAAAAAGATAGATCCAACTTATATTTATATTTATAGCAACAAGTAACAGTTAGGAATGGCTTTTGTTACAGTTATTTGCTTATTTAAAAACAAAGCTTTGAAGTGTTCTTGGTGGGGAGAGGGAGATATGGGTTAGGGTGTGTCTTAAGTAACTATATATATTCCTCTCTTTCACTCATTCAAACACACCTTTTTGTGGCATTTCAGAGAAGAATTTCACTTTGTTTTGTTTTTATGTTCGTTCAAAATTATTTGGGTGCGCTTTGTATGTCTTTTTAGGCCAACATTAAAGAAGCAACCTTTTTGACTGGTGACTGAGAAACTCACTCAGAGAAAGACTTCATAATCAGCTTGTAGGTTTTTTTTTTGGATTATTTGTTGGTTTTTAGCAATTACTCTTTTTGGGTCCTACTCTTCTCAAATCCTAGGATGTTTATGTCTAGGAACCATTTTATGGATTTGCACCATTTGCTCATGGTTAGTATGATGAGAACACATGCAAAATAATGGCCAAACTAGGCGATCTTCTTGCCTTTGAGAAGAATATATACATCGTAATTGAGTGACCCTAGCTAGCGGAGTGCTGTACATAGGTGATAAAGACGGCTAGATATATTGAGAGGGTTTCAAAGGGATTATTTGGCTTCACTTTTCCTTAGGGTTCTAGTGATTATTTGGCTTCACATTTTATGTCTAGCCGAATGAATCCAACTATTTTAAAATTCAAACTAAACTATAAGAAGTATAAAACTTTTTTATTATATGTTTCTTTATATATAAACTTTAAACTTAAAGTTTTATTTAAAAAAATTCAAAATTTTCATCATTTAAACCAATTGATGTCTTAATCTATAAATTCATAGTTTGAAAGTGATTATAGTAAATTTATAATTTTTTTCCTTTAAGGTTCTAGTGATTTTTTTTTAAATTTAATTTTGATTCAATTTTTTGACATTTTATGTCCAATCAAATAAGTTAAAATTATTTTAAAATTCAAATTAAACTATAAGAAGAGTAAAACTTTTCCATCGTATATGTCTTTATATATAAAATTTAAACTTAAAATTTTATGTAAAAGAATTTAAATTTTTAACCATTTAAACCAGCCAATATCTTAATCTATAAACTCATGGCTTGGAAGTGATTATGGTAAATTTATAATTTTTTTCTTTGGCTTTAAAATTATATAATTTTACATACAAAGTGCAAGTGGAATTTTAAACATTCCTAACAGTGACAAACTTGTGTGTGAGAGAGTTTTTTTTTGCGGGAAATGTCATGTCATTTCAACTGAAATGCGACTTATTGGGTTTTCTCTATAAAGAAGGCAACATTCTTTCTAGTTGTTTGGAATTTGGGTGGCCAGTGAGACTGTACTTCTTCATGACTGTGACTATAAAGGATCTACTAGTTTTCCATCACTCTACACTCATACTTCTCATCTTTTATCTTTTATTTTATTTTATTAGACTTGTTCCTTCTTTTTTTTTTTTTTTTCTTTGCTTTCTTTAACTCTTTCTCTCTTTTGGGTTTTGATTCCCTTAACCCTAATTCTTTTATTATCTTTTTAGTAACCTCTCAGGCTAGCTAGCTAGCTATATATATATGCTTTACTTTTGAAGGAGACTGAAAGTAGTGTTACCAGTAAACGCTAATATTCTTGAAGGGTATGTGTCTTTGTACGAAACAGATAAAAGTCGAAGATGATTGAGGAATGAAAGTGAGATCTCTCGTTTGCTGTGTAGGGAAAAATTATACCTTATATACATGCATGTCCCATTTTTTTTTTTTTTCTTTTTAGCCAGATTTTTTTATCAAGATTATTCAAATGCATTTATGTATACAGATAAGATCAGTAGATATATGGTAGTAGCAGTAGTAGTGGTGGTATATAGAGCTCTGCTTTCTATGCATAGGCACGCTGGGGAATATAAGTCCAGGGACCTAACATGGGCCACAATGGAGCTACCCACCAATTCTTACATAGAAGATGAAGAAGAAAGCGTAATAGTGAAATTGAAATTTTTTTAATTATTTCCATGTATTACATTTGGATTGGTAAAATATGATATGCTCATTATATTTTTATTATTTAAATATAAAATACTTAAATTATATATATTACACATCTAATAGTTGGATAAAATATTCGGATATAAATAAGAATTTCTTTTGAAATTATATCATTTAACAAATTAACTTCAATATAATCATAGTAAAACCTATTAAACTATTAGTCTGAATGGAGGATATTGTCATATCATACGTAAATTAGCAAATTAATTAATTAAGAATTCAAATTCTAACAATTAATTATTATTTCCAGGAAAATTCTAAAGTATTAACTAATATTTAGATTAAGAGGCAACAAGAAGAATATAATAAAGATATGGACCCCAAGGAAAAGAAAAAAAGGGGCTCTTATTCTTGAATTTATATATAATTAATAATCTTGAATTTCGGTAATTGGGTATCTTTTTGTGTCCATTACTTCTTGCTTTTGGGTATAACATGGCATGAATCTCGTGTTCCTCCCTTACAGTATATCAAAACTTGGAAATTTCCCTCTTACGCTCGACCATGGTATATATATATATATATAGGTTCGATAATGTTTTGTAATGGATATGAAAGACAAAGATTAACTGATCGGAAAATTCAGTTAGATCTCTATTTATTCAGGAAAATTCTTACCTTAATTTAAAGTAATATGCTCAATCATTACATTTATTTCACATGTCATAAATTTAATTATTGAGGATAAATATACTCACATTAAGTAAGAATTTTCTTTCTATTCGAGTATGAAATTCACTGTATTAAATAAAAGTGATTTTTTGAGCTTGAAGCGGATAAGAAATTCATTGTGTTTTAATAAAAGTGATTTTTTGAGCTTGAACCGGCTTAATTTTTCATTATAAGGGAGAGAGTAAGGGAAATGAGATATCCTTTCCAACCCTATTTTCTGCAATTGCATGTCCATACTTTTTATCACTCGAGTTACTCATGAAAGAGAATATAAAGACAACAAAAAGCAATTTAAAATTTGAATCACTTCCCAAAAGGGCGAGGATGAGTTGGTAAAAATTTTTTTCAATTTAATCAGAAATCTCATGTTCGAGCTATAAGTATGCAGCTATTTTAAAATTTTTGAGGTATTTGAATATTCAATATAAGTATATTACACTCAATCCATATGTCAGCGACATACATTAGCCTCATAGATAAAGTATGCATGCATGATATTTTTGTTGGCCGGTATTCATCAATCAAATCTCATAGAGTAAATTTAAACTAATCATGTGCCTTCATAGACTAATATTTCTTCATAGACTAATCATGTGCCTTCAAAGACTAATATTTCTTAAAAGATTCCTACATGAAAAAAATAATAACTACATAATTATTGCTCTACATTAAGCTGTGTACCCTAGTTATATAATGAAGAAACCAATCATGTCAGGAGGAGGCGCTGCGAGAATGTGGCAGCCAATGGAACAGCAGGCAGCAGTTGAAGTCAAGTGAGTTTAATTTGCACTTCCCAGTTCCTGGAATATATACATACACCCACACACACCTGAAGAAGTACGTACACCATGATAATGTCTTGAAAATAAATAAACCCTTTATGCTACACGACATGGCACAAAGCTATTATACTACTAATCAACTTGAGTCAAGCATAACCTGATTGACCTCTCCACTGTGTAGGAATCATTGAGTTTTCTATTTGATAAATAAAAAAAAAATATGTGAGATTATTTAAATTTGATGGTATTAGAGAGAAGGTAAATTTATAAGAACTATTCTTATTGTTTAATTTTGTTTTTAAGTTTACAAATTTTGTCATCAATTATAAATAAATCAGCAAGGAATAAATTATTTTTAGTGAGATTTAAATTATAATATTGAGTGAAAAATATTTCTATAAAATTAACTAATTTGTATTCAATGCTTCCATATTTTATAATCAATTATTATTTTTTTATTTAATGCCTTCAATATTCTATAAGTTGTACCTGTAGGAACTTAACAGTCTGGTCAAAACAATATAGGCAAACTGCTCACTATCTAGACTGACAAATATTAGTTAAACTAACTAAACTTCAAAATTATACTTTTAAATAGCTTAATTTTGAAAATTTCAATGAACATTTTTTTGTTAAAAAAAAAGTGAGTACACCACCACCAAACATTCCTCTCGGACTATGAGAGTTCGTTATGATCGATATATATATATATGTGTGCATAGAAATGTCTTTAATCTGGTGAATGCTTCTTCATTTTGAAGAAAAAGAAGAGACGAGGTCCAAAAGCTCCAACTTTATGAAATAATGAGAGAGAAAAGAGAAAATGAAAGGAATGTTTTGTGGCTCCTTAATCCCCATGCAATATTATATATTTATTTTTTATATATAAAAGTTGTGTATAAATAAAATGAAAAGAATAAATTGAGAGAAACCCTTTATTCCTATTTTTGAGTCCGGAAGAAAAATCGTACACAGTTCCCGATTCCTTGAGACATATAGTCCCAATTCTCTTTTCATCTCTCAACTTTGGAGAATAACAAAAAAATACAATATAAATAAAAACATCTCATCTCAAACTCTCTCACCATCTATATTTTAACCCACAAAATTTTCACAACAAAAATTAGATTTTAATTTTTTCATTCTTCTCACTTTTCAAGTTCATTAATAATTTTTATTTTCGGATATATATATAACTTAAAAATTTATTTAAATTGATATATATATATTTTAAACAATTAAAAAATTAAAAGAGAATAAAAAAATCAAATCTCTAATTTCACCTTGGACCCAAATCATTATACTACAAAAAAAGACTATGAAATATATATTCATTGACAGACAAAGTGTATATATAAATACAGATGAATTCATCTTTTTAATTAATGACACAATTTAATTGCTATTATGTTACTAGGTAGCTCATTAGGGAGTATCTCCGAGTACTATGTAGGCTTTTTATTTACTGATTTGATATGCTTTTTCTTGTGACTTGTTGTGAGTGGTAATTGGATATTTTTATTGATTTATATACTCAGAAAAGTAGTAGGTTTGAAGAGTAAAAGAAAGTGATTATGGTTGGATTTGTTGTGCACTTGGGAGATAATGATGATAGTTTTTTAATTTAATTACATATATTATATTAACATGAATTTGATGCTTTTATTGTTCGGTAGTTTTATATATATATATATATATATATATATATATATATATATCAATCAGATAAACTCAATAAAAGAGGAAAAATTCTTATAATATTTATACATTTTTTCATACATTATAACACTTAATATAATTTTTTTATTTAAATCAACAAATATTATTATTATTATTATTATTATTCTATATTCATTATTTAATGGGATTTGCATAAAAGAGAGAGACCCACAACGGAAAACCATATACATATATATATCCTTTTAACAAAGGCAAAAGCTGAATTGCCTTTGATACTGGCGCAATTCGACTCTCTTGTCAGCACATGCATTCCACTTTCCACTACAAATTCGACTTTGGACCCCAAATTTTACCTCACCTACAAGAAAGGCATTAGCCCACACCTTCACCTTCCATATATTTCACACCAAAATCTCTTATCAAAAGCATAGCTAGAGAGCCTCCCATACACTTGAATACCACCACCACCACTACTACTAGCCTCGATCATATATATGATCATAGGCAACT
Source organism: Mallotus nudiflorus (assembly GCA_947683625.1). NCBI lineage: Eukaryota > Viridiplantae > Streptophyta > Magnoliopsida > Malpighiales > Euphorbiaceae > Mallotus > Mallotus nudiflorus. The sequence goes on along the minus strand of CANTUR010000848.1, from coordinate 359,234 downwards.
TAATACCACTTTCAAACCCTAAAACCCTTCAAAGTTTACTCATCTTTCTCCGCCTATGAAGCTAAAATCACCTCCAAGGAACCTTTCTTGATCGATCTCTCACACACTCTTTATCCCCCAGCTTCTCTTTATCGTTAATTGAAGGCTTAAAAAACAATGAGAGCAGGAGGTTGCACAGTGCAACAAGCTCTAACCACAGAGGCAGCAACTGTTGTAAAACAAGCTGTGACTTTGGCTAGACGGCGAGGCCATGCTCAAGTTACTCCTCTTCATGTAGCTAACACCATGCTTTCTTCCTCTACGGGTTTATTAAGAACTGCTTGCCTTCAATCTCACTCTCACCCTCTTCAGTGCAAAGCCTTAGAGCTTTGTTTCAACGTTGCCCTTAATCGTCTTCCAGCATCAACTTCAAGCCCTATGTTAGGTACTCACTCTCAACAATACCCTTCAATCTCTAATGCCTTGGTTGCAGCTTTCAAGCGCGCTCAAGCTCATCAACGACGAGGATCAATCGAGAACCAGCAGCAACCACTCCTAGCCGTGAAAATAGAGCTAGAGCAGCTTATAATATCCATTTTAGATGATCCTAGTGTTAGCAGAGTGATGAGAGAAGCTGGCTTGTCTAGTACTCAGGTTAAAAGCAACGTTGAGCAAGCTGTTTCTTTAGAAATATGCTCTCAAAATTCTGCTCCTGTGACTAGTAGCAAGTCTAAAGAGAGCAGCAGCAACAACAACAACAACAACGTTTTAGCTTTATCTCACACTCAAATAGGAGCAAAACTAACCTGTAGATCACCACCTACACCTACACCAACACCAACACCAACACCACCACCACCAACTACTATAGATCCAATTAGAAATGAGGATGTGATGAGTGTTATAGAGAATTTATTGAATAAGAGAAAAAGAAGTCTTGTGATAGTAGGAGAGTGTCTTGCTAGTACAGAAGGTGTTGTACAAGGAGTGATGAATAAGGTTAGTAAAGGAGATGTTCCTGAGGCTTTAAAAGAGGTTCAGTTTATACCATTTCCAATATCTTCTTTAGGGTATCTCTCTTCTAGGGCAGAGGTAGACCAGAAGCTTGAAGGTCTTAAGGTTGCTGTTAGAAGCTGTTTGAGTAAAGGGGTTGTTTTGAATTTAGGAGATCTTAAGTGTGTCCCTGAGTATAGAGCCAACAACTTGTGTCCACTAATGGAGCATATGATCATGGAGATTGGGAAATTAGCCAGTGGGATTAGTGAAAGTAATGGTAAATTTTGGCTAATGGGTATTGCAACATTCCAGACTTACATGAAGTGCAAATCAGGACACCCATCACTTGAAACTATTTGGAGTCTTCATGCTCTTACAATTCCTGCAGGCAGCTTAGGCTTAAGTCTCATCACCAACAGGTAAAGAGTTTGGTAAAGTTGCAAATTATTGTAGCCATTTTCTTTAAGAGTCTCTTTCTTTCTTGCTATTTGGACTTTGATCAATTCTTCTCAATTAAGGAAATTGTGTATACGTATTTTATCTTAATAAAGATAATAAATAAAATGAATAATGAAAAGAATTGCTGAATAAAGTTCTTCTTTAGCTTTTCCTTTTGCTGACTTAAAATTTAAGTTAAACCTGTTTTCATCTTATTTGTGAGAGATAAAAAGAAAAAAAAGCTACAAAAGCAGAAGCTTTAGTAAAATTTTATGTGCCATAAAATGAACAAAATTTTTATTGCATTTTATTTGAAAGTGGAAAAAAATAGAAGGGAACTATTTAATATCCTAGTTAGCTAGAGTAAAGCATCCCATACATTTTCTTTTATAAATGTTGCACTTCAAAGAAAATTCGATTGTAGTCAAAGATTGAATAGTAAGTGATATAGCTTCTTTTAAGACATCAACAGGTTAATGGTATGATCTTTACCTTCTCTTTTCTTATTCGATTAAAATAAAAAATAATACAGTCACTATATATATATATATATCAATTTCGTGTAATTTATAAACTTTTTTCTTGGGGTCTTTTCCTTTTTTGTTTTCAGTGGTGTACAAAGCGAGTCCACAAGCAATAAAGTTGGTAATCAAAATGGGGGGTCTAGATGTTGGATTTTAGATGAAGGTGAAGAAGAGAAGCAACTCACCTGCTGTGTTGATTGTACATCCAAGTTTGAGAATGAGGCTAGAAACTTACATAATAGTACTTCTAATAGTGACTCCACTACTACTTCTAGCCTTCCTGCATGGCTTCAACAATACAAAAATGAGACTGAAGGACTCAACAACACTAATGATCAGGTAATTAACAATTAACATAATTAATTATATTAAACCTCCTAAAATTTAATATTAACTGCATATGTTGGAAATTGAGCCTTTTTTTTTCTTTTAAATCTTTCAGGATTGTGTCTCAATCAAAGATCTTTGCAAAAAGTGGAACTCATTTTGCAGTTCAGTCCATCGAAAACACTATTCTTCTGAGAAAACCATCACATTTTCTTCTGTATCACCTTCTTCTTCTACTTCATGCTTCTCATTTGACCAGCAATACTTGCACCAAACCCATCATCATGACTGGCCAATTATCGAACCCAAGCAATCATGGAGAGATCACCATTTCTGGGTTCGTTCAGAATCTGTCAACAAGATCAGTAGCTGTGTCAGTACTGAACCCAGTTTGAGAATGTACATCCCAGAGCCCAATATTAGAGATCAATATCATAAACCGACAGTACCATTTTCGTTGTCGAACCCAAATTCTGCAGATCCTAACTCAACTTCTTCCAGCGATGTTATGGAAATTGAGTATCTTCACAGGTTCAAAGAACTGAATGCTGAAAACCTGAAAATCTTATGCAATGCATTGGAGAAGAAGGTTCCATGGCAGAAAGATATAATCCCTGATATTGCGAGCACGATCTTGCAATGCAGGTCAGGCATTGCAAGAAGAAAAGGGAAAGTGATGAGAAACAGTTGCATTACTGATCAGGTTAAAGAAGAAACTTGGTTATTTTTTCAAGGAGTTGATATGGAAGCTAAAGAGAAGGTTGCTAAAGAATTAGCTAAGCTAATTTTCGGCTCGCAGAATAGCTTCATTTCAATTGCCTTGAGCAGTTTCTCATCTACAAGAGCAGATTCAACAGAAGACTGTAGAAACAAAAGATCAAGAGATGAACAAAGCTGCAGCTATATCGAAAGATTTGCTGAAGCAGTGTCAAGCAATCCGCATAGGGTCTTTTTAGTGGAAGATGTTGAACAAGCAGACTATTGTTCGCAAATGGGGTTCAAAAGAGCAATTGAAAGAGGAAGAATAACAATTGCGAGTGGTGAAGAAGTCGGTCTTAGCGATGCAATTATCATTTTGAGCTGTGAAAGTTTTAGTTCAAGATCAAGAGCTTGTTCTCCAAACGTCAAGCAAAAAACAGATTGTCATAATAATGGTAACAACATTAGTTCTCAAGATCAAGAAGAAGAGAAGTGTCATGGTGGTGCTACAATATCAATGGAGGAGACAAGCCCTTGTGTCTCACTTGATCTCAACATCTCCATTGATGATGATAATAGTGCTGAGGATCAATCAATAGATGACATTGGCCTTCTTGAATCTGTTGATAGCCGGATTGTTTTCAAAATCCATGAGTCATTATAAAAAATTTCATGTTTGATCCTTTGTTCTTTTATGTTGTTTGATTAATTAGTTTAGTCTTTTGTAAGATTGTCATATATAAAACTTCTAGGGCTAGAAGATGATAGAATTTTTGCTTCTTTTGTGTAAAATCACATTGTAAATTATTATCTTCATGCAATTCCTTTGTTCTTTTTCGTTTTTTTTTTTTTGCCCTTTTAGTTTTCTTGTTTGCTTTTCAAGATTCTAACAGTTTAATTCCTGTCAATTAATGCATGGATTCAAGTGCAATCGTGCATGAAATGGAACTATATGGCCAGCTATATGTAGCTGCTTGAGTGGATATATAATAGTGTGGGGATATTCAGTTTTTTTTTTTGGCATTTTGTTATTTATTTCCACAGCCAATTATACACTATTTGCACACAAGCAAACCACCATTTGAGGGTGTTCAACATCCAAGATCATGTTCAAACACATGCATCATTGGACATATTTTCCTTCAAGTTGATATAGTTAATGTTAACAATCTTTTGCCAATTTTTCTTTTATACAATTTCACTAAGTTAGTTATTAGTTATATTCAAATCAAACTGAATTAATAAGAATTTAGTAAAATTTAAACCACATTTTCTATTTTGAATCGTAATATATATAATTATATTAAATTTATTGTTAAAAAATTTTTACCGCCTTATCAATTCTATCTGAATAAAATCAAAGTAATCAGAATTCAATAAACTTTTAAATATCAACAATTTAAATATAATATTAATAATAACTCCATTTTGTTAATTGAATAAAATAAATTAAATGAATTTATTTTTATATTTTATAAGTTTTATAATTTGTTGTAATATAGGTATAAAAACTTATCATTATTAAAAGTTCATTTAACAGTCTAAACATGAGAAGGGAAAATCATATTGCTCTTGCCATCCTTTAATATTAGCATAATATTGAGAAGGGAAAATTAATTAGCATCTAAAGTAGTTCCTAAAAAATTGTATGTTTTGGGTATAATTGATGAGGACGGAGGAATTGACCATTTTAGATGAGACTATAGATTTATGGGGTCGTATAATGATCCCATAATGATTATGTTGCTCATAATGGCTCAATGAATTGGAGTGGGTTCTCCAAATGAAATGGGGCAAATACTAAGTTTTATATAAATATATCCATCATGATTGATGCAATTTATAATTCTTAGATAATCAACAGTAACAGCTTTTCCTTATATCATGATCTTATTAGGCTTTTGTGGGTGGGACATGTTTTCGAGTTAACCAAAACTTAGATTAAAAAATTGCATCAGATATTGGATACTTCCAGAACAAAAAAAAAAAAAAAAATATATATATATATATATATACTAATAAACAATTACATATTTCACATATCAACTACATGTTTCATACATAAACAAAAAAATTATTAGATTCATGATATATGGTAAATAAATAATTAAACATCATATTATTATTATTATTATCATTAAAGAAAGTTTTAAAAATAAAAATAATGTTATTTATTCAACAATTTAATATTAACTTAATATAATTATAATTTATTACAATTTTTATAAATCTTTTATTTAAGTAATTAGATGATATTCCTTCAATATTCTTTATAAATAATTTTTCTCAACTTTAAAATTAATTTCATATAGAAAAAAAATATAATGATTATAATTAATTATAAGATAATAAAAATTCATTAATTTTCTTAATAAAAAATAAAAAATGTTATATTTTTTTTATATAAGAATTTAAATATTATAACCCATTAAATTCATAATTTATTAAAATTTTAATAAAATTTTATTTGAGTTATGATACTTTATTTTTTCAATATTTTTAATATTAATAATTGACAAATAAAATTACTAATTAGCGTTCGCTTATGGTTATATGAAAATTGGATAATTTAGTCATTTGCTAATAAAAAATAAATTAAAATTTAATTCCAATTTAATACAAAATATATTTCTGTTTTAATAGGAAATAGACTTTCAATCAAATTAAAATTATATTTTAATTAATTAATGAATAAATTATCCAATTTTTATATAATAATAAATGAAAACTATTTCGTAATTTTGCATATCCTCCTTTCGTACATTTATATATACTAGTAAACAATCACGTGTTTTACACATAAATAAAAATTTATTTAATTCGTGATATATAGTAAATAAAGAATTAAACTTATTATTATTATTAGTATTGCTAAATAAAAGTTTTAAAAATAATAATAATGTTATTTATTTATATAACAATTTAATATAATTATAATTCATTATAATTTTTGTAATTCTTTTATTTAAATAATGATATGATATTACTTCAATATTTTTTATAATTAATTTTTCTCAACTCTAAAATTGATTTCATATAAAAAAAATATTATGGTCATAATTAATCCTAAGAAAATATAAAATTATTAGTTATTTGTTAATAAAAGATTTAAAAATAATAAAAGTTATATTTTCTTTATATAACAATTTAAATATTAAGAACCCATTAAACTTATAATTTATTACATATAGTAAATTTTTTATTTGAACTATGACACTTTATTTCTTTAATATTTTTAATATTAACACTTTTATTTGTACAAAAATTAATTTAATGTATTTTTTTTAAGTTCAACTAATAATTAAACTATAAATATCAATTAATTAAATTTTAACTCTTTTTTGTTAAATGTTATAAAAAAAAAAAATCTAAAAACAATAATTATACTACTTTTCTTACAAATATACTTTCAAACAAATTATATACTCTATTTTTTATTTATTACTTTTTAATTTATAAAATATCTACTTTAAAACAAATAAGACTTATACAATTATATTATTATATTAGGTGAAATATAAGTGGACCTAATTAAAATAGAAAAATATATATTTTTAACAAAATTATTACTAAAATTTTAATAAATTTAATTTTGTTAGAGATAAAATAGAAATTAATATAATTAAAATTAGAAACATACTCAATTAAATTAGAATTATGTGTTAATTAATTTCATTTTTATTAGAGATAAAATAAAAATTAACCTAATTAGAATAGAAAATATACTTTCAATTAAATTAGAATTATATTTTAATTAAATTAAATTAAATTAATTTTGTTAGAGATAAAATAGAAGTTAATCTAAATAAAATAGGAAACATATTTTAAATTAAATTAGAATTGTATTTGCAAATGCCTTGGAGGGGGGTGAATAAGGCTAATGAGGTTTTAGAAAAATAAAAATGATTTTAAGGAATTAAACAAGAATTGAAAGAATGTTGAGAAGTAATAATGAAGAACACAATAATTTAAGGAGTTCGTATTCAACAACAATCTTACGTCTCTACCTAACTTATTACCAAGTTAGGATTTTTAATCACTCACAATCTTATTCACAAAATTGAGATTACACAAGAGTTTTGATGGCTCACTCTTATAACCTTATAACTTGAGTTTTTAAGGCTCACTCAAAAACCAAATTCCAAGTATTTTAACGGTAAACACTCAAACTAATTCCACTATAATATAATTTCACTTCTCAATTTTTTAATCCCAGAAAATAGAAGAATAAGAATAAGCATATCCATTCTAACATTTACTAACTCTCACAAGAGTTATACAAATATGAAATGAAATTAAAGAAAGTTTTGAGAACTTAATTGAATGTTTAAGAGAGTATAATGAGTAAATAAGTTTCTTCAACCTTCAATTGAACTCTATGGAGTGTTTATATAGATAAACACTAAAAAAATATGGTTGTTGGATGTATCAAACATGTCTTTAATGTCTTTTATTGATTTTTGAATCATTTTGGACTTATTTTTGTCAGAATGCCGCTTACGATCGTAAGGAGCAAAAATACTAGCCGTTGCATTAAAAAAAATAGTATTTGGAGCTATCAGGACTGCTCTCACGAGCTACTTATGAGATGAATAGTGCTCATAAATAATACTCATGAGCGGCATTGTCCCTTTGCTCAATTTTGATTTCACGAGTCTTTTGCTCATGAGACGCTCGTGAGGAGACATTTGTAAGTTAAAAAATGTCTCTTTTTGACACATAAAAGCTCTGGATACTTTAGGTATAAGATTAGGATATTATACTTCACCAAAATACAGTATAATAATAGTATTTTGTATTTTTGAACTTGAACTGATAATTTTGATACAAATAAGTTCCTATACACTTGAAAGAAATCATTAGAAACTTAAATTGATTGTCAAAGTCCAAAATTAGGAGTTTGATCATGCAAATGGTCAACAATCTTCCCTGTTTCGCTTAGACTACCAATTTGATAAAAATAAATAAATTGTGTGCGAGTGCCAAATAATTAACATGAATAGACATGTACTATATAAAATAGTTCCCCCATTCAAATTAAATAGATGCAATATATGAAAATATTTTTCTTCCCTTTAATATATGCATAAATTCAATAAAATGTATCATGTATCATAGCATAAAAAAATGAATTATCATAGCATACATATAAGGATGACATAGCATGTTTCTTAAAAAATATTAAATAATCATAAAGGAGATAATTAAAAAAAATTATAGCAATTGAAAATGGTTAAAATTTTCTCCTTTATATAAATGTATTTCACTATTTCTCCCATTTTTAGATATAATAAGAAATATAAATTTAATACTTTATTCCCTTTTTGTCAAAAATAAAAATAATATAAAATTTAATATGAGGGACAAAAAGAAAGAAGACAAGGTCTAACATGACAAATGTGTTAAAAACATGATAACATGATTATTAGACAATATGAAAGAAATCATTTCAAACATATATGCATGTACTGCTGCTTAAATGTATCACAAACATAGTACATATAACACTTATTTTAAAACTTGATAAACTTAACTATCACATGATCATATAGAGTTTAGCTACTTAACATATATGATTATGTAGCACTTAGCATATTACAAACACAAACACTAAACACAATTATCACATAGCTTCTTCCCCCCCTTTGTTAAAGACAAAAAGAAAAGAGAGATATATAAAAGGAAATAAACATAAAGGAACAAAAAATCCTAGAGGAATTAAATGACCAAAAAGCAAAAAAATGAAAACAAAAATACACCAAATTTTTATAAAATTTATGTCATACATAAATAAAGTAAGCAAAATAAGACCTTTTATCACATATGATATACGATAAAACTAGCCACACTTACGATGTTACGATGCATGCATAAACACAATTAATTAAAACAATTTTCTCCCTTCAAAAAAAGATTAAATAAATACTCATGCAAATTTAATTATTTCTCTCCCTTAGTTAAATTGTAAAAGGAAATTATAAAAGAAAATTTAAAAAACATTAATGAAAAGGATAGAGTTATAATGATATTAAAATACCAATTGTAAACTTAAGAGAAATATAACAAGACATAACACTAACAGCTTATGACTTATATCCAGAAAATAAACTAAACATAAACTATCACAAAATAACTATAAAAATAAACAAATAGTTCAATGCTTAGATATAGAAAATATACTGAAAATAAACCAAACAAAACTGACAATAAAATTAATAAAAACATATAAAAAGAAATTAGTCTTGATAAGGAATAGGAGGAATTTAAAAAAATCATAATGCATATTTAAACATATATAAATGCATGACAATTAGAAAAAATGCTAGATTTGAATAATTAATTAATTGAAATAATTTCAATAAATAATTATTAAATAGCAAAAAAATTTAAAAAAATGTTAAAATCAAAATAAAAATATTTAACAATCAAAGTAATCAATAAGCATAACTTGATTTCACATGAAAACAATTCAACCATCAATTAAGTATAAAATCAAGACAAACTAGAACCATTAATTATGTCAAGTTCATGCTTAATGAAATTCGATTTGAGAGGTTTAGTGAAAATATCTGCAAGTTGATTATTTGTATCAACAAATTCGCTAATTTTAACATGACCATGTAAGAAATGATGTGTAATGTCTATATGCTTAGTTCTAAAATGTTGAATGAGATTCTTGCTAACGTTTATAGCACTTGTATTGTTACATTTAATAGGAATGTGATCAAGTTTAATGCCATAGTCCTTAAGTTGTTGTTTTTGCCACAACAACTAACCGCCATATATTATGTTTTAGCGGTGGACAAGGCAACCGAAACTTATTTCTTGTTAAACCAAGAGACTCAACAATTACCTAAGATTTGACAAGTTTCAGAACTGCTTTTTCTATCTTATAAACTACCAACAAAGTCTGCATCTTAATAACTAATTAAGTCAAAAGATGAACTCCTAAGATACCAAAGTCCTAAATGCATTGCACCACAAAGATATTTGAAAATCTTTTTAATAGCATTCAAATAAGATTCTCTAGGACTAGATTAAAATCTAGCATATAAGCATGTAGAAAATATAATGTCAGGTCTACTGGCGGTTAAATAAAGAAGGGATTTGATCATTCCTCTAAATCATTTTTCATCAACAAGTTTACCATTCTTGTCTTTATTGAGTTTAGTGGTGGTACTCATAGGAGTCTTGCTTGATTTAGCTCCATCCATATTAAACTTCTTAAAAATGTCCTTAGTGTATTTAGTTTGATTAATGAAAGTCTTATCTTTGCATTGCTTGATTTAAAGTCTAAGGAAGAATTTGAGTTCTCCTATCATACTTATCTCAAATTCTTCTTGCATTAATTTAGAAAATTCCTCATACAAGCAATGGTTAGTAGCATTAAAAATAATGTCATCAACATAAATTTGAATAATTAATAAATAATGGTTGGATTTTTTTACAAAAAAATTATGTCAACTTTTCCTTTAGAAAAACTTTTTTTTAAAATAAAGTTACTTAATCTCTCATACTGAGCTCTTAGAGCTTGTTTTAATCTATATAAAGCTTTTGAAAGTTTAAACACATGATTAAGAAAATAACAACATTCAAAATCTGGAGGTTGCTCAATATACACCTCCTATGTAATAAAACAATTTAGAAATGCACTTTTTCATTTGGTAAAGTTTAAAATCCATGAAAGATGCAAATGCAAGTAGGATTCTAATAACTTCTAAACTTGAAATTGGGGTAAAGGTTTCATCATAATCAATGTCTTCCTCTCGATTATAACCTTTAGCTACTAGTCTAGCTTTGTTCCTAATTATGACACTTTGTTCATTCATCTTATTTCTAAGCACCCATTTAGTGCCTATAATAGGATAATGTTTCAATCTAGGAACCAAGGACCAAACCTTGTTTCTCTCAAATTGATTTAACTCCTCTTGTATAGCAAAGACCCAAAAATTCATTACACAAAGCATCATCAACATTTTTTTAGTTCAATTGGAGAAATGAAGGCTAAATTAACAGTAGACTTAAGTTTAAATCTAGTAGTTATCCTTTTTGTAGTGTTACCTATGATGAGATCTTGAGGATGAGCTTTTTTGAATTTCTAAACCTTTAGAAGTTCATCCTTCAAGGTAGGTTGAGATATATCCTCATTGTCCTCATTACTCTCCTTGCTTGGACCTTCAAGTTCTAAAGACTTATTGACATTTTCTTCTTAATTATCCATAATTTCATTTTTACCTATAAGATCATCAACACTATAAACATCCTTTTTAGGATCAAGTGAGTTTGATTCATAAAAAAATAACATACATTGATTCTTCAACTACTAGAGTTCTTTTATTAAATACTCTATATGATTTGCTAGAAGTGGAATAGCCTAGGAAAATTCCTTCATCGGCTTTAGAGTTAAATTTTCTAAGATTATCCTTAGTATTCAATATAAAACACTTGCATCCAAATTCTCTTAGATATGAGATTTTGGATTTTCTATTGTTCCATAGCTCATAAGAAGTTTTATTTAAAATTGATCTTTTGAAAACTCTATTTAAAATATAATAAGACATGTTAATGACTTCTGCCCAAAAATATAGAGACAAATTATACTCATAAAGTATTGTTCTAGTCATTTCCATAAGAGTTCTATTTTTCCTTTTAACTACCCTATTTTTTTAAGGAGTTATAAGAGATGAAAAAGTATATGAAATACCATTTTCATTAAAAAAGGTTTTGAAAAATTCATTTTTAAATTTAGTTCCATGATGACTTTTAATTGATGAAGTACAAAATCTTTTTTCTTTTTGAACTCTTTTAGAAAAATTTTCAAAAGCTTTAAAAGCATCATTCTTATTAGTAAGAAAACACACTCATGTAAATTTAGAGTAGTCATCAACCAATACGTATGCATAGTGCATTCCACTAAGACTAGCAACTATAGTTGGTTCAAATAAATCCATTTGTATAAGTTCTCTAGAGGTGGACACTGAATTTTTGAGCTTAAATGAAGAATTGGATTTTTTTCCCTTTTGACAAGTATCATAAAGTTTATCCTTATTGAAATTAAACTTAGGTAAACCAATCACAAGTTCATGTTTATAAAGATTATTCAATATCTTAAAATTTTCATGTCTTAACCTTCTATGTCATGGGAAATAGACATCAAGCATTTAATATCTTTGTTATTAATTTTATTCAAATCAATAACATAAACATTATAAACTCTTTCACTACTAAAAATTACTTTGTCTTCATTAAGACTATTAATAAAGTAATTTTTAGGATAAAAGGTGACTTTATTTTCCATATCACATAATTGACTTATACTAATCAAGTTATGTTTAAGATCATCAATAAACAATACATAGTATATAGATAATGATTAAGGATTACCGATTTCTTCAATGCCTATAATTTTCCTTTTGGCATTGTCTCCAAATGTGACATGTCCTTCATCATTAGTATCAAGCTTATTGAATTGCTCATTGTCTCCTGTCATATACCTTAAACATTCACTATTGAGATTCCACTTGCTTTTTGTTCTTGTGGATTTCAAGCACACCTACACAAAATACTTTAAGTGTTCTTTTGAGCCCAAACCTTTCTTGGTCTAGATTGATTAGTTTCAAGATAATCTGAAGGAAAAAAATTTATATGTACTCTTCTATAGAAACATACATTGTTAGTATATCCCTTGATCATGCAAAATGAACATTTAACATTTGAGAACCTATTTCTTCTAAGTGCATATGATTGCTTAGAAAATGAGATATGCCTTTAGTATTGAGGTGATGTGTGTCTCTTATTATTTTTAAGTCATAGTATGTGTAATATCCCGTATTTTTAAACATTTTAATACTGCATCAGGATATACAGTGCTAATAATTTTTGTATATATTTATGATATTTCATGAGTTGTTATTTAATTAAAATTTATTTTTATTTATTTTATGTTATTTTAAGCACTTTACGTAAAATTTTCCCGGGACTTGCATTTCCGGGGAAATTGACACATAAATTATTTATTATTAATTATTTTAAATAGATTTCCATATTTGCATGAACTCATATGTATTTTTAAAGTACTAAATAACGTATATATGTGTATTTATTTATTTAACTAGGGTTTAATTAATTACCCTAATATTTATTTTATTTTATTTTATTATTTATTAATTAGTTTTAATATTATTTAATTAATTATTTTTAGTGTATAAATTATTTAATATATTAAATTATATGTGTGTGGTGTATATTTAATGTGTGTGAGTTTATATTATTTTAATATATAGTGTAAAAGTATATATATATACATATACATTTAATATTAAACAAAAAAATCAAAGTTTGGCAAATTACCATTTCGCCCCCGACTCCTCCTCCTTCTTCCCCGATCGCCTCTATCGCCAACCACCGTCTGTCACGCCATTCTCTTGCCGTCGGTGTGCCTCCCGACGTGCCGCCTCCCGACGTGCCACCTCCTTCCTCCAGCTGTTCCGCCGCCAGCAGAGCCCATTTTCGGCGTCGGAGGAGCTTGATATCGCCGGAAAGCCAAAATTCATTCTCACCATCGTTCACGGAGTTTCCGACCACCATTTTCGACACCGCTGATCTCTTTCTTCTCCTTGAGCTCCGGTGAGTGTGATTCCAAGCTTTGTTTCACTTAAAATGGTCTTGATTTGCTTAGGTTTCGATTTTGGTAATTTGGTCATTTTATGATTCTTGATTTTTTTGAACTTCGAATTGATTGATTCATGATAAATTCCTTCACAAATGTTGTTCCCCTTAGCTAATCTACATGTGTGAATTTTTTTATAATTTTTGGGAATTATCTTGATTTTTGGGTATTTTTGAATATTTTATTATTATTTTCTAATTTTCAAAAATTAATTAAATAAATTATGGAATTGTGTTTTATGATAAATATAGGTGTTGAAATGAATTATAGAAATTTATTTGGAATTTTTATGAATTTCTATGTATTTATTTTGAATTTAATTAGTTTATGTAATTTTGGAAAATTAGGTTAATTGTGTTTTTAATTGAAATTAATTAGCTAATTGAGTTTATTTATTTATATTATTGATAAATATGTTGAGAAAATTAATTTTGTGCAATTATATTATTTTTGGTGAATTTTTTGATTAATTTTAGTATATTTATATATAGGGGTATTTTGGTAATTTTATCCTAAATTGACTAAAAATGTAATTAAATTGGTTTTAATAGCTATTTAAGGTATAAAAATGATTTCTATAAATTATTTAGTATTTTTAATTAATTAAAACTATTTTTCGTGAATTATTTTCAAATTATATATATAATATACGATTTTTCTAAATAAATGAGTTTTTATTGGTTTTTAATGTGTTTTAGGGTTAACTATGTAATTTCTACTTATTAAATGTATTTCTATGATATAAGAGTATTTTCGGTATTTCTATATTGTTTTATGATTGTGGACCCCGGTCGGTAAACTGTAGTTTGGAGTCCAACCGAGGGGTTGTGGTTGTGTTTTGTGTCTATTTTTTGAAGTGTGTTTCTTTGCAGGGCCGGCTCTACTCTTTGAGTAGAGAGATGTCCGTTTTACAGGGGAGGTTCTGCTAGATTTTTTGGTAGAATTCTCGTAAAATGTGATGTCCGGTTAAACCCTAATTCTGATTCTGTGTCTAATATTCTAGATTAAGTTTCTAAGGTTTTTTGTTAGGTTTATTCTGATGTCTGTTATTTTTGTTTGTTTAGTTGCGCCAAGACCGAGGCTTAATGGATCAGGCCTGTCGGACCCATCTCGAGGAGCGCACTAAGTGTGAGTTACTATTTTATATATATATGCTTAGGGTGCATGATTTAGAAATGTATGTTTTATTTTGATTAATTATGCATAAATAGTTCAATTAGTATTTAAGTTTATTTTTAGTTTATATTCGGTATATTTTGGTATATTTTCAAATTATATACATGTTTCATTAATAAATTATTCTTAAAATGTTTTTATGTATATCGTTGGTATATTCTTAGTTTATTTTGTAATTGTATTGGATTTATTTAACGTATATATACTCGAAATATACCTGGTTTACTTTTGGTATATTTCTAGTTTATATATATGGTTTATGTTGTTGTTCATTTCAATTACATGCATCATTTATTTTTTTGAATGTATGCTTTATATTTTAATGAAGGATATCAATAGAATGTGCTACCTAGTGGGCGGCACTAGGACCGAGTACGTACCGGTACGCTTATAGCATTTAGGCTCTATTACTAACCTGTTTGAGGATATTGATTGGATTTGATTATTTGATGTGTGAGAAAGGATTTGAGAGTGTGATTGTTGGAGCTCAGTTGACCAAGTGTCTCGGGGCCAATCACACTGACAATCAGACTGCTGGAGCTGAGTTGACTTAGTGTCTCGGGGCTAGTCTACTGTCTAAATGGAATAAGTGAATATATTTGGAATAAGTGAGCCTGTATGGCTAGAGTGTTGTCTAACACTGTTTGAGGTTACAATTTTTTAGGGTTCTATTCGATCCTTCATAAACAGTGATCTTCAATAAATATATATAAAATGATTTTATGGCATCTGTGTGTATTTGCTTGTATACATACATATTATATATACTTTTGATTGAATGCATTGGCATTTAGTATGCATGTATATATATTATAGTAATTCACTCAATGAGGTCTGACTCCCCTCCGTTGACTATTTTTCAGGAGAGTCATCTTCATCAGACCTCAGTAGCAGGCCTGTACGCCGGATTTCTTCCGTCCCGGCTTCTTTATGTAAACTGCTCACTTGATTTTTATTTTTATAATCTAAACACTGCAGTAGTTGTAAAAAAAATTATGGGTTTTATGTATTATATTTATATGAGTTATGTATTTTAAGAATTTGAACTGAAACTTGTATTAAAGGATTTATTTATATATGAGATGAGAATTCGATTTAATTTCGTTTGATGGAAATATTATTTTGATATTTATGATTTTATTTCCACTGCATAATATTTTACTTAATTGTGTTATTATTACTATTGCATGTTTATTTTATTTTTATGCTTGCTACGGGTTCCGGATTCGAAAGAATTTCCATTCCCTAGCGCCAGTCATGGCCCCTATTTTGGGTCGTGATAGTATGAGAAATGCATTAACAATGGTAATGTGTATTTTGATAGGTTTATGTAATATATTTAGGTGCATTGTGTTGTGCAACATGCTTATGAGTGTTTTGTCTAGTATATATGTAAGCATGTTTGGGTTGTACTTTTCTATCATGAGACTTAACCTTTTGTGTTATATAGAATTGAGTCTTATGAGAATTCCTTTTAATATTTGACCTGAGACTTATTAGCTTTGAAAGCTTAAGTCTCAATTGGTTTAGAGGTACAATGAATGGGATTGCATAATACTTTAATAAATTTAATATGTGATGATGATGAAGATGAGGCCATTCCATTAGTATATTTAATTCCATGAGTATTTTCATGAAATTTTTTAGAGTCAAGTACATTATCTAAACTTTCTTTTCCTCTTTGAAATTTCGATATGAAATTTTTTAGCTCAACTACCTCATTAGAAAGTTTATGATTTTCATCACTTACTTTCTTGAGTTGCTATTTCAAGGAATTAGAAGATTTTAAATCACTAGCAAGTTTATTATTTAATTTAACAAGACTATAAAATTTAATTTTTAACTTATCAAATTCCTTGGTTAAGGTATTTAACTCGTACTTATAATGCTTTTTTCTAAAAAGTAAGCTTTTGCACTTAAGTAAGAGTTTGCTCATAACAGAGTTCTCAACATCACTATCATCGTCATATTCATCATAAGCACAATCCTAATTACTATAAGAGTTAGAAGTAGATGGTACCTCCTTTTCATCTTCAAGAGTCATAAAACAAAGATTGACCACTTTTTATTGTTCCTCTTCCTTTTTAGATTCAGAGGAGTCATCATCCTAAGTAGCTTTGAAGGCCTTCTTTTTATCTTTTGCTCATTTGTTCTTGTATTTGAGTTTGGGGCACTTACTTCTAATGTGTCTTAGTTTTTTGCATTCATAGCAAGTGACTTCTTTGGTTTTCTTTTTGCTTTCTCCTTTATACTTCTTGTTGGAGCCCTTAGTTTTTAAGAAATTTTTTGTCTCAAGAATTTTTTGAAACTTCTAGTAAGCATGAGAACATTACCATCTTTATCACTAAAGTCTTCAAGACTTTCATTTTATGAAGCTTTTAATGCAATGCTTTCTTTTTCTCCTTTTTTTTCTTGTTCATCTCCTCATTACTTAATTATAAGCTCATGTGTTAGGAGCTTTCTAATAAGTACATCGATGGAAAAAGTAGAAAAGTCTTGAGCTTCCTCAATTGAAGTAACCTAAGATTCCCAATCCTTCTTAAGTAAGATTCTTAGAATCTTATTGCTTACCTCTTCCTTGGTGAAATGTTTATCAAGTTTCTTGAGGGTTGTGAGAAGAGCATTGAGTTGATTTATCATCTTCATGATTGACTCTTGAGGCTTCATCTTGAAGAATTCATATTCATATATGTGAAGTTAAACCTTTTTATTTCTAACTTGCACGTTGCCTTCATAATGATTTTCCAAGGTCTCTCATATTTCTTTAGCTAAAATGCAATGTTAAAGCTTGTCTCATTCTTCTCTTATTATAGAAAAGAGTAGAGTGATCATAGCCTTTTTATTATTATAGTTTTCTTCCTTTTGATAATTTCTCCAATCACTTTTTGAAAGAGTAGTTTGAACACCATCAATGGTAATTTTTGGTGGTTGCCAACCTTTGAGAATAACTTCCCAAAGTTTAATGGAATCACAATCTATATATAGTTTCATTTTAAATTTCCAATGAGGATAGTCACAACCATTAAATAATGGTCTAAGTGAAGACATATTTTGAGATTCACTTCTAATGATGTTATATTCTAGTAATTAAGTTCCTAAAATTCAAGCTCTGATACTAAACGTTGTTATTTAGAGGTCATACCTGACTTGTATCACCCACCATTTATACCTATCAGACCAGCTGGCCATCGTCTCCACAGATGCACCAACACTAATGAGCAGAAAGCCCTATTTTAGTGACATAGTCATAAGTAAGAGTTCTCATTAGTGCTCTAACCTAATTCACGGTAAGGGACAACTGACTTTAATACCAAATGAAAATGTATTAGAGGAGGGGTGAATAAGGCTAATGAGGGTTTTAGAAAAATAAAAATGATTTTAAAAAATTAAATAAGAATTGAAAGAATTTTGAGAAGGAAGAATGAAGAACACAATGATTTAAGGAGTTCGGATTCAACAACAATCCTACGTCTCCACCTAACTTATCCCCAAGTTAAGATTTTCAATCACCCATAATCATATTCACAAGATTGAGATTACATAAGAGTTTTATGGCTTACTCTTATAACCTTACAACTTGAGTTTTCAAAGCTCAATCAAATCAAATCCCAAGTGTTTTAATGGTAAACACTTAAACTAATTCCATTAAAATAGAATCTCACTTCCTAATTTCTTAATCCTAGAAAATAGAAGAATAAAAATATCTATTCTAACACTTACCAACTTTCACAAGAGTTATACAAATATGAAATGAAATTGTAAAGAGTTTTAAGAGCTTAATTGAATGCTTAAGAGAGTATAATGAGTAAACAAGTTTCTTCAACCTTCAATTGAACTCTATAAAGTGTTTATATAGATAAACACTAAAAAATATGGTTGTTGGATATATCAAACATGTCTCCAATGTCTCTTATTGATTTTTGAATCATTTTAGACTTATTTTTGTTTGAATGTTGCTCACAATCATAAAGAGCAAAAATACTAGCCATTGCAATCATAAATAACTGTTTGGAGTTTTTAGGACTACCCTTACGAGCTGCTCATGAGATGAATAGTGCTGGTGAGCGACACTATCCCTTTGCTCAATTTTGCTCTCATGAGGCTTCTGCTTGTGAGGAGACACCTGTAAGTCCAAAAATATCTATTTTTGACACATAAAAACTCTGGATACTTTAGGCATAAGATTGAGATATTATACTTCATCGAAATATAGTATAATAATAGCATTTCATATTTTTGGACTTCAACTGATAATTTTAATACAAAGAAGTTCCTAAAAGAAATCATTAGAAACTTAAATTGATTGTCAAAATCTAAAATTAGGAATTTGATCATACAAATGGTTAACAAGTATTTTAGTTGATTTATTTTTTATTAGAATTAAAACAGAAGTTAATCTAATTAAAATAGGAAATAAACTTTCTATCAAATTAAAATTATATATCAAATTAATATTATATTTTAATTAATTTAATTTTACTTTTATTATTAAATGACTAAATTATCCAATTTTTATATAATAATGAGTGAAAACCTTTTCGTAATTTTGTCTATTCCTACCTTCGTATATATTTTTAAGAAGTACTAGGACACATCATAACTATTATTAGTTTTTATGATATTTAACATATTATAAATTTCTTTCCAAATTTCCAATTAAATCCTTTCAAAAAATATAATATATATAACAAATTTTAAAAAATGAAAATTAATTAACGGGCCAACAAAATATATCTCCATTGATTTAAATTAAAAAAAAAAAAAAATTTATGTCAACAACTATTCAGATTAATTAACAGTAAATTATTATTTTAGGTTCAAATTTTTATGAATATAGTTGTGTTAAATTAGTTATTATTAAATCTTTATTTAGTTGTTAAATTGAATTGAGTTAGTGAGAGTTTAATAGATTATAAATATCGATAATTTAGAAAAAAAAATTATAAAAAAGTATTTTAATTATTACCGTCCAAAGAGTATATTCCACCGAGGATGATGTCTAAAAATAAACATAATATGTGTAATACATTATTGTACATGAAAAATCTATTAAAATCAATATGTAGATAAATATATAATTTTCTAATTTTATTTTAAAATTTTAGTTATTACTAGATGGAATTTAGCAAGACACTTACCTTTATTTTTTTAGTTTAAAATAATATTATCCATAACTAATTGAACTCAAATTAATTTAATTCGATTCGGATAAAATTATTGGGATGATAAAAGTCTTTAATAACTAATTTAACACAATTACATATATTACGACTGAATTCAAGACATCGTTTAAACGAAAATAGCTTCCTATAAACTGATTTCAATGATTATTGATGCATTTATCTTTCTTTATAATAACATTTCAATCATATCTAAGAAAAAAAAAATTCAAAGGAGAAAATTTTCTACCATTCACTATTATTATTTAACACATGGATAATATTAATAATATATATTATTAAAATATAAAAATATACATCACATTTTCACACTCTAAATTAATAACTTATCCAATAAAAAGATTTTTTTTATTAATTAGAGTTTAAATTTTTTTGTTTTTAAAAAAAAAATCAAATATATAGATGCAATTCCAGGAATCTTTTTATCCACATCAACTGGGCATCAACTGGGCATAAATGGAGGCGAACCCTCAAGTGTCAAGTTGAGTAGGTTCACATTCCATGAAGCTCTCTATAAAGAGGAAAGTTCATCAAATCAAAAGATTTATGATACATATAGCTTTCCACTTTACTCGATCGTAGTCTGCTTACTCTTTTTCTAGCAATAAATATAAAGTATGCATACCATGGAACTCTTTCCTTTTATACATGCAGGAAAGGAGGACGTCTCAGCTATATACATTTCCAGCTGTGAGTGTGACCACCTTTAATGGCTTTGCATCTAATTCCACCTATTTACGTACCAAATGAACAGCATTTATCAAATAATTGTATTAGAATTAATTAAATTAAATTATTTTTAAAATTAAAATGAACTTTTTGAAGTCGCAAATATTGATCTCTATAATGGACAATGATGTGGAAAGAGAGCCAATTGCCACTCATTATTTTCTGAAGTCCAAGACTTTAATTTGCTATGTTTTAACTTAAATGATATATTAAATTTAATTCATGGGATATATAGTTATATTAAATTATTTATTGAAAATTATTTATTATTTTTATAGTCTTAAATTAAATTAGACAGAGTTTAATAGTAATTCAAACACAAAAGAATTAATAACCTAACTTTTTTTTCTATTAAGTTTTATACACAAGAAAAATTGTAAAATTGCATTAGCACTTTAATGCTAACATCAGCCATAGAAATGAAGAAACTAGAAAGAATAAAAGATGGAATATGTGGAAATTACAAGGATGAGTAAGAGAGCACTGTTTCCAAGTCAAGATTGAATCGGACTGGACCAAGTCCTCAGTCCTAAGTAGCTAAAAGTTTTGCTTATTTTTCCACGTGCAAGGGGAGAGGACATCACCTATAACTCTACTCATCAAATTAACACTTTTGTACCTTTAGAACTATTTTTGTACATAAATTCCACTATGCATTTAAAATTTTAGATTAATCAAGAAATTCAATTCAATTTTAAATTAATTCCAACTCAACTTGATTAATCTAATTCTATACTTATTGTTGAATTGATTAAGTTTATGATTAGCAAACTTAATTGTTAAATGAAGGGTGCAAATTCACACGATGAATATATATTAAAATAATTTAAACAATAAAGATGAAAAAATTTTATATACTACATCATATATTTGTGGGGTAATCAATCAAATGTCGATGCCGCGAAGGAATTTTCTCTTTATTCCTTTTGATTATTCTCTATTATTATAAATGCATAGATATTAATTATACGAACTTTAAATTTTAACTAAAAAAATTCAAGTATTTTAAAAAAGTATGTTGTCGTACATTAATTATTTGTAAATGTATTTTTCCAGAATTAATATGGGTTAATAGGGAATGTTAAAATAATAATATAGATCTAGAGTGTTATATATGATTAATATATTCAAAATGTTATGTAATTACAACTTGAAGAGAAATAATTATATTAAATTGTGAGAAAGAGTAATTAAGATTAAGGTATGATTCATAACGTAAGAGTTGTGCAAAGGAGAAGCAACTTTTTTCTACTTTAGAAGGGGGGGAAAAAAGCAAAATCTTCCCTAAGAAATATCAAAAGAGAGCACTACTTTTCATGTGTTTGTGATGCGTTTTGTTAAAAGAATAACTTTTTTTTCTTTGATTTTCGTAACCCAACATTCTCATCTTTGGAAAGCATCAGAAAGTTATGGTATAATGGGTTCAAAATTAAATAATAATAAAAATTAAAATTTAAAGTAATTAATATTAAAGTAGAACATAAAAGCAAGATTAAGGGAAAACCCTTTAAAAAAACAAACAAAAGAAACGACATAGATAAGCATCTCTTCTTTAAACCTTAAAGATGTTGTTACTTTAGAATCATATAAAAAAAGAAAAGAAAAAAAGAAGATGATTATCACTTTACAACTTTAAATTAAAATCCTTTAAGCATAACATAAGAAGGGAATTTGTCGTTTCTTATTGCTTTTTTTTACATACTAATTGTCATTATGATTATTTTTTCTAATATTTTCATTATTTGGTAGTTACAATGGCTCTGATTAATCTGAAATTCAAGTCAAATAAATTTATATGAATGATAAAATTTTTTAATTTCTGATTTTTCATATATAAAATTTAATTCTGAAATCTTATTTAAAAAATTTAAATTTCTTATTATTTAAACCAACTGATTTTGATTGCCATTATGATTAATTTAGAGGACAAAAATTGTATTTGATGAGGTGCAAATCTCTTTAATTAGCCATCAAATTCTCTTCTTTTCAGCTTAATTCTCTATTCTACTTTTCACTTAATCTCTTTAATTTTATATGCCTTTTTTTTTACTAATCTCCTGAAGCAAGAAGAATCCATCTTAGACTGCATTTTTTTTTTTGTTACCTCAGTCTTATCTCAATTTTCTCATCAATTTTCCTTTTGGATCATACTTCCTTCTGGAAATTGAATTCGGTTTTCTTGATAAGATGGCAACATTTTCTTGCTCTTTGCTAATTATTATGATCTCAAAAGTTGTAATATATATATATATACACACACACACACACAAGTTTTTAGCCAATATAAGCAAAATTAATTACCAAAAGCCATTTACACAGCATTTTACTACTATTTATTCAGAGTTCGTGATTTAAAAATTATATATAATAACTCATATAATTATCGTAATGAAATATATATCATCCAAATAATAATATGCCATATTATCTATTAATATAGAAAAAAATTATCTATAATCTATTTTAAAGTCACCAATTGATTACTCCCTCAATAACTGTTTTTCGATTTTTTATTTAAAATTTTTTAATGTCATAACATTCTACATATGACTTTAGTACTAACAAAAATAAAATTTATTGATTTAAAATATCAGATTTCTAATTTTCAAGATTCTAGATTGAATATTAGATGAAAGTTTTACCACTCCATCAGTCTTAAACATTTTAATTGCTGTAATCAAGTAGCAATTTTTCACAACATAAAAAGTTAGAATACTATGAAAAGTAGCATTCTCTTGGGAACAGAATGAGTCAAAATTAGTGAAAATTAACACATAGTGGCTGTGAAGTGGTGAACAAAGCTATGATTTCAAGCAAATCAAAGAAAAGGATTCCCTAAGTATATGGAGTAAATCTTTGTTTAATTAATCTTTTTATGGTAAAGATTTGTTCGTGTCCTTGCACTTTTAATTGTGATTATCTATCCTAAGCAGGAAACATTAGGGTTGTTTAATCAATAAGTGATAGATTATATAAGGAATCTAATTTTTTTCCCCTCAAAAGCAGGAAGATAAAGTTAGTGCATGAATATATATATATATATATATATATATATATATATATATATATATATATATATTAACTGTACAAAATTATTAGTAATAAATTGCAGAAAGTGGGTGTCCCTTTTAACGCAAAAGCTCTTCTCTTTTTTTACTCTTTGTGGATGGTATTTAACCCTTCTTCATCACAAGGCTAGACTAGCTAAGATTGCTTTCATCTACATTATCTTTTTCGTACATTTAACCCCTTAAACATTTTTTTAAGTCCTTCCTTATCTTTCATTTTATAATAACATAATTGAAAAGCATGTACATTCATTCATTCGTATCTCAATCAAAAAAAATATATATACCCAATGGTGGAAAGGCACATTATAGATGCAATATATAGATTGGCCATTTATTTTGTGTCATGCCACTGAGGAACATATGAGTGCATTTTGGACTTATCATTTATCATATCCCATGTTCTTTTTCCTATAAATGTTGGATATTAGATTTTAATTAATTTAATTCAATTTAGAATAAAATTAAAAAAACCTTATGAAAATTATTAGTTACAATACACAAACTCCTCAATACTTTAAGAACTATGATAAGTTATGATGAAAAATCTAACACTCTCCAACAATTTTTATGTTTAGGACTGTTCTTTCTCTGATATAAAAAATAATATTTTCGTGGATTTACATCATGACCGCAAATTTTCTAATAACTATTTAATAAAATTACATACATCATATCTCGAACTCAAAAAATCAGTTAGATGAAAATAAATCCTACTAACTTATTTCAGTGGTATTATTTCCCATATTTAATATGCTATGAGAATAAAATAGGAATCATGAAAACAAAATAGGAACCAAAATGCATCTTGAATAAATTGAAGAGACTATTGCAATTTTATTTAATAATTGTATATATGAAACTATATATGTCTACTCTAATTACATGCCCTTTTAAGATATTGCTATAAATAGAGATTTCAAATTCAAATATTTTTCTCTCTTAATTTCGTGTTTCATTTGAAACAATTTAAATGCCATTTTTCTTCCTAAATTTTTCAAGGAATGACAATTTAATTTAAGGTTACCTTTTTTAACTAATTATTCTACTTAATTAATTTTGATTTCTCATTAAATTAAGAAAATGTATAAACACACTATAAGAACAAGCAATAAAAAATAAAAACTTCAGAACCTACACTAAATATATTACACTCAACGGTTAGATATGTGATACAAAAACACGTATCTTATTTTTTTTTTTCCTTTCATTTTCTATTATATTTTTTATGTTAAAAATATATATTTATTTTTACAGTTTTCATAGTAACTCATTTTTAAGTCCATTTGAAAGACAGATTAAAAGGGAATAGTAGTATTTATATGTGTGTGTGAAGGTCCTCTTTAATTAGATGAGGTAATGGCACATGTATAGTGAACACTTTTTTGGCAAAATGGTTGTCAAGGTGAAGTTAATTTATAAGTGATACAACTCTTTGATTGAATCAAATCCATCCAAGCAATTGCCTCCAAAAAAAAAAAAAAAAAAAAAAAAGAAAGAAAGGAATACTTCACTTAAGGACCTAAAAGGCTAAAACATGAGTCATACGTAAGCTTTGATGGAATAAACAGACAGACATACTCATTAGGGGCAACCATTATCTTTATTTAAGCCAATGCCCTAATTCCCCTTTTTTCTTTTCTTTAAGAACCAATTTGTTTTTAACTTTGGAAACCTTTTATAACCACCAAAAATTCAAATACCTACTTCAACTTTTTTTCCAACTCTCTAGTATATATATATATATATATCTTCTGAAGATATGGGTTTTTATCTTTCTTTTTTCTCTTCCAATAATGGTGCTTTTTTCTTCCTTTTCTTTTAATGTGATCTATAGTCCTTTCTTTCTTTCTGAAGGTTTTTTTTTTTTTTTAAAAAAAATCAAATTATTCTCTTGAACTGTGTAGGCCATGTTTGGTGTTGTGTTTCCAAATTGAGTTTGAGAATTTTTTTTCTTTTTGTTTCTCATCCTATGTTTGGCCATTGGCACCTAAAGATATTGTTCCCCAAACGCATATTTGGAATGAAAAAAAAAAAAAATTGGCCAAACATGCTTTTGGAATGCCAATTAAATGGCAAATACAATTTACAGTACTCATTTTTTTTTATTTACATTCACGTTATTGTATAAAATTATTAGATATTGATGCAGATAGGATAGCGTTGAAATTTATGGACGAATATGATAGGAAGGGAGTGCGTAACGATACTTTGAAGAGCTCTCTAACTTCAGCTATAAATCAATTATGAGGTTTATAATATATAAAATGAAAACTGATTTAAAAATTTATATTTCTTATTATATTTACTTGTAGCAGTCCAAATTTTGGGTCTAAATTCGACTTATAGGAGCTGTTTTGAGGGCTTTAAAGTTTTTGTCCAATTTTTACTTTTTATTTCGCTTGCTTTTGGGCTGTTTCTTTTTATAGGCCAATTTTTTCCATAACAATATAAATATGTTCTTTTCAGTATTTTGAGATAGTTTCTTTGCAATTTGATAATAAGAAACCCTTCTTTCCCTAATTTTTGATATTCTATTGAAAATCAACGAATTTTGATGTATATTTCTTAGTATTATTTGTAATCTAAAAGTTATAAAAGATTATTTTTCAGTATTTATGCGCAATTCAATTGAATTCGATAATTATCCATTTTAATTACAAACTTTCGCTATATCAGATATGTATACTTAATTAATAAAAAATATGATATATAATATGTTGCAAATTTAATTATAAAATGTAATATGTACAAAGGAGGAAAAAAATTATGATTTGGTCACGTATGTATATGTTTTTTTTTTAATAGGAAAATTATATGATTTACACTTTAATGAACTGTATAATAAAAGACAATTATTCATTTGCGATCCTTCCTTTTAAATTGATAATAATAAGAATCAAACTCTACATTCTTTAAGAGAAGTTAATGTATATATAGTCTGATTAGATGGAACAAAACAAAAACAAAAACATGAACATAAACATAGAAAAAAAGTTAGGAAAATTCTTTTTGAGTTTGGTAAATAATGATCACCTTTTAATTAAAGTGTTGTCCGATCAGACAGAATTATAAGTTAGTAGTCACAGTGGGATTATTGCACCCCTTTCCTTGCAACGAATGCCATATGTCTCTTTCCTTTATTATTATTATTATTATTATTATTATTATTATTATTATTTTCTTGAAAGCACAAGACATGAAATGTGTTGCCCTTACCTTAGTTACCTTGATCATCTTCCTCAAAAAAAAGAAAAAGAAAAAAAAAGGGTTATATATATATATACAAAAGACAATATAAGTATGGAGACAAAGTTTCCACACACCTTAACCTCCTTTTGCAGACTTTAAGAAAAGGGCAGCTAACAAATGGCTCTTTTACATAACGTCACTATCTATTCTTTTTTCTTTTTCTTCTTTTAATTTTAATTTTGTTGTGAATCAATTAACATTATTACATCTTTTCTTTTCTTATCATTCATTCTTTTTTCTTTTTAGGGTTTGCATGAAAGTAAGGGAAAGATCTCCAAGGTAAGGCAAGGTAAGGTGTGCTCATTACAATCTATAAATACAAACATATATACATATGTGTGTGTTGAAGACTGAATCATAACCCTCTTTTTACTTTTTTTTGGGGGGGGTATGATATCATTTGAAAGTGATGACTGAAGAGTGAAGGATCCAAGGAGAGAATGAAAGAGATATGAGGGCACTTCATATGCTGCTGTTTCAGTTATATTTTGGGGAAAAAAATAGAAATTTAATAGTGAAAAAGAAAAAGGGGTTGCAAGATGGTACCCACCAACCTGTAATACTTTATACAATCATTTCTGTATTAAAAAGGATGAATGAAGAAGAAGAAAATATGAGCGCATATGCTAGTGAGAGAGTAGTTAAGTAAACATTTATCTTCAAAAATAAATTGAAATGGTTATCAATTTATAAAATTTATTTTTACTTTTTTTACTGTTATATAATATTAAATTGAAGTGTAGCGTTTAAATTCTATCGTTATTGATTTAAATTTATTTTTACTTGAGGATTGTAATAATAAAAAAAAGTATATCTGTGAATATATATATAGAGAGAATTATGAGAGTTGGTCAAAAAGAGCAAAATATATGGATAGTAGAGCTAGCACACGCGAATAAACATCCAGAGAGAACCT
The DNA here is from genome assembly GCA_947683625.1 of Mallotus nudiflorus. Taxonomy (NCBI): domain Eukaryota; kingdom Viridiplantae; phylum Streptophyta; class Magnoliopsida; order Malpighiales; family Euphorbiaceae; genus Mallotus; species Mallotus nudiflorus. Next base: position 331,281 of record CANTUR010000848.1, on the reverse strand, counting down.
TAGTGATAAAATCATATTTGAATTTTTGGTTTTTAGTTTTTTTTTTTTTGTGAAAAGAAAATATCTTTTTCCTGGGGAGATGGATATGTGGATTTGGATGCTGCTTTTGATGATTGATGGGTCGTTTTCCCTATTTTACCAATTCTTTGTTTTGTTTAGTTTAGTTTTTTTTTTTAACATATGTTTTTGAAGATGAAGATTATATATATAAACGTTACACTTTTCAACATATGGCAATCCCATTCTTTTTATTTGAATTGTGCCATTCAACTTATGTTTATAGGACCACATTCTTGCATACTGCACTATATTGAGATTTGTTGTAAATATGAGCCACGATGGCTCGTACTCGAGTCTGACTTGATTTAACATGAGTCGACTAAATTTGAGAATTAATAATTTTTAAAAGAATATATACATTTTCGACAATAAAATCATCCAATCCGATATTGACAACTTATATTTTCAAACTTATCTACAGAAAAGAATAAGCATTTTCGTGTCTGAATTGAGTGGGAAATACTTTTTATATAAATAATGATCTTGAGGTAATTTGATTTCTCTCTTACTTTTGCTATGAAGTAAAAGTATACTGGAAGCTCAAAAACTACAAAATTAATGCTAACCATTTAGAAAATCACATTATATGTTGTGTTAATGGATCAAACTCAGACTAGACACTCACCTGTTATTATAAGATTGTAAAAGTTTACCGTCTAGATGGTGATAAGTGGCAAGATACTTTTTTATAAAATTAATTTTACTTTCTAAATAATTAATATTTAACAATAAAGTGCAATTTTATTATATAATAATAATAACAATAACAAAATTTAAAGGAGTTAAAGGAAGCATAGAAGAGGGCTGTGAATTTAGATTTCAGACTGAACTTCTTAGCTGTGGGCTAAGTCTCAACCTTGACTTACATCATAGGCAATGTATTGGGCCTTTTCCTTTTTATATTAATTTAAGCATGTTTCTATTTCACATCATCAAATGTATTTTTTCTTTTTTTTTCTTCTTGTTTTTTTTCCTTTCTACTATTCTATTTTACCTTTTTTTTTTTTAATTTTTAATATTTCCTTTGAGGTTCAGACCAAGCAAACACCTCAATATAGCGATCTATTAATGACAGCACTATATATATATATATATATATATATATATATATATATATATATATATATATATATATATATATATATATATATATATATTTTTTTTTTTTTTTTTGCACACACCATGATTGATAATTTGATTGAAGAACTATTTTGAATCCTGCACATGTGCTCACAAAACAATAAGGGCAGAGGGTGGGGATTTTCCACAAATATTATGATGTTTAAGTTAGCAAAGACTTTAAAAATACTAAAGAGAATAATTATTATGAATGTTTTATGTGTATGATGAGTAGAATGAATGATATGAAATAAAATGAGAGGTATAAATATGATCGGATTATATTTTTTAGTCAATAAGAATTATTATTCTTATTAAATTGGATTTCCTTTGTTCATACCAACTACCCGTTTTCTTTAGGGGTTGGCGTCGGATTGTTATATCATGGACTTCTATTTATGTTACAATATGGACCGCAAACATGCGAGATGAAAAATGCTCATTTTTTTTTTCACGTCAAACGTCTTTTTTTTTTTCACATCAAATGTCACGGGTTTGCATATCTTATCTCATCAACTTGAATAAAAAAAATTAGTTGATATTGTTTTTTGCGTATTCATAAGTTAGGTTTGTTGACTTTCATATGCAAGTTCATTAACCTTAACTTGCAAGTTCATTAGTATTCACTTATAGATTTGTTGATCTTTTTAAACGTATAAGTTCAATGATCTTCACCTGTATATTTATTGACCTTTATCTGCATATTCATTAAACCTATAAGTGAAGGTCAATGAATCTTTATTATTTAAGTAAAACAAGTTCATTAAAAATGAACTGTATGTTCATTAATATTTACCTATATGTTCATTACTGATATATATACAACAACTTTATATTTTAACTTTTTTTTTTGCTCTTGTTCCTCAAGTTGTAGTTCTTGGGTTTGTTTCTCTAAATAGACTAAAATATGATCTTAGTTCTTTATTAGGCATGGAATCAATTGAACCACATCTAAAAAGCTTAAAAGTCATAGTGAAAGGAGTAATCTATCCTTCAAAGCTAGTAGAACACGTGCACAAGAGAGTAAAAAAACATTGGTGATAGTAAAGTAAGAACCCAACAGAGAAAAAAAAGGAGGAGAAAAAAAGAGAAAGGTAAAGAATCTAAGGAAGAAAAAAAAAATGAAGATGCATAAGGTGAACGAGGAAAAAAAAAGTGGTGAACAAGAAGATAATTAAAAAAAATAGATACCATTTTGAAAAAAAAAGTATATTTTTTTCACATATAATGAATTTCTGATCCATATTACTAAATGGACAAATGTCCATGATATAATTTGTTGGTTCGAGTCCTTTTCAGGATAAAATATTAATATGGTTTACCTATGATTGTACTGTTAATGGCGTAAGTATCTTATCCATGTTTTGTTGTTTATGTCCAATTATTTAGAAAAGTAAAATCAAATTATGTGGTTGTAATTTGTGAAATTTTTTTTTTATCATTTTTATAATATTTAAATATGTTGTATTTTATACTTATCATATTTTAATATTCTATTAACTAATTAGTACTATCATTATTTTATTATAAAATATTAATATAATATTAAATTTTGATGATAAAATTATTTTATATATAATTTGTTATCAATTTAATTACTTTAATATTTCTAAAAATTTATTATAAATTTATTTTATTTATAATAAAGTAAAAAATATATTTAAATATATTATAATTCATTAAATGTTCATCACTTTATAATAATTTTACTATTAAATATTCATATTATTTTATTATTATATCATTAATTTTTAATGATATTTTTTTTATAAATATTAAAGTATAAAAATATAAAGGCATATTGGTGAAAAAAACCCAAACCTTTACAACCTTTTGCAATCTAATCCCAACTGTTAAATTTTTGCAATAATATTCCAATTTTAAAATTTCTTTGCAATGTTAGCCAAGATTGAATCTGGTCAAAATTAAATTGAAAAGTGATGACATGGCACTTGAAGTGTCTTGCCAACATACCAAAGGGAAAGTCCCCCAATCCATGTCAACCAACCATAGTTGGAACCAAAACTATGTCGTTTTATAAAACAACATAATTTTGTACTGAAATCAAATTGGAACCTTAATTTATGACTCTCCTTTAAGCATTTTATTTTGGGCATTCTAATATCAAATTTAGGGGTATTCTTAATTTGGGCACTCTCCTTCAAAATCTCTCTTCTGTTAATCTTTTGTAAAACCCTAAACTTCAACATTCATTTTCTCTAATCTTCACCATTTAATAATCTAATATTCACCTGCAAATGGTGACAAAGAAGAAAATGCTGATGAAGAAATCACATGTAGATGGCGAAGCTAAAGGAAAACGATCGAAACCAAAGAAAAGGTGACTCTAACATTTGATAATTATAAGTTGTTATATGGGTATGAAAGAGGTGAAATTGGTAACTCTTCATTTTTCCTTACAATTTTTTTTCTATATTTGAGCTTCCCTGTTGACGTTTGGGTTTGAGGTACATTCAGTGAAGAGCCACTGATTAAACATGTGGAAGGTCAGACAATTTATGGAGGGTGGAGGGAGCATAATTACATGACTTGGAAACAAGTTGTCAATTGGGTGAGTGATTTGAGGTTTGGTAAACTTAGAAAGATATGTTATTTTCCTCCTAGAACAAGTACTTGGGATTATCAAACTTTAATTACTAATGAAAATGAATTAAAAAAAATGTGGGATGAAGGAGTTAATTTCAATTACTTGAAATTTTTCATTGAAGTCGTTGAAGTTAATGCTAAGGTTAATAAAACTGAACATGAGACTAATGTAAGTGATACAGGGGTAGAAATACCAGTTGTAGATGAAGGGATAATGACAGTAGTAGAAGCTCAGGCTATGAGTCAAATGCCAAAAATGAAGAGTATATAGCTGTGTTGCAAAATAAGAAGGCCTTAAAAAATTATGTAGTTGACATTGGGTCTGGTTTAGGGTTGGATAGTGATGAAGAAGAGTTAATCAGGTAGTACAATAAAGCTAATAATATGCCAAATGAAGTGAATGATGAAGAAGCTAATAGGTTAATAAGTGAATATAAAGATTCAGATGGGTATGAGTTTGATAGTCCTTATAGTAGTGAAGAGGGTGATTTTAATAGTAATAAGAGAAGGAAGAAAAAGAAGGTTATATATAATCCACAATATGATCACAAGAAACTTAAGTTTGTGGTTGGTATGATTTTTGAGTCAACAAACCAATTGCGGGCAGCTGTTCAGCAATATGGACTATCTAATGGATACAATATCCATTGAACTAGATCAAACATGCATAAAGTTGATGCTAAGTATGATATAGGGTGTAAGTGGAGGTTGTATGGTGCTCAAGTACCTAATGAGATGACATTTATCGTGAGGATTTACCATGGAGACCATAGTTGTGCTAGATCAGACACTAATAGGCAAGTTACTGCCAAATGGATTGCTAAGGAGTTTCTTGGTGTATTTATGAGAAAACCAAGCTATACGGTAGAAGAAATGCAAGAAGATATCAAAGCAAAATATGGCATAAAATTTTCGAAATGGATGTGCTATAAAGGGAAAAATAGGGCTTTATGTATCTTGAGGGGCAACTTAGAGGCACACAATGGGAAGTTGCATTCTTACCATGCTAAATTGAAGAGGGTTGATAAGGAAGGAACATTTGAGTTAGTCATTGGTGATCTAAGGTCAAATGGAAGGCCCGTTTTTAAGAGATTTTATATTGGCTTTTTTCATTACGAAAGGGTTATATTAATGGTTGTAGGTATGTTTTGTGTGTTGATGGTTGTTTTTTAAAAACTGTGACTAGTGGTGCTTTGTTAAGTGCAATAGCCAGAGATGGGAATGACCAAATGTATCCCATCTCTTGGGTTATTGTAGAAGGGGAGAATAAAGCTACTTAGAAGTGGTTTTTGAGTATTCTATTCAATGATTTGAATATTATGGATGGACTAGGCTTGATCTTGATTAGTGATAAGTAAAAGGTGATTTTTCTATTTTTTTACACCTTTTTTTTGAAATTTGATTTGTTGGTTTATTTTTTTTACTACAAATTGATTTATTGAAACTATTTTAAGCAAGGACTTGCATCTGCCATTGCTGAATTAGTGCCCTATGCTGAGCATAGACATTGTGCAAGACACATATATCAAAATTGAAAGAAAAAGCATAATGGGATTGAGTTTAAAACTCTATACTGGAGACCCATCTATATGACTTATGAAGCAGAGTTCACCAGATACATGGAGGAGTTGAAGGCAATTAATGCCTCTGCACATAAAGACTTCTTGAAGCAAGGGCCTTTAACATTTTACAAGGCATTTGTTAGTACATGGCCGAAATGTGATGGGATCATATCAAATCTAGCAGAAACTTTTAATGGATATATTTGTAAAGCAAGGACACTGCCATTGATTAAAATTTTGGAAGAAATTAGGACATCTTTAATAGAGAGAGTTTACGTTAAATATCAATTGATGAGCAACTTAGAAGATATTTTATGTCATAAGATCAGTTATAAATTAGAAAATGAAAAATATGCTACAAGATTTTGCACTATGAAGCCTTCAATTGGAGAGAAGCTTCAAGTTAGTATAACTGATAGTCAGTTTGTGGTTGTGTTAAATCTACCTTCATGCTCATATAGAGCATGGGATTTGACTGGGATCCTATGCTGCCATGCTATTGTAGCAATTTACTACATTAGGCATGATGTTGATTCCTATATTGATTAATATTACAAGAAGCCATACTATCTTCAAGTCTATCATCATAGAATTGAAACTATTAATGGGCAAGACATGTGGCCGTGTGTTGATCTGCCATAGATACTGCCTCCTCTATATAAGAAAATGCTTGGGAGACCAAAGATTTATAGAAGAAAAGCTCCTGAAGAAGACCCTAAGAATCCAGGCAGGCTAACTAGGCATGGCATGGAAATGACTTGTATGCATTGTTTTTAGATTGTGCATAATAAAAGGGGGTGCCCAAAGAAAGATGAAGCACCAGCTCCTAGGCCTCCAAAGGTGAAGATGAAGATTTCAATAACTATTTTTATTTTTCATTTTGTACAATATTGAAATCTTATTCATTATAAACATGCAGGCCAAAAGGGGAAGACCATAAAAGCATAAAAAAAGTATTACAAACAGTCAAAGTGCAGCTTTAGCACCACCTAGATTTTCAATGCATGTGAGTCACAATGCATCTTCCTTTAAGAAATTAATGCAAAAATAAATGAGATAGGTATTGTAACAGCCCAGACCAACCCGCATCAGATATTGTCCGCTTTGCCCAGGCCTAGCCCGCAGCGCACGGTTTTAAAACGCGTCCAATGGGATGGGAGCTCTAACTCAATCGGCTCCAACCGACTCTGGCTCTGATACCATTGTAATAGCCCAGACCAACCCGCATCAGATATTGTCCGCTTTGCCCAGGCCCAGCCCGCAGCACACGATTTTAAAACGCGTCCGATGGGATGGGAGCTCTAACTCAATCGGCTCCAACCGACTCTGGCTCTGATACCATTGTAATAGCCCAGACCAACCCGCATCAGATATTGTCCGCTTTGCCCAGGCCCAGCCCGCAGTGCATGATTTTAAAACGCGTCCGATGGGAGAAGGTATCCACACCCTTATAAGGAGTGCTTCATTCTCCTTCCTAACCGATATGGGATATCACAATTCATAATCCCACATCGGTTGGGAAGGAGAACGAAGCACTCCTTATAAGGGTGTGGATACCTTCTCCCATCAGACGCGTTTTAAAACCGTGCGCTGCAGGCTGGGCCTGGGCAAAGCGAACAATATCTGATACGGGTTGGTCTGGGCTGTTACAATGGTATCAGATCCAGAGTCGGTTGGAGCCGATTGAGTTAGAGCTCCCATCCCATCGGATGCATTTTAAAATCGTGCGTTGCGGGCTGGGCCTGGGCAAAGCGGACAATATCTAATGCGGGTTGGTCTGGGCTGTTACAATGGTATCAGAGCCAGAGTCGGTTGGAGCCGATTGAGTTAGAGCTCCCATCCCATTGGATGCGTTTTAAAACCATGCGCTGCGGGCTGGGCCTAGGCAAAGCGGACAATATCTGATGCGGGTTGGTCTGGGCTGTTATAATGGTATCAGAGCTAGAGCCCGGATCGATGTGCCAGCGTGGACGCTGGGCCCTAAGGGGGGTGGATTGTGATATCCCACATCGGTTGGGAAGGAGAACGAAGCACTCTTTATAAGGGTGTGGATACCTTCTCCCATCGGACGCGTTTTAAAACCGTGCGCTGCGGGCTGGGCCTGGGCAAAGCGAACAATATCTGATACGGGTTGGTCTGGGCTATTACAATGGTATCAGAGCCAGAGTCGGTTGGAGCCGATTGAGTTAGAGCTCCCATCCCATCGGACGCGTTTTAAAACCGTGTGCTGTGGGCTGGGCCTGGGCAAAGCGGACAATATCTGATGCGGGTTGGTCTGGGCTGTTACAGGTATATCTACTAATCTTAAACCTAAGTTCTTGGGTTCCTGGTTATAGTGAGCTTCTGAATATGGTTGTTTCTTAACTAGGTATAAATTGTGAACTTGTGTTACTTAAACTTGTGAATTTGTGTTTTTATGGTTTTGTTAGGTTAGAGGTCATGGTGTGAGGAATTTCTCAGGATCAAGAAACATATATGCTAAGGTACATTTTTTACCTTAATTTTTGAATGAGTAATTTTCATTTAATGGTTCTTTTATTTTATCATAAATTATGATATTGTTTGATGTAGATGCCTAGTAATCATAGTGTTCGATATGTAAGTGGGGCTACTGGAACAAAATTAGCTACACAAAGTGGAAGTCCTTATGCAACAAGATCTTCTGTGCATCAATGTTACCAAACCACAACAGCCTCGCAGCCTATACAAAGTCAAACAAGTATACATTATGAGTCTATGGTTTTCAAATCCATTGCTTCTCAAGTTGTTACACCTGCTTTGGGCAACACATATAACTTATGATCTTCAAAGGGCAAGAGCAAGATATAATGTTTATGTTGCTTAGTTTGTGTATGGCATTTTGTTGCTCAATATTAATGTTGGTGATACTAGATTTTTTTTATGTAATGAAGTTTACCATTCATATTAATATGGGTTTATGTACTTAGGACAAAACTTATTAATTTGTCTTTGCCATGTACTTAGGACACAACTTATGAATTTACTAGATTTTTTTTATATAATGAATTTGCGATTCATATCCACAGCTTGTCATGGCATTTATTAGTGAATTTGCAAATATAAATGGCTATTATTTGCTAATCATATATAGAAACATCATTTTAATAGAATAACATATCATACAAAATCTTGTCATTTCTCATTAGAACAGTCATAATTAAGCTAAATACAAAACATTGGCTTTTTGAACAGGGAGAATTTTGACATATACAAGCCATACTAAGACTAATACACACACACTGAACCTCAATTTTTTACCTCAATTTTAAAGCACCAATCTCATCCTGCAGCTTCTTAATTTCTTGAATGAACATGATTCTTTCTTCTTTTATCTTCTTAATCTTCTCTTTCTTCCTTCTTAATTTCTCAACAAGCAAATTAAATTCAACTTCCAATGTCTTCTCATCACATTCCCTCTCCCACAACCTTTGTTCGTTGTCTCCTATTATTGTTGTATCATTATCAACCCATTGAAAATAATGGCGTTCTTTTGCTTGAAAAAACCCTATAATAGTTACCCATATCACCAGGAAAGCTGAACAATTATCCATAAACCATTACCCATCAAAATTTAAACAACATAACCTAGAAATTACCTGCCAAAATGGGTAATTGAGAAACCTCTTGTTTGGATTTTTTCTTGTTGATGAAGTGTAACATAATAGCTCCAATTGATGCTTCATGCAATGTCTTTTGTCACTACTATAATTTGATGACATCGATGCTTCATGGTAGAAACTCATTTTTTTTAACAATCAAAGAAGAGAGGGATTTTCTTAATATCATTGAAGAGTTACAAGTGATTTCTTCGACGACATTTGCTTCTTCAAATCCATTATAGGTGAAGATTAGATTATTCAATGGTGAAGATTAGAGTAAATGAATGTTGAAATTTAGGGTTTTACAAAAGATTAACAGAAAAGAGATTTTGAATGAGAATGCCCAAAATAAGAATACCCCCTTAATTTTCTATTAGAATGCCCAAAATAAAATGCTTGAAGGAGAGTAAAAAATGAGGGTTCCAATTTGATTTCAATACAAAATTGTGTTATTTTATAAAATGACATAGTTTTGGTTCTAACCATGGTTGGCTGACATGGATTGGGGTCTTGCCCTTTGGTGTGCTAGCAAGACACTTCAGGCACCACTTCATCACTTTTCAAATTATTTTTGACGAGATTCAATTTTGACTAACATTGTAAAGAATTTTTGAAATTGGGATATTATTGTAAAAATTAAAAAGTTGGGTTTAGATTGCAAAAGGTCACAAAGGTTTGGATTTTTTTTCACCAATAAGCCAAATATAAAATAATAAAGTTTCATAAAAATTATAAAACTAGTTTTGTCACCAATTTATACCACAATTTTTAAAATTTTACTTAATGTTTTATATTCTTTTGAACAAAGAGGAAAAATAAAAATTGAATCTTTAATTTATTGATATTTTGAAATTATATCACTAGATTACTCGATTTACTTATGGTTTGTGAATTCACCCGTTGTCGGTATTTTAATTTAATTGTGGACCTCTTGTCATGCATTTCATTAGATAGAAATCATTTGAACATTAACTATATCAATCATTTTTTTTTTCCTTATGTGAAACATTTCAATTAATATTTAAAATTAGAAGAAATTAAAGGTTAATTAAGCAGAAATTAAACAAACTTAGAAAATGTCGGTCCATGATCATATTTTTTGTTTAAATTCAAGGTTATAATCAGATTTTTTTGTATGTTTTGATGTGTATTAGAAATAAAAAAATAAATCAAAAGTATACTTTTCGTATATTATAATATATTTCATATTCATATATTTGTATTTTTTAAAAGATTTTTTTGTTGTGTGTAATTATAAATTTTGTTATTTGAATATATACAGTATATATTGTATTTAAGAGAAATGATTTGTAAAATTTTATATGTACTTAAGAAGATGAATTTGATTATGTATATGAATTGTTTCATATATATAATATAAAAAAATTCAAACTGAATGAAATTGAAATATCAAATGCATTTTTGAAAAAATAAGAGATACTTAATGCTTAATACATTATTCTTATTCAGAATATATATCATGAAATATATAAATAGTTGGAAAAATATAATGAGATTGTTTAGTATTTTTTATGAAGATGAATAATTTGTTTTTTTTTTTAAATATTAAAGATACACCCTTTAATTAATTACTTGATGCATTCAAAAAATAATTTTATTTTTTGAGTGTCAATTTTAAAAATTAAATTCATATTGTTGTGGAGGCAGTTTGAATAAAATTCACATGTATTATAATAAGTGTTTTTTAATTAGTAAATATGTCAAATGCTCTAAAAATTGAGGGACTACATACACCACAAAATCACTAGTTCCTTTTCTATCAAATGAAAATTAATTTCACATACTATCTTATTTTAGTTCAGGTAAACATTAATTTTACAAAACAATAATAAGAATAATAAATAAATTTTTATCTAAATTAAAAGTTATAATCATATTTTTTTTTGTTTTGATGTTTTAAATTGTAGTGGAAACCGACAATCTACCAAACATATACTCATTGTATACTATAATATATTTATTGTTCATATATTTATATTTTTAAAAGATTTTTTCTTGTGTATGATTATGAGTTTTATTGTTTGAATATATACAATATTTATTGTATTTAAGAGAGTTTGTAGAAATTCTTTATAAATTTAAGAAGATAGCTTTGATGATAGACAAAATATAAACAAAAAATATTTGAAATTAAATGAAACTGAAATATTAAATATATTTTTGAAAAAAAATTATAAAGACCTGAATTTTTAATTTTTAATATAAAATGTGGATTATATTGTTTCAATTAAAATTTTATTTAATTAATGCTAATTGAGTAATTTATAAGTGTTTTAATAAATTATTAACATTTAGGAGTGTTTTAATAAAATATTGATTATTAGAGTATTATATATATATTATATGTGTGTACTTGTGAAGAGAGTAGATATTTTTATTTTAAAATAATAAAAGTTATACTTTGTACTTTACACTTTAATTTTAAAAAAAAAAGTCACGATCAATTTTTTTCCCTCATTCTTTCTTTTCCTCTTCTCTTTCTTTTCTTTCCTTTTCTTTCTTTTCTTCTTTCCTTCTCTTCCTCTTGCACCACCCACCACCACCACTGCCAGTGTCAACCACTGTCACTTTAGCCTCACCATCGCCATGCCAGACCGCCACCATCCTCTTTCTCTTCCTTCCGTAGTTGATCGCCACCTCTATCTCCCCCTCTCGGTCTTTTCATTGCTAGTGAGGAGAAGAGCACACTGGTGCCGCCTTCGACCACCCCAAGGCTCACCACTGGTCTTAAATTGATCGTTGTCCTTTGGGTTTCAAAAGCCCTCTGTCAATTTTGATTTCTAACTCCAGCAAGCCTCTTAATTTTGAGTAATTCAAACTTAGGTCATTTTAGTTTATTTGTTAAATTGAGCTTGAATTAGGTTGATTTAGGTCTAATTGAATTTATATTATTGAAATTGAAGTTGGAAGCTTTCTTTTGATGTATGGTTTGCAATTTTTTGACAACATTGAATTTCGGGTCACTATTCCAAGTCTCAGTTACTGTTTATGGCACTGTTTTGAACCTAGCATGTGTATATATTTTTATTAAATTTTATAAATTATGTAAATTAAACCTTGTGAAAGAAGTTTTGCGAGATTAGTTTTAGAATTTAAGATATGAATTTTTAAAGTTTATGTATTAATATTTATTTTTGGTAAATTATTAGAAATTGGTGAATTGTTTAATTTTAAATGAATTTATTGTTAATTATTCTGTTTTAGACAGATTTTTAAATAATAAAAGTATAAAAATAATTTTTATAATTAATTTTCAATTATTAGTTAACTAGTAGTAATTTTGGGAAAATAAATGAATAATGAATTTATTTATTATTTTTAAGATTAAATGAGTTATTACTATTATTTTTTATGAATTATTTGAGTAATTTAAATAGCTATTTATAATTTATGCTAATTTAGTAGTAAAAATGGAAAATAGATTTTATTAATGAGATTTTGTTATAAATTAGAAATTTTATTAATTACTTGGAAACAAATTTCCCTTATATTTTTATTTTATATAAATACATTAATTTGCATTAGTTAACTAAATTCTTATGAATTATTAGTAATTTGAGATAAATTATATTTTTATATGTATGTTGTGAATTGTGATTCTCGGTTGGGCATAAGTGTAGTGTGGGGCTCAAGTTGAGTTGTTGAGTTGTGAGACTATTAGAAGTGTTATTTTTATGTAGGAACATCTCTTTGCAGTAGAGAAATGTCCGTTTTATAGTGGAGACTCTGTCGAATTTTTGATAAATTTTTCATAAAATGTGACATCAGTATGTGTTAATTTTGATTATGTATAATATTGTGTCTTAGATTAAGTCAACCTCATTATCTCATGATTTTATTAAATTTTAACAATTTTATGAATTTATTTATATTAGTATATTTTCAATAAATGTTATTTATTTTAAAGAATTCCGGAACCAGAGATGTAGCATTTGGGCAGCAGAGGACATGTCTCCCTACATGCTCAACCTGTGAGTTGATTTTACAAAATGTGTGTTGTGACAATTTTGATTATATTTTCATATGATTTAAATAATAATGAAATGATTATATGAATTTATTTATATTGCTAAATGCATGATTATTTCTTTATTTATCATGAATAGTAATTGAAGAATACTTTATGAAATTTGTTTTATTCCGCTTTATTTATTATGATTTAAAGGGTTTGAAAATAATGGTAGAACGTAATAACTAGTGGGTGTCATAAGGACTGCGTTCGCACCCATAATAATTATTTATATGGCCATTGATTAATTTATGAGCCCTGGTTGAGCTTTGCTGTTTGGGCAAGATTTGTAAAAATGGGAGCCCTGGTTGAGCTTTGCTCTTTAGGAAAATGTGTGGTTATTATTAAGCCCTATTTCAACTTGCTCTTTGGGCAGAGATATGATACTACTTAGACCCTGGTCAAGCATGCTCTTTGGGCACTAGTGATCATTTGGAATAAGAGATCAACTGTGGCTGGACCTTAGTCGAGCTTCCTCTTTGGGACCGATAGTCAATTAGAATAAGTGAGCCCAGTGGCTATTAGAATTTGATAGTCTAAGTGTTCTACCAGATTTTTCGTTAAAATAATAAATTTATATGATTTTGTACTAGAGTTTTGTATTAAAGTAAATGAATTTTAATGTTTTCAAACTAGCATGCATTTTATAAAATTGATTCACTTAATGATGTTTGATTCCCCTCAATTTATTTTGTTAGGACCTTACAATCCGCCTAATATTGGTTGTCATCTGCGCTGGGTTTCTTCTTCATCGGTTGCATTATGTATGTCTATTTAATTTAAATATTATGTAATCAAATTCTAGATACTGCAGTAGTTGATTATGAAACTTGTACTATTGATATTATGGATTTATGTTGTGTTGAAATATTATTGTAATGGAGTAATGAATTATGTAGTTGCGAAAATTTTCAAGGCTTACTATGGGTTTTGATTGCATTTTTGCATTTTTCATTCTTTAGTACCGGTCACGTACCTCTGGGTTTAGGTCGTGACAAAGTTGGTATCAAAGCTAATGGTTTATTTATTTGATCTTTAGGTCATTGGAATATATCTTTTCTAGAACTACTATGGTAAATAGGTGTTATATGTCAATTGTTATCACCATTATTTTTAGAATTTCATGTATTTATCGGTTCCTTCTTGTGTTTTGAATTTTGTTGGTTTTGTCTTTTTTCAGAATGAGATAGAGAACACGAAATGCTCCTGCTATGGATGTAGCTTATGATGAGGGTGAACAGTCCATTCAGGATGAAGCTCCTCCTGCCTTAACTTGTAGAGGAAGGGGTAGAACTAGAGCTACTATAGCTAACAAGCAAGCCCAACAACAGTAAGTTGAGCCAAAAGTGCTAGAAGTGGATCCTGCAACTTTTGCAACTGGTATGGTAAGGATTAACCAACGCGTAGCAACACTTAATCAAGCTATGCCTTTGGTACAACAGATGTTACAGTAGAGAAATCAAGGGTGTCAGATGTAGATGCAGCTCTGTTGTATTCGAGAGTTGAAAAAGTCTCTTTTAATGGTACGGGTGATGCATTGGACTGCATAAACACCATTGAGGCTAGAACTAGGACTGGTTACACTAATTATTAGAGGATCATAATAGTGGAGTTATCAATACAAGCTGCAACATAGGACTGGTTCATGCTTACTATTCAACCGTATATGACTACTATGACTTGGCTGGAATTTAAGGAGCAATTTTTAAGGTATTTCTGCGTAGCTTCTATGAGAGATAATTATAGATGGTAGTTACTACATATAATCATAGGTGACAAAATAGTTAAGGAATACACACACGAGTTTTTCAAGCTATTATATCATGTTATGGACATGATGCAGGATGAGCAGAGAGTTGTGGACTCATTTGTGACTGGGTTAGGCACAACTTATATTGGTATTTAGACTAAAGATCAAAACTTAAAGAGTGTCTTGGAGGAGGCTAAATAGCTTGAGAGGCAACATATCAGGCATGGGGCTATTCCTGACCTTACTTGAGCGATAATAACGTATTAATGGTAGGTCAATGGATTTAGTAGTCTATGTTTTATATGGGTAGTTTTGGCATTTAGACTGCTAGTACCTCCTAGCAGTATAGAGGTCAGAGGGGATATATATTTGGGAGACATAATCGCAGGCAGAGCAGGCCTCTGAGATTTAGACTTAGAGTTAGAAGTGGTATCGACAGTCAGAGTTTTGGGTATGGTAGCATAGGCTCAGGGCCTAATGCATGTCCTACTTGTGGCTGTGTACATCAAGGGCCATGCCATATATTGTTAAGAGCATGTTTCAAATGTGGGAAAATAGGACATCTTCCTAGAGCTTGTCCTAACACCAACCGTCATTTGCATAGGGATCTTTATCTTCAATTGCTCAGCCATTTCATTCGATGCATCAGCCTTATCAAGCACTTGTGTACCCTCAACAAAGACTGACTCAGTTTATGGGCCAATAGGGTAGAGGTGTAGGGAGTAGGCTAAAAGGGAGACCGAGTGGCAAAGCATTTACACAACCATCCACTTCTCAATAGGCTGGCCATGGTTAGGCTAGGTATTCACTTTGACTCCTCAGGATGCTCAGGCATCTAATGCGGTTGTGGCAGGTACTCTTTCAGTTTGTTTTCTGGATGCTAGAGTTTTATTTGATCTCGGTGCATTACATTCCTTTGTTTCTCTTGTGTTTGCTTCAAGAATAGGATGGCAACCATCCAAGTTATTGATTCTGTTATCTATAGTGACTTTACTTAATGACAAGTCAGAGACAAATATAATCTTTCCATTTGATCCAATATTATTGAAAGGTAGAGAGTTGCTGGCAAACTTAGTTTTATTAGATGTGATCAATTTTAATGTGATATTAGGGATGGATTGGTTAGCTCGACATCATGCCAATATGGATTATTGAGAGGTGATTTTTAGAATCCCTAATAATGAGGAGTTTTATTTTAGAGGCAATAAGAGTTTGATGCCTCAAAATATTATTTCTACAATCACAACTAGGAAGATGCTTAAAAAAGGGTGTTAAGGTTATTTAGCTATGGTTAGAGATATGAAGGTGGATAAGGGGATAGTTGAGAATGTGCTAGTGGTGTGCAAGTTTCTTGATATTTTTCTTGAAGAATTACTAAGATTGCCACCAGACAAAGAGATAGAATTCTATATTGATGTTATACCATGCATAAATCCTATCTTAATGCCGCCTTATAAAATGGCACTAGTAGAATTAAAGTAGCTTAAGGAACAGTTATAAGAGTTGCTCGACAAGGGTTTCATTAGACCCGATTCATCTCCATAGGGTGCTCTGGTGTTGTTTGTGAAGAAGAAAGATGGTAGCCTTCAACTGTGTATCAATTATAAATAGTTGAATAAAGTTACCATCAAGAATAAATGTCCTCTTCTAAGGATTGATGATTTATTTGATTAGCTTCAAGGAGCTCAGTGTTTTTCCAAGATTGATTTAAGATATGGGTATCATTAATTGAGAATTAGAAGTGGGGATGTACCCAAGACTATATTTTGGATGAGGCAAGACAATTATGAATTTTTAGTAATGTCCTTTGGGTTGACTAATGCCCCAACAACCTTTATAGACTTGATGAATCATGTGTTTAGGCCATTCTTAAATTGATTTGTGATAGTGTTTATTGATGATATCTTAGTGTACTCAAGGAGTGAAAAGGAGTATGTCATGTATTTAAGGATGGTGCTTTAGACTTTGAGAGAGCATCAATTGTATGTCAAGTTCTCTAAATGTGAATTTTGGTTAGATTAAGTGACATTTTTTGGCCATGTGGTGTTTAAAGACGACGTACAAGTGGATCTAAAGAAGATTGAAGCTATTACATAGTGGTTGAGACCTATAACTGTGACAGAAGTAAAAAGTTTTCTGGGTTTAGCTGGCTACTATAGAAGAGTTGTGAAGGATTTATCCAAGATAGTTGCACCTTTAATAAGGTTGACCTAGAAGAATGATATTTTATGTGGACGAACAAGTGTGAGGAGAATTTTTAGATGCTTAAGGATAGGTTAACTTCAGCTCAGGTGTTGACTTTACCTTCAGGGAATGAAGGGTATATGGTGTATTATGATGCTTCCCGAGTAAGAGTGGG
Source organism: Mallotus nudiflorus (assembly GCA_947683625.1). Classification (NCBI taxonomy): domain Eukaryota; kingdom Viridiplantae; phylum Streptophyta; class Magnoliopsida; order Malpighiales; family Euphorbiaceae; genus Mallotus; species Mallotus nudiflorus. The sequence continues at coordinate 314,174 of CANTUR010000848.1, read as the reverse complement.
GTGTGTATTGATGCAAAATGGTAGGGTAGTTGCTTATGCTTCATATCAATTTAAAAAGCATGAACAAAACTATCCTACTCATAATTTAAAAATGGCAGTTGTAGTGTTTGCCTTGAAGATTTTGAGGCATTACTTGTACGGTGTGACTTGTGAAATCTACATTGATCATAAAATTTTAAAGTATATCTTTTAATAAAGATATTTGAATTTAAGGCAGAGGAGATGGATAGAACTCTTAAAAGATTATTATTGCTCTATTTTTTACCATCCAGGTAAGGCTTATGTAGTAACTAATGCTTTGAGTAGGAATTCAGTGGGAAGTCTTACTCATATTAGCTTAAAAAAAAGGCTGATTATTAAGGAGTTGAATGAGCTGATTGATTAGGGGTTGCAATTAAAGGTATCTAAGAAATATCTTTTAGCTTAATTCAGAGTACGTTCTATGTACTTGGATAGAGTTAAAGCGGCGCAATGAAGGGACCTACAATTACAAAAGATAAGGTTAGAGGTACAGCAAGGTTAGTCTTAGGATTTTGTGATCGACAATAAGGGCATTTTACACTTGGGCACTAGATTGTGTATGCTAGATGTAAATGATTTGAGAAAGGAGATGATGAAGGAAGCTCATTTTCTACTTATAGTGTTCACCCAAATTCTATCAAAATGTGTCATGATTTGAAAGATACATATTGGTGGAATGGAATGAAGAGAGATATTGCATAATTTATATCTAAGTGTCTCACTTGTCAGCAAGTGAAGTTTGAACATTAGAGACCCTTAGGATTGCTACAACAGTTGCCCATCCTAGAGTGGAAGTAGGACATGACTGTGATAGAGTTTGTTGCACATCAAGTGGATATGATGCCATATGAGTGATAGTCAATAGGTTGACCAAGTCAGCTTACTTCTTGTCAATTAAAAAGACTTATATTATAGACAGGTTGGCTAGATTGTACATCAACTAAATTATTTATCTTCATGGAGTGCTAGAAAGTATAGTATCAGACAGAGGACCAACTTTTATTTTAGTCTTTCAGTAAGAATTGCAGAAGGCTTTAGGTACGAGACTGAACTTCAGTACAATTTTTCATCCTCAAATTGATGGCGAGTCAGAAAGGATAATTCAAACTTTAGAGGATATGCTTCGAATGTGTGTGATGGATTTTGGTGGTCAATGGGATTTACACCTTCCATTGATTAAATTTGCATATAATAACAATTATCATGCAAGTATTGAGATGGCACTATAGATGGCGGGGTTTAGCGCACGTCTAAGATTGAGCAACCGCGACACTGTTTAGGCTCAGGGCCTTAGAGAACACACTAACCACTGTCATAAAGAAATGGCATGGAGATGAGGAGTTGCCACCCAGGGTAATAACTAGGACAAATCGAAAAGGTGGTACTCAATTCTTTGAAAGAAAGCTAGCACCACAACCAGGAGATTCTGGATATAGAATACTAACTTCTCTTAGTCTTATGTTCATTTACAATAATTTTATAAATGATTATTTCATCCTCTAATTACATGAAATTTTATTAAACCCTATTTGACATCCATCTAACCCTAGGCATCTAGTCAATAAAATTACATATAAAAAATGCACTCAAGATAGCGTTGTCCCTAAGTTTAGACTATGTTAATTTTATTAGAAAGTTAGCTAGATTTACATTTTATTTACAAGTAAGAAAGGGACTAAAGGTGGGCCTACATTTTTTATTAATTAGTGAGCCTAAATCTATTTATTTTAGTTTATCTAAGGAATGAGCTTAAATATATTCAATTTTAAAGGAAAGTTAAATTATTGGGCCTAATTCTAACTTGATTTTATTTTAAGTGAAATGTGGGCCTAGGTTTATTTATTTTAAAAGAAATGAAATTAAGTGGGCTGAGCTAACTCTAAAAAAGTTTTAATTAACTAAGTGGGCCTAAAATCTAATTAAACTAATGGGCCTAAGTTGATTTTAATTATTTAAAGTCCTAAATCATTTTTAAGCTTATTTAAAGTGAGTTGGACTCAAGCATGGGCTTGGGGCCCAAAATAATATAAAGAGCCCAAAAACATAAAAAAAAACATAGCAAAATCAAATCAAAACACATTTACATATGATTTCTAAAAAAAACCTAATTTATTTACATACAAACCTTAATTAACTAAAGCCACCATTAATTTTATAAAAGATTACCCAGTGAACCTAGTTTTACTAATTAATTTTAAAGTGCAGAAAATTAAATCTTTCACTATTCCCACTATTGGGGCTATTGCAAACTACGTACAAAATTAAAATTAAAAAATCATACAATGAATTAAAAAAACTACACAGGATACCAGAATGCAAAATAAAGATAAAAATCCTAAATTTTATTGGAAAATAACACAGGTTCTTCCATGGCATTCCATGGACCTTTTGTTTGTCTAAACACAGGCAGTATCCTCCTCAATCCACATGCGAACATCAAAATAAAAACACAAAAGTAATCAAATTAGTAGTGAAATTGAATAATCAAAACAATAATAAAATAAAAATCACAAAAAGAAAAAAATAGAAAAGAACACTGATAATTTTTGATGCTGTGCAAATGCCCTTTTTAGCCCCTCAGATTGGATTATCACTATTGAAATTGAATTGTTGTTGATTATGGACTAGAAAGGGAGTTCTCAGTAGTGTTTGGATTTTAGGGTTTTGTTTTTGCACAGTTAAGTTTTTTCAGTCTCTGCGTGTGTGAGTTTCTCTCTGTCTCTCTGTGAGTCTCAAAAAAAAATCCTCTCCCATGCACACAAACTCTTTGCTTTTAAAAGTAGAGTCTGCACATACTGACTTCCTCCTTTGGAGGAATAGACTCATCTCCTCAAAACAGATTGATAAGGATTTGATTTTTAAAAGTTACGTGTTTTGAATGCGTCAAAATCTTTTCCAAATAAAAAATAATAATAAAATTCAATTTTTAACCAATCAAAACACTGAAAAAATCAACAAAAAATAAGAAAAAATAAGCAAAAAATAAAAAAATGGGAGTTTTACGCGTTGGCATTGTCTAAATTTCATCATAGGGGACTTTTAATTACTAAAAGACCCCTGATAAATTGAATTATTTGTAATCAAATCCTAAAAAATATTATAATTTAGTCCCTAAAGTCCAGAAAATTGACAACCAAGTTCAATTTTTGTATAAATTTTATTATAGGGGCTTACGTCTCAATTGTGCACAATTACATCTTGAAATTGGGTGCTTACAGTTGCCCCCTTTTGTCACTGTTTGCTTGACAAATTATGGTAAAGCAATAGAAGCACACAATTTCGAAAGAAAGAAATTAGGACACTTGATTGTATCCTAAATGATAGATCGATGCTTAAATTGTTGAGCAAGGTATAATATTTGACAAGTCTCACTATATTTTGAGCTAAACATCTAGTGGACTTTATGCAAATGAGTTTCGCTATATTCCCTGTGGGACGTTTAGCGATGATAAATTGAAAACTTGTTATAGTTCCTGTGGACCGTCTAGCAATGATGAATTTCGTTATATTCCCTGTGGGACGTCTAACTATGCACACTATATTCCCTGTGGGACATCTAGTGATAATAAATTGAAAACTTTCTATAGTTCCTATGGAACATCTAGCACTGATGAATTTTGTTATATTCCCTGTGGGATGTCTAATGATGCACACTATATTCCCTGTAGGATATCTAGTGATGATAAATTAAAATCTTGCAATAGTTCCTATGGAACGTCTAGCAATGATGAATTTCATTATATTCCCTATGGGACGTCTAACGATATACACTATATTCCTTGTGTGACATCTAGTGAAGTTGAATTGAAAATCTGCTATAGTTCCTGTGGAATGTCTAGCACTGATGAATTTCATTATATTCCCTGTGGGACGTCTAACGATATACACTATATTCCTTGTGTGACATCTAGTGAAGTTGAATTGAAAATCTACTATAGTTCCTGTGGAATGTCTAGCACTGATGAATTTGAAAGTTTATGTCATGACTGCTATGCAGTACATAACATAATGAAGATTATGACTACTATGCAACACATAACATAATCATTTGAAATTCATATCATAGCTACTGTGCAGCATATGAATCTTTTGATTGAAATGATGCATGTAAAATGCAAAAAATGAATTCTGTAATCTTGTTCCGTATTCTGTACTTGAAAAAAAATTCAGATTCACAGATTGATTTTGCAGTATTAATAATTCAATGAATTATTAATTTGATGAATGTCATGATTTAATTAGGAACATGTTCCTAATCTGAATGCAATTATGGACTAAATTGCAAGAAAGAAAAGATGGATAAAAATGTAAGTAAATTGGAAGGATTAAAATGGATATTTTTCATTTTATATATTCTTTCCCTTTTGTCGATCACTTCACTTCTCTTACTATTCTTTTGTTCTTTTTTTTTTCAATTAATCTTGATTTCTTCACCATTTGTCATCCGATTTGTAATCCGTTTGATCCTATGGCCTCCTCGTCAGATGGACAACATGAAGGAGTTGAGACTTCAGAATGTCAGAGGATTTTGCCTCTTTATTTTCCTTAAAATGATCTGGGACTTTGAGAATGCTCAACTATCTTTCCTTTGACTCATTTATATACCCACAGCTGTAGAGATGTGGGTAATGAGGTAACTTTTCTGGCTTTTGTTTATTTCTACCAAAATATCACCTGTATAATTAACAATCATAGTTAGTTTCAGAGAAGAGATTGACAGGTATATTAGTCAAAAATTAACATGAAAATGCATGATAAATTGAAATTAAACTCTGAAAATATGAAATTTATCTCATGGGTTGTCTAAACAACTGATCGGATGTTTGGAATTCCAGTCAGAATTCCATATTTTCGATCGGCTAGGCTAATGCCGATTGACAATCAACATTGCCGATCAGTTAATTTTTTTTAATTTTAAGGGGCAATTAATTAATTAATTAACTAATCAAATCCTTCAGTTTAAATTCTTTGATTAATTAATTAATCTTTTAATTAATTAATTATTATTTTAAATTGAACTAGCATCTGATGAAGTTCACAAGTTGTTTCAATCTAGCCTGGGAATTATTTAATGGATTGCCAGAGTAGGTAACACATTTGATTTGGGCCTTCGGATTCAGGCATTTCATTACTGCACTTCTGACTATTCGAGATCGGTCTGACCATTACTCTTTATTTGCTTTGATCGAGTAATGGATGGATACTACCCACACTTTTTATACTCGTATGGGTGAGCTGACCGTTTCACCTATGAGTTTCTCTGCTATCATCGGGATTGCCTTTGGATGATCCCCAATTCCATTTGACGTCAGCTATTGTAGTCTTCCAGAGCATGCATGGAATCAATATGTGCAAGATTTGATTGGGTTTGCTCCAGCATAGAAGAATAAAAAGAATGTTCTTCTTTCATCATTAGTTGAGGGATTTAGATGCCTTCCTATTTCTACTCCTCGTTAGATTGTCCATAAGGCGAGGTGTTTCCTTTTGATATTATTAGGCATGGCCCTCTTTTGTGAGATTGGTCATGAGGTCAGTATTGCTCTGTTGGGTCCTCTTCATGACTTTGATCAAGTTGCCACACTAGATTAAGGATCTATTGCACTCACTTATATTTATTACAGACTGGACACTGTCTGTAGAGGTGCTATCACGATGTATGGCTTTTGGAACGTCTTCCATGTATGTTCTCCTTCCTTTGATCTTTATAGTCTTGCTTTCCTTGGCCTTTTTCTGATATGTTCTCTTTCTTTTAGATCTGGAGTATTAAGCTTAGGCTGGTTCGAGGCTTTAATGCTATCAGTTCTTATAGGACCTTTCCTTTGATGATGAGATGGGGTTCTTCTCACCTTGTTAGCAATAGGAATACTTTACAAACGTATCGTGATCAGCTAAACACTGTCGAGTAGCACCTAGTAAGAAAAAAATAAAATCATTAGTATGTTACAATTTGATAGAGATTAAACTTAATTTATATAAATTATAGATAAACTCTAATTGGTTGGAGGGTGTTGAGGACATCTAGCGATATGATTTCATGGCAGCTACAGTTCACCTTGAGCCTATGAGGATCCTGTTCTCTGGTTATGGCTATTTGATGTGGTATTTAAGGGAGCGAGTGTATCACTGGTCTTCTAGCCCTTCTCGACATAGTATTCCATATGATGTCCCTTCCTCTATGCTCTGTAGCTTGTATCTTATAGGTTTGGAGCTGAGGGATGCATTACAAGGATATGCTGCCTCAAATTTTCTTTAGCGTTCTCGACATTATCAGCAGTTTATCCATGAGAGCCTTTTGGAACATGTTCCCATTGACGATGATGAGGTAATTTCTCATTATTTCAGCTTCTACTTCTAGAATCTATAAATCACTCCTTCTCTTTACAGTTTAAGGAGGTTCGTTCTTCTGTTAATATGGTTAAAGAGACTGAGATTACTCTAGAGACTGAGGTTTTTCCTGATATTGAGAGTCCTGAGCCTAGACCTAGTCCTGTTCATCATACTCAGCATGTTGGGACTAGTCGTGATGGGGCCTTTATCGGTGCTATGCTTAGTGATGTCTCTCTTCCAGATAATTCTATGTTCTACTAGGTTCCCACTGTTCAGGCTCCAGTTGAGCAGCATATGCAGTTCGAGGATGCTCAACTTGTCAATATGTGAGTATGTTTGATTTATTTCTTGTATGGATCTATACACTTGACATTAATATTAGTAAAAATTTTACAAAATAGGTTCCCCGGACACAAGTAGAGTATCTATAAGGACTTGCCTCGTCTTAAAGATTATTCATGATGTAGGTTACAAACAGTTGGCGGGTAAGCATCTACATTGAGAAAATGCAAAATGTATGCATGTTATGCATGAAATGCATATGATATGATGTTTTCTATGTATGCAGAGCTATTCCAGCGATATAGAGTGGGAGAACGAGATGCTTCATCGGTAGCTTACAGACTTGGACTTTGATCCGTACAGTGCTGGGACTTCATCTGCCAGACCTCCAGACACTTATCATCATGATGACCGTACCAGAGGATAGAGCCCATGGCCTGATACCAGAGCACGAGATGAGTGATTTAGAGTTTCTATATTCCTGACTTTTTGTGTGTATGTATTTGATTGCTCTATATTGTACTGTTGTTTTTATTCCTACACTGTCTTGAACACTATTAGATAGAACTGAAATAGTGTTTGCATCTTAATGGATTTTTTTTTGCCTAAGCCACCCTTTCGAGTTTTCAGCTTAGCAAGCTTGCCCTAACTTTTGCCTAAGCTGCCCTTTTGGGTTTTCAACTGAGCGGGCTTGCCCTAACTTTTGCTTAAGCCACCCTTTCGGATTTTCAACTTAGCAGGCTTTTATTTTATTATTCTTATCCTATTTTTTTAGATTTGGTTATAGGAAAAGCTGAGCTTGTTTAATGTACCCCTAAATCCTTTGACTTATTAACCTTATCAGCTATAATCTCGTCCCTTACAAATGGAGGACAAACGTTCTATGGACCAATGGGTTGACTGGTTAAAGAAGATTTCAGATGTTGAGATCACATGGGTTTTCCCTGGGTAGAGATTACAGTTCATGACTATTAAGCATATGATCACTATGTTCCTATTCTAGGGTTGCACTTCTCTACCTTTTTTACCCCTTTATGCATTTGTCGTTAGTATGGCCACCCTCAGTTCATTGTTACTGTTCTGGCTAACTTTGAAGGCTTTCCTCTAAAATAAGATTCTCTGGATGAGATTAGGAGCTTGTGGCCTTGCAAAGCTCTTGAACGGAATATACACCTGGATGCTGATGTGACTACTTATGATGATTACAAAACTTGGGTTGTTATCCAAAAGATAGAACCACCAGGATTTGCTAGGTACAAAAGGACTCAAGCTTTGTATGATAAGTCACAAAGGAAGAAACAAAGACATCACTAGATAGAATGGACTCATAAAGCTAGTCTTAGGCTTTCTTATGTTTTGTTTTCCCTTCAAGGACTTATGCTTTATAATAAAGAAGGAGATGCAAAGTTTAACAAAATTTCAATTTCAATTTCATTCATTCATTAATTAGGGCCAAAATGAGTACATTTAATACATCACATAACATAACTCCTGTTATAAGCTAGTCCTCACGGGTTTTCTAGCTTAATATTTTTCACTCACATTTTTTTTCGTAATTTTTGCTTAACTAGCCCTTTATGGGTTTTCTAATTAGCGGGACCATTCTCTTTTTATTTATTTCTTTAACTCTTGCCTGTCAGCCCTTTGCGGGTTTTTTGAACAACAAGAATGTCCTAACTTTTGTTTGACTAGCCTTTTCAGGTTTTCTAGCCAGCGGACTTTATTTTCTTTATTATACTTTTATTCATATTTTTTACAAGTAGTACTTCTTGAGGTGATCCAGATTAACAGGTTCCATGAACTCATTCCCTTCAAGATCTGATATCTTAGCAACTCCTTTAGGTAGGACCGATTTGACCAGGTACGGTCCTTCCCAATTTGGTCTAAATTTACCTCTCGGATCGAACACCACGGCTCTAAATTATTTCAGCACCATATCTCCATCTTTGATCTTCCTAAGCTTAACCTTCTTGTTAAATGCCCTTGCTATCTTTCTCTAATATATCTGAGTGTGGAATAAAGCATTTATCCTTTTCTCATCTAGAAATACAAATGATCATATCTCTTCTATAACCATTCATTCTCAGTTATTTTAGCTTCCATGACTACTCTCAAGGACTTAATCTCAGTTTCTATGGGCAAAACTGCCTCACAACCATATACCAATAAGAATGGTGTTTGGCCTATGGCGGTTCTAGTTGTAGTCCTATATCCCCACAAGGAAAAAGGAAGATATTAAGACCAATCCTTGTAAGTTTTAACCATCTTAGAAAGGATTTTCTTGACATTTTTATTAGCCGCTTCCACTGCTCTATTAGCTTGAGGGCGATAAGGTGAAGATTTATGGTGCTCAATCCCATACTTTTGTAACAACTCTGTTGTTTCTGCTTGAAATTAAACCCCATTATCTATCACAATATGATGTGGAACCCCATATCTGCTGATCGGGCTCTTCTCAATGAACCGTGCCATTTGTTTTGCTTTTAGAGTGTTGAAAGATTCTGCCTCTACCCATCTCGAGAAGTAATCGATTTCCACCACTATGTATTTATACCCATTTGATGTTATCGGTCTTATTTCACCTATGATACCAATTCCCCATGCTACAAAAGGCCAAGGGGATGATAAACTATTCAGCACTATTGGAGGCATATGACTAAGATTCCTGTAGATCTGACACTAATGGCATTGTTTTACTATCCTGATACAATTCTTTTCCATAGTCATCCAGTAATACCCTTATCTGAGTATCTTCTTAGCTAGAATCATCCCATTCATATGATAACTGTAAGCCCCTGTATGAATCTTTTGCATCACCTCTTCAGTTTCATCCTTTTTAAGGCAACTGAGTTGCTTCCCATTCAACATTCTTTTGTATAATACCCCATCATGACTTGCATAGTTATGTGCAAGGACAAGAAGAGCATATTTTTCTTTTGAGGCTCCTTTATCTGGATAAATTCCTTCTTCAATGAATCTTTGGACATTATAAAACTAAGGCTTTTCTTCAGGCCCCATTTTAACATTTATAATCTGCTCACCCCCATAACATGGTGCTCTAGACTTCATGATCACTAAAGGTTTCATGGCCAACCCAGTTTTACTATCCCATATTGAAGAGAGTGTTGCCAATGCATTTGCCATCTGATTTTCATCTTTGGATAGATGGATGAAGAGACATTTGGTGAAATGCTTCATTAAGGCTTTCAAATAGCATATATAAGGCTTCAGCTTTTCCTTTTTTACTTCCCATTCTTCATTAGCCTGACTGACTAACATTGAATCCCCATAAACTAACAAATCTTTCGCTCCAGCTACCATAGCTGCCTTAACTCCATAGATACATGCTTCATACTCGACCATGTTGTTTGTGACTTTGAAATCTAGTTTCTTTGCCATTGGTATGGTTTCTCCTTTCGGTGTAACGAGAATCACTCCTAATTCAGCTCCTTTGTTGTTTACAGCTCTATCAAAGTAAAGTTTCCACTCTCGGTGCTCTACAACTGCTAAGTTCTCATCTGGAAACTCCAAATTCCACTGCTCTTCACCTTCGATTGCATTCTGAGCTAAGAATTCTGCTACTGCTCTCCCTTTGATTACCTTTGTAGTAATTTACTTTATATCAAATTTAGTTAAGAATACCAACCATCGAGACATTTTTCCAGTTAGAGCTGATGCTTGAAATAGATACCTTAGAGGGTCTATTCTTAAAACAGCTTGAACCTTATAAGATTGAAAATAATGCCTCAATTTCCTTATAGCCCAAATCATGATCAGACATGTCTTTTCTACTAAATCATATTTTTTCTCGTATGGCAGAAACTTTTTGCTCAGGTAGTACACTGCATGCTCTATTCCATCAGACCCTTCTTGTGCTAACATTGCCCCCATTGCATCCTCTTCTAAAGCCAAGTACAAAACCAATGGCTTACCCTATCTAGGTGGTTTCAAAACAAATAGATTAACAAGATACTCCTTGATCTTATCAAAAGCTTTATGACAATCATCATTCCACTTAACCGGCTGATCATTCCTTAAGAGCTTAAAGATAAAGTCATAAATATTCGTGAGTTTTACGATAAACCTACTAATATACTGCAACCTACCAAGGAATCCTCTTACTTCTTTCTCCGTCTTTGGTGTTAACAATTCCTAGATGGCTTTCACTTTATCCGGATCTACTTTAATTCCCCAACTGCTCACTATATGCCCTAACAGCTTCCTTGAAGTAACCCCAAAAATGCACTTCTTCAGGTTGAGTCTTAGGTTGTACCTTTCAATTTGGGCCAAGAACTTGTCTAAGGCTTCAAAGTTTCCTTTTCTTATCTCTGATTTGACCATCATGTCATCCATATACACTTCAACCTCCTTATGCATCTTATCATGGAAAAGTGTAGTAGCGGATCTTTGATAAGTTGCACATGCATTCTTCAGTTCGAAAGGCATCACCTTATAATAATAGGTCCCCTATTCTGTGATGAAAGCTATCCTAATCTTGTCCATGACTGCCATCATTATCTGGTTGTACCCAAAAAACCCATCCATAAAAGAATACATTGCACTTGCTGCACCGCTATCCATTATTACATCAATGTGACGCAACGAGAAGTCATCTTTTGGATAGTCTTTATTCAGATCCCTAAAATCTACACACATTCGTACTTTTCCATCTTTTTTAGGAATAGGTACTATGTTTTCTAGCCACTGAGGGTAGTCTACTATCTCTAGGAAGTTAGCCTGTATTTGCTTGGCAATTTCCTCCTTTATCTTTTCTGTCCATTTTGGTCTTAATCTGTGCAATTTCTATTTAACCAGCTTGGTTTCTGGATAAGTTGGAATGTGATTCTCTACTATTTCCCTATCCAAACTTGGCATGTCTTCATAAGTCCAAGCAAATACTACCTTTCTTTTTGTTAATATTCTCTCAAAATTTTTCCTCTCTTTAAGAGTTACATCATGTAATATAGAAATGTTCTTTGGATTATCATTTGTGCCCATGTTAAATGAATCAAATTAAATTGAATTAATGTCAAACATGCATTACCTATCAAAATTATCATGCACATAACTATTAGGATGCACATCACACAAGTAAGCAAAACCAATATTCATATCATTGACCATAGGAAAAATAACATCTTCATCCGTATAAAGACCAAACGTTATTACATCAGTTTCTTTATAAAAAACATCAATAAAACTATCACTAATGATAGTAGCTAAGTCTTGGGGTGGTTCCTCCTCAAGTGGTAGACATAGCAACTCCTCAACAGCATCATCACCCATCCTTTTAGTTACTTACTTCATGGCTTTCTCATTGTTGCTGGCTACTAGGTTTTCCATAATCTACTCCTTAAAGATCTCAAACCCAGGGACATCCTTTCCAGCCACGTTAATAGATTCTTTGGTGCCCAAATAATACTTGCCCTCCCCTGGCTTGATGAAGTTCTCACTTAGTGGTCCAATTCTTCCCAAGGGCTTATTTCCTTTTGCTTTCTCCTTATTCTATGCTTTTCTACTAGCTGGTCCTACCTTAATATATCCTAAATCCTTCATATGGTCCTGGGTTTTAGTGTTCAGGGGCCTTGGACTTCCTTGTTCATTCTTCCCGAGCCCCTATCCAGGTCAGTAATTCATGCTCTCCATCATTTTTTCTACTCTCAGATCCATTTTAGTCCCATCAAATATCCTAATAATCTGAAAACTAGGGGGTGCACACACTTATTTTTGTTTTTCTAATATTGATGCCACAACAACATTGGTCCCAACTTCTATGGTCATAACTTCTCCTTTATGTGGAAATTTTATTTTTTGGTGCACAGTTGAAGGTACTCCTCCAAGTACATGAAACCATGACCTTCCCAATAGTAGGGCATAAGTAACAGGGAGGTCCAGCATAATAAATTCAACAGTCGACTCTACGGGCCCTATTTTGACCAAAGCCTGAAATGTTCCTCCACATTCCTGGTACTATCATCATAAGCTCTGATTATGAGGTTTGAAACCATCAAGTCATATACTTTCAGACCCAGATTAGGCAGGATCTTTAGCGAGAATACATTTATAACTGAACCATCATCTACCATTACAAAGTTGGTTCTCTTCCCTTTTACTTCAGTTGGGATAAATAATGCCTTACTATGGTTTCTTCCCTTTAAAGGCAAGTTATCATCTGAAAATGTTATCAGCCCGTGTTTCTTTTTTATCACCTTTGCTACCATAGCCTTAGGTGTAGCTATCATTTCAATGCTCATATTCGACAAAGCTTTAACCAGAGCCTTTATTTGACTACCCAAATGCATTAGTAATTCCCAGATGCTTACATTCGCTTTAGCCTTCTTGATTTGTTCCAAGATTAGGTCTTTTTTCCATCCTTTCTCTACTTCTGCATCTTCTATTTCTTCCCTTTCTACAACCCTTTCATTTTGTTTTTCTGATGGTAATTCCTCCCACTTTTAGTAACATGATTCACATTTGGATTATTACCCCATACATCAACTCCAGTGGATTTTTCTTCATCAGAATTATACCAGATGTCCATGACCCCAACGATATGTTCCCTTTTCCAGTTTCTTCCAAACTTTCACTATGCATGTTTCTTTTCCTTTCAACTCCCTCAGCTTGTCCATTTATTGGCTTAGCAGCTCTTCAACCCCTTCTTAGTATAGTTTTAAGGTTAAGAATTCATCTTTTTCAAACTCATCACCCTATTCTGTCGGCACGATCTCTTCTATGGGTATGTCAACAGAAGCAGGTTTAGAATAGAATACTCTATAATCAAACTTGCCTGAAGGTTGTCCCAATAGATCTTCAACTCCTCTTAGTAAATGCTTGGGAATTTTAGGCTCTTCTTTTACCGGCTTATCATTAAACTCATCTCCCCAACCTAAGGGCATAATTGATTCAATAGGGATATCAGTAGAGGGTGCTTTCAAGTAAAATACTTTGTAATCAAACTTGCCTGAGGGCTGACCCAGTAAATCTTCTACTCCTCTCTGTGGCTGTCCAAAAGGTTCTCCATTAGGTATAAGGTTGAGGTCCTCGAAGGAGCTTAGAACTTTTTCTTCACTAACCCCTGAGTTGATCATCATGGTGGCTGGTGGTGGAACATTTCGGTAGTTTGGGAAAGGATTATTTTTGGTGTTTGGGTTAGAATTGGATTTCTCAAGGTCAGTGATTTTTTTAGAGTCTATTAGGTTTTGGATTTCATGTTTTAGGCGAATGCAAGTATCTGTGGAATGGCCAGCTACTTGATGAAACTTGCAGTAACTGTTTGGATCATAGCCAGGGACATTTAGATTTGGGGGTTTGGAAAAAGGTCAGGGGTATGAGCAGGCCTTTTTGGATTAGCCTCTCTAGGACTTTAGAGAGTGGCTGGTTGAAGTTAAAAAATCTCCTAGGTTACTGAACTGCATGCACCTCTATAGCTCGGCTAGTACTTCCTTATTGTATGTCCCCAGTTGGGTAGTTTCAAGTTCCTGTGCCTCTAGCGATTTTCTTTTTCTCACTGTCAATTTCCTCAACTTATAACCCATCATCATTCAGGTTTACAAAGGTTTTAGGATTCATCATTTATAGCCTCTCAACCAAATTAGGTGACACATTATGAACTATCATTCTAACTTGATCCTTCTCAGCAAGCTTATTTTTCATTATCCCTACCTTATTCATGAAACGGGTTAAGAAATCAGAAAAAGGCTCATTTGATTTCTATTTAGTTAACTTTAGATCCCTGATGGATACCTCTAAGCTAGTATTATAATCATATTATTTCAAAAAAGCATTACACAGTTCTTTCTAGTTAGCTCTAATAAACTTTTCTAATCTATGGTACTAGTTCACAGTCATTCCCTCAAGTGACAGTACCAACAGCCTAATAACTATTACTACTGATGCTTTAGTAGTGCTTATGGTGTATTGGCTCAAATGAATTCTAGGGTCTCCTCTCCCATCAAATTTTTGCAGTTGAGCATTTTGAATTTTTTAGGCAGCTTATCTCCCTCTATTTGTAGCATGTCATCAAAGTCAAAAGAATATCCCATTCCTTATCCTCTAATCAACTCTTCCATCTTGGACATTTTCTGAGTCAATGCTTGCATCTGCTTGGACTCAAGGTCTTGAACCAATTCAAGTGATTCTCTCTTCACCTTTTCTACCATGTAGTTTTCAACGTCTTCCAGTCTCACATCAGTAGTAGGCATATTTCTAGCAGCAGGTTGCCCCCCAGCATTGTTAGCATCAGGTGGAAGAGCTACAGCAATAGGTGGAGCTCCTATAGCAGGTGGCTGTTCAACAGTAGCAACAGGTGGTTGTTCAATAACAGTAGCAGGTGGTTGTTTAACAACAGATTGCATAAGTTCGACCAAAGCCTTTCTTAGCTCATCTTGCATCATAGCTCTCATATCATCCATCAAAGCTCCCTTAATATCCTCCAAGGTTCATATCTTTGGTTATTGTTCCATTTCAGTCTGTTCAGTTTGAGTTGGTTCAGCTTCTAAGAATAGTGGATTGATTGGACTCCCCTCTAGTCTCTCCAGTCTGTGAAGAATGCCTTGAGCTATGGACTTCAGACTTAAATAAACTCCAGTCAATCTGCCACCGCTTCATCCCCAGACACAAGAAGACTTAGATGAATCTATGATGGCTACAAAACAAGGTATTAGTATAATGCATGGACTATATGTATGCATGTATGCATGATACATATGTTTATGCAACAAATTACAGGCAAGCACTTAGTAAGTAACAAGTATCAAGAAGCAATCAATAGGCAACATGTAAGCATAAGCCTTCCAACCTTATTCCTCCCACACACGTATTCATTGGTGAGTCTCTTTTTCCTAGGATTTTTTATCTTAGCCTTCATATCAATAGGGGATATTAAGAGCTGACGCGCATGTCAAATCTCTCTTTAAAATAAAAAGCACAGAAATAACATTTCTAAATATAAAGGTCTAGCCTAATCCTTATTAGCCTGAATGAGCTTCAAAGGTATAGGCCTGGGCTTTTATAAATAGAAATACCTCATGGCAATTCAAACAAACAAGCACTTTGGGTAAAAATCCTAGGGGAAGTAACTAGGCCATTATATATGGTTAGGGTCTAGTGAAAAGTTAAGTTTCCCTTAGCAAGATGCTCTCCATTATGGACTTTGAGTTACAAGCCAAGGTTAGAGGGGCCCAACATCCTTTACCAACTCGAGAGAAGATTACCCCCCTTAAGGACTTAGGTTACAGACTCTAGTCAAATGAGCCCAGTAATCTCTCTTGAACCGAGTTAAGGCTAAGAGTGATGGTTAGCCAATCTACAACTCTATGAAGCTAGTGGAATCATGGAATTATAAACCAATGCCATCGATTTAGTAGGGACATGAAGAATGAACGTAAGAATGAAATAATAATAGATAAAATAATTCTAAAGAACACAAGTAGAATCAGTATCTCTTATCCCTAGTGGAGTTGCCACTGTAGATGGTGAGGTTTAGCGTGCATCCAAGATTTTAGCAACCGCGACACTGTTTAGGTTCACGGCCTTAGAGAACACACTAAACATTGTCATAAAGAAATGGTGTAGAGATGAGGAGTTGCCACCCAGGGTAATAACTAGGATAAATCGAAAAGGTGGTACTCAATTCTTTAAAAGAAAGCTAGCACCATAACCAAGAGATTCTGGATATAGAATACTAACTTCTCTTAGTCTCGTGTTCATTTAGAATAATTTTATAAATGATTATTTCATCCTCTAATTACATGCAATTTTATTAAAACCTATTTGACATCCATTTAACCTTAGGCATCTAGTTAATAAAATTACACATAAAAAATGCACTTAAGATCGTGTTGTCCTTAAGTCTAGACTATGTTAATTTTATTAAAAAGTTAGCTAGATTTACATTTTATTTATAAGTGAGAAAGGAACTAAAGGTGGGCCTACATTTTTTATTAATTAGTGAGCCTAGATCTATTTATTTTAGTTTATCTAAGGAATGGGCTTAAGTCTATTCAATTTTAAATAAAAGTTAAATTAGTGGGCCTAAGTCTAACTTGGTTTTATTTTAAGTGAAATGTGGGCCTAAGTCTATTTATTTTAAAAGAAATGAAATTAAGTGGGCTGAGCTAACTCTAAAAAAGTTTTAATTAACTAAGTGGGCCTAAAATCTAATTAACCTAATGTGCCTAAATTGATTTTAATTATTTAAAGTCCTAAACCATTTTTAAGCCTCTTTAAAGTGAGTTGGACCTAAGCGTGGGCTTGGGGTCCAAAATAATATAAAAAAGCCCAAAAACATAAAAAAAACATAGTAAAATCAAATAAAAACACATTCACATATGACTTCTAAAAAAACCTAATTTATTTACATACAAACCCTAATTAACTAAAGCTACCATTAATTTTATAAAAGATTACCCAGTGAACCTAGTTTTACTAATTAATTTTAAAGTGTAGAAAATTAAATCTTTCACTATTCCCACTACTGGGGCTATTACAAACTATGTATAAAATTAAAATTAAACAACTATACACCTACGAATTAAAAAAACTACACAGGATACTAGAATGCAAAATAAAGATAAAAATCCTAAATTCTACTGAAAAATAACACAGGTTCTTCCATAGCATTCCATGGACCTTTTGTTCGTCTAAACACAAGCAGTATCCTCCTCAATCCACATGTGAACATTAAAATAAAAACACAAAAGTAATCAGATTAGCAGTGAAATTGAATAATTAGAATAATAACAAAATAAAAATCACAAAAAGAAAAAAATATAAAAGAACACTGATAATTTTAGATGTTGTGCGAATGCCCTTTTTATCCCCTCAGATTGGATTATCACCGTTAAAATTGAATTGTTGTTGATTCTGGACTGGAAAGGGCATTCTCAGTAGCGTTTGGATTTTGGGGTTTTTTTTTGTGCAGTTAGGTTTTTTCAGTCTCTGCGTGTGTGAGTTTCTCTCTGTCTCTCTGTGAGTCTCCAAAAAAAATCCTCTCCCACACACACAAACTCTTTGCTTTTTAAAGTAGAGTCTGCGCGTACTGACTTCTTTCTTTGGAGGAACAAACTCATCTCCTCAAAACAGACTCATAAGGATTTGATTTTTAAAAGTTACGTGTTTTGAATGCATCAAAATCTTTTCCAAATAAAAAATAATAATAAAATTTGATTTTTAACCAATTAAAACACTGAAAAAATCATTAAAAAATAAGAAAAAATAAGTAAAAAATAAAAAAAAAGGGACTTTTACATGTCGGCATTATCTAAATTTCATCATAGGGGACTTTGAATTACCAAAAAATTCGTAAAAAATTGACTTATTTATAATCAAATCCTAAAAAATGTTGCAATTTAGTCCTTAAAGTCCATAAAATCGACAACCAAGTTCAATTTTTAAATAAATTTCATCATAGGGGCTTACGTCATAATTGTGCATAATTGTATCCCAAAATTGGGTGCTTATAGTTGCCCCCCTTTATTGCTATTTGCTTGAAAAATTATGGCAAAGCAATAGAAGCACACAATTTCAAAAGAAAAAATTAGGACACTTGATTGTATCCTAAATGATAGATTGATGCCCAAACTGTTGAGCAAGGTGGAATGTTTGACAAGTCTCACTATATTTCCTACTGAACGTCTAGTGGACTTTATGCAAATGAGTTTCACTATATTCCTTGTGGGACGTTTAGTGATGATAAATTGAAAACTTGCTATAGTTCCTGTAGAAAGTCTAGCAATGATGAATTTTGTTATGTTCCTTGTGGGACGTCTAATGATGCACACTATATTCCCTATGGGACGTCTAGTGAAGTTGAATTGAAAATCTGCTATAATTCTTATGGAGCATTTAGCATTAATGAATTTCGTTATATTCCTTGTGGGACATTTAACGATGCACACTATATTCCCTGTGGGAAATCTAGTGAAGTTGAATTAAAAATCTGCTATAGTTCTTGTGGAACGTCTAGCAGTAATGAATTTTGTTATATTCCCTATGGGACGTCTAACGATGTACACTATATTCCCTGTGGGACATCTAGTGATGTTGAATTGAAAATTTACTTATTTCCTGTGGAACGTCTAGCACTGATGAATTTTGTTATATTCCCCGTGGGACGTCTAGTATGTACACTATATTCCCTGTGGGACGTCTAGTATGTACACTATATTCCCTGTGGGATGTCTAATGATGATAAATTGAAAACTTGCTATAGTTCCTGTGGAATGTCTAGCAATGATGAATTTGAAAGTTTATGTTATAACTGCTATGCAGTATATAACATAATGAAGGTTATGACTACTGTGCAGCTCATAACATAATCATTTGAAATTCATATCATAGCTACTGTGCAACATATGAATCCTTTGATTGAAATGATGCATGTAAAATGCAAAAAATGAATTTTGTAATCTTGTTCTGTATTTTATACTTGATAGAAAATTCAGAGTCACAGATTGATTATGCAGTATTAATAATTCAATGAATTATTAATTTGATGAATGTCATAATTTAATTAGGAACATGTTCCTAATCTGAATACAATTATGGACCAAATTGCAAGAAAGAATAGTTGGATAAAAATGTAAGTAAATTGGAAGGATTAAAATGGATATTTTCCATTTTATATATCCTTTCCCTTTTGTTGATCAGTTCCTTTCTCTTCCTATTCTTTTCTTCTTTTTTTCTCTTTCCAATTGATCTTGATTTTTTATTTTCTTGATTTCTTGACCATTTGTGGTCCGATTTTCAATTCGTCTGATCCGATGGTCCACCCGCAACGGGGACCACGTGGGAGTGTAAGCATGCAACCAGATCCAATTATTTTGAGTCCACGTTTTCCACATAATAGACTTGGACTATAAAAAGGTGATATCATCCTTCCTTTGACCAGTTTGCATCTTCACAGGTCTTCACAAACTGGTAATGAGGTTTTTTTTCTGTCCTTTCTACTTCATTCTGCAAGATTAATTCAAATAATTATTTGTAATGATTAAATTTTACAATGTAAAATTTAAATGCATGCTAACTAAATTAAATTTAAAAATTAACTGGGATATGTAATAAAAAATTCAAATTAAACATTAAAAAACAATTGGGAGTCATTGGAATTATGTGCATTGCCGATCGAAAAACTGAATTTTCAATCGGAATTACAGATTTCCAATAAAAAATCCATAATTCCGATCGGCATTATGGATTTTCAATCGGAAATCCAAAATTTCGATTGAAATTCTAGTTTTTTTTATTTCCAATTTTTTTTACATATAAATGAACAAATAAATTAATAAATAAAAGCAATTTAGAGAATGATTTTGGTTTTCTGAATTTTATTCAGAAACCATTGAAATTCGCGGGATGCTTCCACTTGGCTTGAGAGTTGTTCCATGGTTTGCTAGAGAATATGATGCATATCATCTGGGCCTCTAGCTTTAGACGTTTCATTGCTGCTCTTCTGACTGCTTGGGGTAGATAAGATCATTATTCCTTATTTGCACTGATTGAAGGGTGGATGGACACCACTCATACCTTCCATACCCCTGTAGGTGAGTTGACGATAACACCTATGAGTTTCTCTGCTATTACTAGTATTGCATTTGGAGGGACTCTTGTACCCTTTGGCATCAGCTACTGCAACCTTCCGAAGGGGAGTAGGAGTCAGTTTATATGTGATTTGATTAGATTTTCCCTGATGTAGAAGAACTGTAAGAACATAGTTCTTTCTTCTCTGGTTTAGGGCTTCAAACGTCTACCCACTACTACTCCTTGCCAGATTGCTCAGAAGGCAAGATGTTTCCTCCTCATCCTGCTAGGCAATACTCTTTTTTATGAGACTAGTCATGAGGTGAGCATTGCTCTTCTGGGCCCCCTGCGTGACTTAGACCAGGTTGTTACTCTTAATTGGGGATTTGCAACACTTGCTTGTCTTTACTACAGACTCGACACTATTTACAGAGGCATAGTGACCATGTGCGGCTTTTGGCATGCATTTCATGTATGTTCTTATTTGCTTTTAATTTTGCATATTTCCTAATCCCTCTCCTGATTTTACTAACTCCTTTTCTTTCTCAAATCTGGAGTATTGAGATTGGGTTGGTTCAAGGTTTTGGTGTTGTTAGCCTAGACAGGAGTCTGCCTTTAATGCAAAGATGGGGTTCATCTCGCCTTGCCAGTATCAGGATAGGAATTTTACACGTCAGCATTGTCTAAATTTCATCATAAGGGGCTTTTCATCACCAAAAAACCCTTGAAAAATTAAATTATTTGTAATCAAATCCTAAAAAATGTTGCAATTTAGTCCCTAAAGTCCAGAAAATCGACAACCAAGTTCAAATTTTTAATAAATTTCATCATAGGGGCTTACGTTGCAGTTGTGCACAATTGCATCTTGAAATTGGGTGCTTATAGGCCCTGTATAAAGCATTGTATGGGAGGAAGTGTAGATCACACTTATGTTAAGAAGTTGGCGAGAGATAGTTGACAGGCCCAAAATTGGTATAAGTGACTTCAGAGAAAATTCCTATCATCCAATAGAGATTAAGGAAAGCTTTTAACTGACAAAAGAGCTATGTTGATCCTAAGAGGAAAGATGTATCATTTTTTGTTGTAGATATAGTATTCCTCAAGGTGTCTCCAATGAAGGAAGTGATGAGGTTTGGTAAGAAGAATAAGTTAACTCTAAGATATATTAAACTCTTCAAAATTCATTTAAGGGTAGGAGATATGGCTTATAGATTAGTGTTATCACTGGAGTTATTGCGTATTCATCCAGTATTTTAAGTCTCTATGTTGAGGAAGTACATCTTCGATCCTTTACACGTTCTTTAGTCTCAAACAGTGGAGCTCATCGAAGATTTGACTTATGAGGAGTACTTTGTGGCGATAATGGATTGGCAGGTTTGTCAGCTTCGCACCAAAGAAATCCCTATGGTTAAAGTGCTGTGGAGTAATCATGTGTTGGAGGATTGTACTTGGGAGACAGAGGCAAAGATGCAGGTGGCATACCTTTACCTTTTTCATTATTAAAACTTCTTATACTTTTTATTTTTGTTAAAATTTGAGGACGAATTTTTTTATAAGGGGGAAAACTGTAAAGACCCCGAATTTTTAATTATTAATATAAAATATGGATTATATTATTTCAATTAAAATTTTATTTAATTTGTGTTAATTGAGTAATTTATAAGTGTTTTAATAAATTATTAACATTTAGGAGTGTTTTATTAAAAGATTGATTATTAAAGTATTATATATATATTATATATGTGTACTTGTGAAGAGTGTAGATATTTTTATTTTAAAATAATAAAAGTTGTACTATATACTATAGTATTAAAAAAAGTCAGGATCAATTTTTTTCCCTATTCTTTCTTATCCTCTTCTTTTTCTTTTTTTTTTCCTTTTTGTTTACTTTTCTTCTTTCCTTCTCTTCCTCTTACACCACCCACCACAACCACTGCTGGCATCAACCACCGTCATGCTAGACCGCCACCATCCTTTCTCTCTTCCATCCGTAGTCAATCACCACCTCTCTCTCTCCCTCTCAGTCTCTTCATTGCTGGTGAGGAAAGAGCACACTAGCCCCACCTTCGGCCACCCAAAGGCTCTTCGTCGGTCTTAAATTGATCCTTATCCTCTAGGCTTCAAATGCCCTCCGTAAATTTTAGCTTCCAACTCCGGTACGCCCCTTAATTTTGAGTAATTCAAACTTAAGTTATTTTAGTTTATTTTATTAAATTGAGCTTCAATTAGGTTGATTCAGGTCTAATTGAGTTTATATTATTGAAATTGAGGTTGGGAACTTTCTTTTGATGTATGGTTTGTAATTTTTTGAGAAGGTTGAATTTCGGGTCACTATTCTGAATCTTGGTTATTATTCATTGTATTGTTCTGAACTTGGGATGTGTATATGTTTTTATCAAATTTTATAAATTATGTATATTAAACCTTGTGAAGGAAGTTTTTTGAGATTAGTTTTAGAATTTAAGATATGAATTTTTAAAGTTTATGTATTAATATGTATTTTTGGAAAATTATTAGAAACTGGTGAATTGTTTAATTTTAATTGAATTTATTGTTAATTATTCTATTTTAGACAAATTTTAAAATAATAAAAGTAAAAAAATAATTTTTATAATTAATTTTCAATTATTAGTTAACTAGAAGTAATTTTGGAAAAATAAATGAATAATGAATTTATTTATTATTTTTAAGCTTAAATGAGTCATGTATTTTTTTTTTAATAATTTTTATGAATTATTTGATTAATTTAAATATCTATTTATAATTTATGCTAATTTATTAGTAAAAATGGAAAATAGGTTTCATTAACGAGATTTTGTTATAAATTAGAAATTTTATTAATTACTTGGAAATAAATTTTCCTTATATTTTTATTTTATATAAATAAATTAATTTGCATTAGTTAAATAAATTCTTATGAATCATTTGTAATTTGAGATAAATGATATTATTTTTTTTATATATACGTTGTGAATTTTAGTTCTTAGTTTGGCATAAGTGTAGTGTGGGGCTTAACTTGAGTTGTTAAGTTATGAGACTGTTAGAAGTGTTGTTTTTATATAGGAACAACTCTACTGCAGTAGAGAGATATCCATTTTATAGTGAAAATTCTGTCGAATTTTAGATAAATTTCTCGTAAACTGTGAGATCAATATGTGTTAATTCTGATTTTGTATAGCATTGTGTCTTAGATCGAGTCAACCTCATCATCTCAAGATTTTAGTAAATTTTGACAAATTTATAAATTTATTTATGTTAGCATCTTTTAAATAAATATTATTTATTTTAGAGAATTCCAGGATCAAAGCTGTAGCATTTGGGCAGTAGAGGATGTGTTGCCCAGCACACTCAACTTATGAATTGATATTATAGAATGTGTGTTATGGCAATTTTGATTATATTTTCATGTGATTCAAATAATAAAGAAATGATTATATGAATTATGTATGAATTTATTTATATTGCTACATGCATAATTATATCTTTATTTATAATGAATACTAATTGAAGAATGTTTTATGGAATTTGTTTTATTCCACTTTATTGGTTTATTTTTTTTATTATGATTTAAATGATTTGGAAATAATGGTAAAACGTGCTACTTGGTGGGTGTCAGTAGGACTGCGTGTGCACCAGTAATAATTATTTATATGGCCATTGATTAGTTTGTGAGCCTTTGTTGAGCTTTGCTCTCTGGGCAAGATTTGTGAAAATGTGAGCCCTGATTGAGCTTTACTCTCTAGGTAGATGTGTGGTTATTGTTAAGCCTTGATTGAGCTTGCTTTCCAAGTAGAAGTATGATATTGGTTGGACCCTGGTCAAACATGCTCTTTAGGCTCCAAAGATCATTTGGAATAAGAGACTGACTGTGGCTGGACCCTAGTCGAACTTGCTCTCTGGGATCGACCATCAATTGGAATAAGTGAGCCCAATGGCTATTAAAATTTGATGGTTTAGGTGTTCTTCCAGATTTTCCTCTAAAATAATAAATTTATATGATTTTGTGCTAGAGTTTCATATTAAAGTAAATGATTTTTAATATTTATATTTATTTTACTTTATTTTATTTTTATTTTAAAAAAGGGTTTTATAAATATTTTCAAACCAATATTCATTTTATAAAACTGATTCACTCAGTGAACTATGATTCCCCTCAATTTATTTTTTTAGGACCTCACAGTGTGCCTAATATTGATCATCATATGTGCCAGGTTTCTTCTTTATTGGCTGCATTATGTATGTCTATTTGATTTGAACATTATGTAATTGAATTCTAGATACTGCAGTAATTGATTATGAAACTTGTGCTATTGATATTATGGATTTGTGTTGTGTTAAAATATTATTGTAGTGGAGTAATGACTTATGTATTTGATATTAATGATTTTATCCATGGTATTATTGTTAAGTGATTGTTATTTATTTGCGAAAATTTTCAAAGCTTATTATGAGTTTCGGTTGCATTTTTGCATTTCCCACTCCTAGTGCCAATCACGTACCTCTAGGTTCGGATTGTGACAAAAACACTTAATACTTGTCTTGTTGTTATTGTACATTATTTTTATTAAAAAGTAAATATCATTGGATATATAAATAATTTAAAAATTATAATGAGATTGAGTATCATTGATCATGAAGCTAAATAAAAGTGTAAATACAAAAAATAAACCAAAAGCAAGCAAAAAGTAAACAAAAAATAAATGAAAAATATTCCAAGTTTCAACCTTTGAAATTGTATTCTAGTCACTTTAATATTTTTGAAAATGAAATTGTCACCTCATTTTTTATTGTAATGAATAAAAGATTAGTAGTTGTTCTATTCTTGCAAAATATATGTTGTATTAGAAGTTTTTATGGTAATTATAATGAGGACATTGTATCAAAAATATAAAATATATGAAAAGTATTCTAAATTGACAAAAATATATGTAATACCCTAGGTTATAATTAAATAAAGTAATTTTTAAAATTGTAATGTTAATAAATAATTTTTAATTATATGATGCAATTGTTAATTATTTTGCTATTTAATGGATATATATATATATATATATATATATATATATATATTATACTATTTATATATATAATTATACATCTATATGTATATGTAGATATTGGCATATGCTATTTTAATGCACACACACCTAAAATAATATTTAACCAATATATATATATAGGGACCAAAACTTAAACACAAAACAAAAGAAAAACGAAAACAGGAAACAAAGAAGCTTCCCGACCTCAGTCCCCTCCCTGTCTTCCTCCTTCACTCGCCATCCTCACCGAACTCTCTGCTATATATATATATATATATATATATATATATATATATATACCAGGACTGCCAAGGATCTAAGGGGTACTGTAGCAAAAGATAGTGATGATGCAGATGCAAGAGCAAGTGTCGGTCTCACTCTCCAAGGGAGGTTACCGATCCAAAATTGTTATGCAGCAAGATAGTGAACAGTAATAAAACAGATTTCTGATGCAGATGCAAGAGCAAGTGTCGGTCTCACTCTCCAAGGGAGGTTACCGATCCAAAATTGTTATGCAGCAAGATAGTGAACAGTAATAAAACAGATTTCTGATGTGCAAGATCCTAATTGCTTAGGCGAGCACAGAGCATACTTAAGAAAATAAATAAGAGATCAAAGTAAATAAAGCATAAAGAAAACTATAAATATAAGAACATAAGAAAATAATCTTACAAGAAAGGAAATTTTTCTTTTCTTTATTAGAATCCGAGAAAGGGAAAGTTACAGAGAGTTCTTTCAATCCAAAGCAAAGGAGTTACAGGGAAGAAGATGAGTTTACAGAAAGTTACTAGCTTTTTGAAGTGAGACCAATTTTAAACTACTTTACTTAGAGAGGAAAGCTAAGCTTTTCGAACTCTCTTGATCTTTACAGAGTGTTTCTTTAAGCTAAATTTTTCTGCCTCCCTTCTCTTCCTTCTGTTTCTCTTTATATAGAGCTGGAGAGGAGAGGCTGTAGAGACACGGGATTCTTTAGGGAGAAGATGCCCATGTGAGAGGGGCCAGCAGGAGATTCTGAAGCATCCGTGATTTGAGGGAGAATGGTTACCCTCTGTCTTTATTAATTGTGTGGACTGATTTTAGTGGAGATCCACTTATCAAGTCTTGAAAGAAGAAGCCGGGGCCCCATCCTTGTGGTCTGATAGAGTGGAGTGGAATCTGGGCAGAGTCAGGAGGGGAATATCTGACATAAAAGTCAAATTTGCCTGAGTGTTGTCCCAGTGTGTCCCATACTTGGTGACCTGGAAAATACAGAAAATTAGAAAATACTTTTTTTTTTTTTTATTATTATTACCCTAACTTTTACATGGGTCGTCCCTAAGGATTTTCAACCCATTGGGCTAAGCAAAATGTATCTATATATAAATCTTTTACAGAATAGGAGCAATACAAGGCCTTATAAGCTCGTGGGCTTAATAGGGCTAAAGATACCATAACAGTCATCCTCATTGTCATTACCCAAATCAATGAAGGGCTCGGACTCTTCAGAATGGCTAGAAGTTGCAGAAGGTGTAGCCCGTGATAAGACTAACTGTTGCATTATTTTGAAATACTCTTCTTCTGTCTTAGCAGCTGCAAGAAGCGCACTGGCATGGGATTTCTGAGCAAGAAAGTTTGTTTGAGAGGGAGAACTTCCAATAAACCCATGCTTTTGGAGCCACTCGGAGATTGCTGTCATGGAAATCTTTTCTGGAATTCTGTAGGAATTCCACCATTTTACTTTAAATTTTCTTTGGAGAACTATAATGCCATTATTGGAAGAATAATCTAGATACCATTGAGAAACCCATGGCACAAAAAATTTAGAACAATAAAGGCACAGGAAAGAAAATCTTTTCTCAGGAGAAGAGGGTTTGTAATGAGATTCAAAAAGGTTGAACCCATTACGGATATCAGAAGGAAGGATATCAGGGATAGGGCCATAGTTGTTCCACCATCTGGAAAACCATGAAGGAAATTTGGAAAGATTAGCATGGTCACTTAAGAAGAATAACCATGAGTGTGTGGCAAAATGGTTTTGAATAAGAAAAGTGTTGAACCAGGCTTGTTCGTAATCCCAATAAGAGAAGGTTAGGCAAAATTCGAGCTTGGTTTGGAAGTTTACTGGGAAGGTTTTGGGCTTAAAGAGATCTTGGCCCCAATCTTTAGGGTGAAGGACTTTAAGGATTTTACAGGTAGAATAAGAGGGGTCATGAGAACCTTTATGGTGGAAGTGCTTGAATTCTGCTGATCCGGTGAATTCCAAAATAGTTTGATAATATTCTTGGGGTTTTGAAAGATCCCAAGGTTTAAAAAACCAGTTTTTTGGAAAATGGTTTTGCAGTGCTATAAAAGGATTTTTATTATAAAAGCCATCTTCAATTGTCAAGATATTTTGAAAAGTGGCTTTTGTAAGAAATTCAGAAGACTTTATTTTTGATTGGGATAAAACAATCTGTGAGCTACTTTGGGTAGCCACAGGAGTTAAAATATTTTGAGAAAGGGTTTGAGAAGAAGAATTTCCTTTCTCGGATTTTGAAATGGGATTAGAGTCTTTACCTGTGGGCGGAGGAAGGCCCAAAATACTAGGAAGTTCTGAAACTGGAGGTTTCAGAGTTGCTTGAATAGCTTGGAGAAGCTCAGGAGTCTGAGAGACTGATTCAATCCATTGTTGAATTGCAAGATTTTTGGGAGAGTCATCTTTATTTTGTTCTTGGGAAACAATCTCATACCAGGACTTTATCGGTTTTTCAGAAGAAAGAGGAACTTTAGTAGGGGCAACTTTGTCTGGATCAATTTTTTCTTTTCCAGAAGGTTCCTTCTTTTTGCGAGGCATCTTTATCTGTTTTGTAAAAATTCTCTTGTCAGAAAGTCTGGAAGAGAATTCTCATTTCCTTTAATGAATTCAATTTCAAAGTCAAAAATACTTAAAATAGCTTGCCATCTAGCAAAAATCTGTTTTGATGCAATGTTTTGAACATCTTTTTGTAAAATTTCTTTAGCAGATTTACAATCAATTCTAAGTAAAAACTTTTGATTGAGTAAATCAGATTGAAACTTCGTGATGCAGAGAACAATAGAAAGAATTTCTTTTTTAATGGTAGAATAGTTCTTTTGGGTGACATTCCAGTGTCCTGAAGTGTACTGAACAACTACTTCCCGCCCATTTTGAACTTGTTTTAAAATACCACCGTAACCTAAGTCACTGGCATCTGTTTCAACAACTTTAGGAAGGCTAGGGTCTGCTAGATGAAGACAGGGAATAGAGACTATATATTTCTTTATATGTTGAATAATTTTGGTATGTTCATCTGTCCAAGGGGGAGGACTCTTTTTTAGCCTATCATGCAAAGGTTTGGCCATCCTATTAATGTTGGGACAAAAATCCAGAACATAATTAAGGCTTCCTAGAAATCTTTGCAGTTGAGTTTTTTCAAGAATCTTATCAGGAAATTTATTGGCAAACTCTAGACATCTTTCTATAGGAACAATTGTTCCTTGACAGATATAATGCCCTAGGAATCTGATACGAGTTTGGAAAAGAGATATTTTCTTTTCAGAAACAACAAGAAAAGAGGTTTTGATAGAAAATCCGTTATTTAAAACACTGACATCTGTTTTGCCATCTATGTGCATTTTAGAATTATTGGCAGAGGAGAGAGTTTCACGAGTTTTTTCTTGAAAACGATGAGGAACAATGGAAGTCTTTATGCAACTTAAATCGGCGCCTGTATCAAACAGAGCGACAGTATCATACTGAAAATCTTTATCAAAGACAAGAGAGACTTTAACAACATATTTTCTAGAAGTAATTTGGCTTAAAGCATAGAGAAAATCATGAGGGACTTTATCTATATTAGCTAAGGACTGGGGTTCTAATTCTAAGCCTTTTGTGTCATCACTATCACTAGATTCTTCAGCTAGTTTGGTGACAAGAAATTGAATTAATTCAGAATCCTTTTGTTGCTTTTCTTTGATTTGCTTGAGTTCAGTTTTAATGATCTTTATTTCAGACTGGAGTTCTTGGACATTTCCTATGGGTTTCTTACCATGCTTTTTCCTATTCAAGATAGCTGTAAGATCATACATATTGGTATTTGTGGAAGGCAACTCAGTCTTAGGGGGCTCAGGTTCTTTTTCTAAGGATTGCCTAAGTTGTTCTAGATACCTTTTCTGGACTATAGGGTCATTGATATGCTGAATGGCGTCTAGGATGAGGTTTTGTTCTTTAGTAAGCATATTTAAATACTTTTCATCAGGACTAGTCTCAGAATCAGAGGTAGAGGAGGAAGTAGTGGCTAACTCATCTATCTGAGGAATTCCTAAGGAGGAAGGCTCAGACTCAGACTCAGACGTGTGTAGAAGCAATGCAGAAAGCTGTGCTAGAGTTTCTTCTTCTAGGTCAAGCTCCTGGAGTTTTTTGGAGACTTTACAATATTTAGAGATATGTCCTTTTTTGCCACATTTGTAGCAGGTGACATCTTTGAGGTCTCTTTTCTTGGTTTGGGATTCTTTATTTTTCTTAGAGAAGGGTTTCCTATAAGGTTTTTTGTAGTAAGGCTCATGAGAGGTCTTCTTCTTATGGGATCTTCTAGGCTTAGAATATTTCTTAGAAGAGGAAAACTTAGGCTTTTTACTACAATCTCCTTTACAGGTTTTATCTTGACTATAACCATAATCGAACTGTTTACAGAAGGATCCTAATTCTTTTTTGGACTTTCTTAGTTCCCATTTAAGATGTTTTTGGAGTTTCAAATCCTGACAGATCTTAAGGCCTTCTTTTTGGGTAGCACTAATCAATTCACCGTAGGTAAGTTGATCATAGGGAATGATATGGGATCCAAAAGATTGCCTAATGGTATTTCTGACACGTTCTCCTAAAAGAGTAGGGAGACCTGCGAGAAACTTTTCCTTCCAGAAAGGCTGGTTGGAGTCTTCTCTAATCATAACCCTAGTAAGGAAAGTCGATCTAT
The DNA here is from genome assembly GCA_947683625.1 of Mallotus nudiflorus. Classification (NCBI taxonomy): domain Eukaryota; kingdom Viridiplantae; phylum Streptophyta; class Magnoliopsida; order Malpighiales; family Euphorbiaceae; genus Mallotus; species Mallotus nudiflorus. The sequence goes on along the minus strand of CANTUR010000848.1, from coordinate 284,038 downwards.
ACCATTGGAAATCGCTAAGTTTTCTACATTTTAGATTAGATAAGAGGTCAGCATTTTTATCTTTAAGATGGGAAGAATCTCCTATGAAATGGAGTGCTATAGTAAGAATAAGGGTAGAAACAGAGTCTTGGGTTGTATTTCCTAAGGAATCGAGAATGGGAAGACCTTCCTCATCTCTTTTGACAGCATACAGAATGTCTGTTTGCTGTTGGATAGTAAGATGGTAATCCCACCATCCTTTGAGTTGGCCAGAAAAGCCTGCTATAACAAGTTCAGCTACAGACCTATCAGAAGTTCCTGTTTGGGTTTTATAAGCATTGGAAGCCATTGTCATCTGCTGAAGGGTATTCAGAATTTGAAATTCTGACATGCCATCAATGTTCCATTCATAGACGGAACTGGCATTGAACTTGGGTTGAACTAAGATGCTAGGCTGGTCACCTATGTCTAAGTCTGGATAAGAAGCTTTAGTATAACCTGTCCTAAAAGGTTGGCTATTTTGCCAATAAAGTTTAGCAATTCTAGGAGACTGTTCCTGAAATGCTTCTTCATCAGAAGTGGATTCTAAGACTTTATCTAGGACACTAATATTTTGATTGATAGTCTGGCTATCATTCTGAGGAGTGTCAGGTACTATAGGAGTGGAAGAAGAGGGAGCTATACGACTTAGTTGGTCTCTAATTGCATCAAGGAATTCAGATCGATTTGATCTAATTTCCTGTTGGGCTGTATGAGAAACTTGAAATGGTTTAAACATAGGGTTTTTTAGTCTTTTGTCTGTGGAAGATGATGGTGCTATAGTAACAGAAGGTTGGTTTTCTATCCTCGAAAGTTGTTTACCTATGCTATGAAGATGGGCATTGGTAAAATTGTTTTGAGAAACTATATTCTTTAAATTCTGGGTGTCATTATCTTGAGGTTTTTTGTAAGGGGCAGCATCTATAGTTTCTTCTCCTACAGGAATCTTAATCATCCTAAGGGGAGGATGTTCAGACTCTATAGATTGACCATTTGCTAATTCCCAGCTTTTCTTACGGGTAGTGATAGGGTTTAAATCTTTAAAAGGATATGAAATATTATTTTCCAAGACATATATTTCAAACCAATCAAAGAAATATAAATTAACTTTATTATTTTGTAAGAAATTATAAAACTTTATTTGAATATCTTGTCTCGTATTCAGAAAATGCTTGAAAAACCAAGTCCTTTTTTCTATATTATGAGATGCATAAAAATCTTTATGTAAAGATGCTTTATCTGGTACAAATTCTTTATCAATTACTGAAAGTTCATGGGCTATATTTTCAGTAAGGGCTGAGGCTGTTGGTGAGACAGGAGGTGAAGGAGATTTTATTTCTTGTTGTGGTTCTGTGTATATGGGCTGGGCTATATTATTGTTATGGTTAATATTTCTGAGAGATATATTGGGTAAGTCGGATGTGGAGAATCTGGCTGGGATATAAGGGGGAATCATAATTGGAGGTATATTTGGGTGTAAATCTGCTTGGTCTGGGTAAGGAAGAATAATGGGGTTTTGTGGTTCTTGTCTGTGCAGGTCTTTATAAGGAAGATTTATGACAGAGGGAATCTGGGATATTCTTCCAAGGTCAAAGGATTCCGATGATGAGGTGTCAGAAAATCTGGCACTAGAAGAGGTTCTGTCAAAGCTAATCTTTACTCGTCCATCTTGGAACTGGGTTATTTGCTTTATTTCTGTGTTTGGAGGTGTTTTGTCTTGGATTTGTGATATAGGTTCAGTAGCACTTTCTAAGATCCAGTCTTCAGGAAGGGTTATTTGGTTCCACTATATTGGTTTAGGTATGACAACATTTGCTTTAGTCATATCAGTTTGAAGAAGAAGGGTTTCTCCTTTTTTACTATGAAATCGACTCTTGGTAGCAAAAGCAGACATCATGGCTTTATAATGAACTTTAAAAACCAATGCAATTGGAATGGATCCATCCTCCATTACATAGTTATGGGTCTGGATCTGTAAAACTAATGATTTTAAAAGATTTGGATCATTTAAAGAGACTGTAAAATTGGGATAACAGTCAAAAGATATAGGGCCTTTACAGAGACTAGATTCTATAGTTCCTAGTAATGAATCTTTAAAATTTCTAAATCGCTTATCCCTGAGGGCAGCGAGGATCGAGGTATTAAGGCCTTCTCTGTTGAGGGGCTTAACACCAACTTGAACAAGACCTATATGGATATATCTAAAACCTTTAGCTTTATGTTTTTCTATAGAAGAAGAAGAAAGAAGTTTAATTTCATCTTTAGCTTTGTCTAATTGGACATCTCTTTCTTCAGTTCTGATTATATAATCAGATTTGAAGAACTTAAGGGCAGAAGTTTTATAGACTTGATTTTGGTGAACTTCAGTGAGTTTAAAGTCATCTATGCATCTATCGAAGTCTTCTATGGTAATTTCATCACTATTAATAAGGTTCTTATTTCCTTTTGAAGAAGAGGGAGCAGAGGAAGAAGAAGAAGAAGTGGTTCTACCGAAAATAGGATACATGGAATGACTAGTGAAAAATAGAAGGATGTTACGACTACAACTCTCAGGCTAAACCAACGGATTCACTGCCTCTCCGGGACTAACAACCGGGACCACCCAAGACCAAAGGACTCACCGTAACAGCATTATATAAACACTATTCATAACAGATAAACAAAAACTGTAGAAATCACTTATCCCCCCCAGGCTCTGATACCAGGACTGCCAAGGATTATATAAACACTATTGTTATAGCAGGCTTTTCTGGCCAACTCAAAGGATGGTGGGATTACCATCTTACTATCCAACAGCAAACAGACATTCTGTATGCTGTCAAAAGAGATGAGGAAGGTCTTCCCATTCTCGATTCCTTAGGAAATACAACCCAAGACTCTGTTTCTACCCTTATTCTTACTATAGCACTCCATTTCATAGGAGATTCTTCCCATCTTAAAGATAAAAATGCTGACCTCTTATCTAATCTAAAATGTAGAAAACTTAGCGATTTCCAATGGTATAGATCGACTTTCCTTACTAGGGTTATGATTAGAGAAGACTCCAACCAGCCTTTCTGGAAGGAAAAGTTTCTCGCAGGTCTCCCTACTCTTTTAGGAGAACGTGTCAGAAATACCATTAGGCAATCTTTTGGATCCCATATCATTCCCTATGATCAACTTACCTACGGTGAATTGATTAGTGCTACCCAAAAAGAAGGCCTTAAGATCTGTCAGGATTTGAAACTCCAAAAACATCTTAAATGGGAACTAAGAAAGTCCAAAAAAGAATTAGGATCCTTCTGTAAACAGTTCGATTATGGTTATAGTCAAGATAAAACCTGTAAAGGAGATTGTAGTAAAAAGCCTAAGTTTTCCTCTTCTAAGAAATATTCTAAGCCTAGAAGATCCCATAAGAAGAAGACCTCTCATGAGCCTTACTACAAAAAACCTTATAGGAAACCCTTCTCTAAGAAAAATAAAGAATCCCAAACTAAGAAAAGAGACCTCAAAGATGTCACCTGCTACAAATGTGGCAAAAAAGGACATATCTCTAAATATTGTAAAGTCTCCAAAAAACTCCAGGAGCTTGACCTAGAAGAAGAAACTCTAGCACAGCTTTCTGCATTGCTTCTACACACGTCTGAGTCTGAGTCTGAGCCTTCCTCCTTAGGAATTCCTCAGATAGATGAGTTAGCCACTACTTCCTCCTCTACCTCTGATTCTGAGACTAGTCCTGATGAAAAGTATTTAAATATGCTTACTAAAGAACAAAACCTCATCCTTGACGCCATTCAGCACATCAATGACCCTATAGTCCAGAAAAGGTATCTAGAACAACTTAGGCAATCCTTAGAAAAAGAACCTGAGCCCCCTAAGACTGAGTTGCCTTCCATAAATACCAATATGTATGATCTTACAGCTATCTTGAATAGGAAAAAGCATGGTAAGAAACCCATAGGAAATGTCCAAGAACTCCAGTCTGAAATAAAGATCATTAAAACTGAACTCAAGCAAATCAAAGAAAAGCAACAAAAGGATTCTGAATTAATTCAATTTCTTGTCACCAAACTAGCTGAAGAATCTAGTGATAGTGATGACACAAAAGGCTTAGAATTAGAACCCCAGTCCTTAGCTAATATAGATAAAGTCCCTCATGATTTTCTCTATGCTTTAAGCCAAATTACTTCTAGAAAATATGTTGTTAAAGTCTCTCTTGTCTTTGATAAAGATTTTCAGTATGATACTGTCGCTCTGTTTGATACAGGCGCCGATTTAAGTTGCATAAAGACTTCCATTGTTCCTCATCGTTTTCAAGAAAAAACTCGTGAAACTCTCTCCTCTGCCAATAATTCTAAAATGCACATAGATGGCAAAACAGATGTCAGTGTTTTAAATAACGGATTTTCTATCAAAACCTCTTTTCTTCTTGTTTCTGATATTAGTTATTCAGTAATTCTAGGGACACCTTTCATTAATTTGATAACACCCTATATAGTTACTCATGACTCAATTGATTTTAAAGATAAAGATATTTATATTTCTTTTCCCTTTTTAGCTAAACCAAAGACTCGTCAACTCAATTTTGTTCAAGCACATTCAATCTATAGAAATCAAATAAACTTTTTGGTTAAAACCAAAGAAACCGATTTGTTTGATTTAAAGCAAAGTGTTTATTTTGACAAAATTGAACATCAATTACAAAAAGATTCTGTAAAAAAATGCATTCTTGATTTCCAAAAACGTTTTGTTAAAGAAGTCTGTTCTGATTTGCCAAACGCTTTTTGGAATAGAAAACAACATATAGTTGACCTTCCTTATGAACCAGGATTTGATGAAAGAAACATTCCTACTAAAGCCAGACCAATCCAGATGAATGTTGAATTAGAACAACATTGTAGGAAGGAAATCCAAGATCTTGAGTCTAAAGGATTAATCTCTAAATCTAGGTCCCCTTGGAGTTGTGCAGCCTTTTATGTTAATAAAGCTTCTGAACAAGAGAGAGGTACTCCTAGGCTCGTAATAAATTACAAACCTTTGAATACAGCCCTTAAATGGATTAGGTATCCTATTCCAAACAAAAAAGATCTTCTTCAAAAACTCCATTCTGCATTTATATTTTCAAAATTTGATATGAAATCGGGATTTTGGCAAATACAAATTGATATAAAGCATCGTTACAAAACTGCTTTTACAGTCCCTTTTGGACAATATCAGTGGAATGTTATGCCTTTCGGTTTGAAAAATGCTCCTTCTGAATTTCAAAGAATTATGAATGATATTTTCAATCCCTATTTCGAATTTTGTATAGTCTACATTGATGATGTTCTCATTTTTTCTAAATCCATTGAGCAACATCTCAAGCATTTAAAGACTTTCCTTTATGTTGTAAAGAAAGCAGGTCTTGTTGTTTCTGAAAAGAAAATATCTCTTTTCCAAACTCGTATCAGATTCCTAGGGCATTATATCTGTCAAGGAACAATTGTTCCTATAGAAAGATGTCTAGAGTTTGCCAATAAATTTCCTGATAAGATTCTTGAAAAAACTCAACTGCAAAGATTTCTAGGAAGCCTTAATTATGTTCTGGATTTTTGTCCCAACATTAATAGGATGGCCAAACCTTTGCATGATAGGCTAAAAAAGAGTCCTCCCCCTTGGACAGATGAACATACCAAAATTATTCAACATATAAAGAAATATATAGTCTCTATTCCCTGTCTTCATCTAGCAGACCCTAGCCTTCCTAAAGTTGTTGAAACAGATGCCAGTGACTTAGGTTACGGTGGTATTTTAAAACAAGTTCAAAATGGGCGGGAAGTAGTTATTCAGTACACTTCAGGACACTGGAATGTCACCCAAAAGAACTATTCTACCATTAAAAAAGAAATTCTTTCTATTGTTCTCTGCATCACGAAGTTTCAATCTGATTTACTCAATCAAAAGTTTTTACTTAGAATTGATTGTAAATCTGCTAAAGAAATTTTACAAAAAGATGTTCAAAACATTGCATCAAAACAGATTTTTGCTAGATGGCAAGCTATTTTAAGTATTTTTGACTTTGAAATTGAATTCATTAAAGGAAATGAGAATTCTCTTCCAGACTTTCTGACAAGAGAATTTTTACAAAACAGATAAAGATGCCTCGCAAAAAGAAGGAACCTTCTGGAAAAGAAAAAATTGATCCAGACAAAGTTGCCCCTACTAAAGTTCCTCTTTCTTCTGAAAAACCGATAAAGTCCTGGTATGAGATTGTTTCCCAAGAACAAAATAAAGATGACTCTCCCAAAAATCTTGCAATTCAACAATGGATTGAATCAGTCTCTCAGACTCCTGAGCTTCTCCAAGCTATTCAAGCAACTCTGAAACCTCCAGTTTCAGAACTTCCTAGTATTTTGGGCCTTCCTCCGCCCACAGGTAAAGACTCTAATCCCATTTCAAAATCCGAGAAAGGAAATTCTTCTTCTCAAACCCTTTCTCAAAATATTTTAACTCCTGTGGCTACCCAAAGTAGCTCACAGATTGTTTTATCCCAATCAAAAATAAAGTCTTTTGAATTTCTTACAAAAGCCACTTTTCAAAATATCTTGACAATTGAAGATGGCTTTTATAATAAAAATCCTTTTATAGCACTGCAAAACCATTTTCCAAAAAACTGGTTTTTTAAACCTTGGGATCTTTCAAAACCCCAAGAATATTATCAAACTATTTTGGAATTCACCGGATCAGCAGAATTCAAGCACTTCCACCATAAAGGTTCTCATGACCCCTCTTATTCTACCTGTAAAATCCTTAAAGTCCTTCACCCTAAAGATTGGGGCCAAGATCTCTTTAAGCCCAAAACCTTCCCAGTAAACTTCCAAACCAAGCTCGAATTTTGCCCAACCTTCTCTTATTGGGATTACGAACAAGCCTGGTTCAACACTTTTCTTATTCAAAACCATTTTGCCACACACTCATGGTTATTCTTCTTAAGTGACCATGCTAATCTTTCCAAATTTCCTTCATGGTTTTCCAGATGGTGGAACAACTATGGCCCTATCCCTGATATCCTTCCTTCTGATATCCGTAATGGGTTCAACCTTTTTGAATCTCATTACAAACCCTCTTCTCCTGAGAAAAGATTTTCTTTCCTGTGCCTTTATTGTTCTAAATTTTTTGTGCCATGGGTTTCTCAATGGTATCTAGATTATTCTTCCAATAATGGCATTATAGTTCTCCAAAGAAAATTTAAAGTAAAATGGTGGAATTCCTACAGAATTCCAGAAAAGATTTCCATGACAGCAATCTCCGAGTGGCTCCAAAAGCATGGGTTTATTGGAAGTTCTCCCTCTCAAACAAACTTTCTTGCTCAAAAATCCCATGCCAGTGCGCTTCTTGCAGCTGCTAAGACAGAAGAAGAGTATTTCAAAATAATGCAACAGTTAGTCTTATCACGGGCTACACCTTCTGCAACTTCTAGCCATTCTGAAGAGTCCGAGCCCTTCATTGATTTGGGTAATGACAATGAGGATGACTGTTATGGTATCTTTAGCCCTATTAAGCCCACGAGCTTATAAGGCCTTGTATTGCTCCTATTCTGTAAAAGATTTGTATATAGATACATTTTGCTTAGCCCAATGGGTTGAAAATCCTTAGGGACGACCCATGTAAAAGTTAGGGTAATAATAATAAAAAAAAAAAAAAGTATTTTCTAATTTTCTGTATTTTCCAGGTCACCAAGTATGGGACACACTGGGACAACACTCAGGCAAATTTGACTTTTATGTCAGATATTCCCCTCCTGACTCTGCCCAGATTCCACTCCACTCTATCAGACCACAAGGATGGGGCCCCGGCTTCTTCTTTCAAGACTTGATAAGTGGATCTCCACTAAAATCAGTCCACACAATTAATAAAGACAGAGGGTAACCATTCTCCCTCAAATCACGGATGCTTCAGAATCTCCTGCTGGCCCCTCTCACATGGGCATCTTCTCCCTAAAGAATCCCGTGTCTCTACAGCCTCTCCTCTCCAGCTCTATATAAAGAGAAACAGAAGGAAGAGAAGGGAGGCAGAAAAATTTAGCTTAAAGAAACACTCTGTAAAGATCAAGAGAGTTCGAAAAGCTTAGCTTTCCTCTCTAAGTAAAGTAGTTTAAAATTGGTCTCACTTCAAAAAGCTAGTAACTTTCTGTAAACTCATCTTCTTCCCTGTAACTCCTTTGCTTTGGATTGAAAGAACTCTCTGTAACTTTCCCTTTCTCGGATTCTAATAAAGAAAAGAAAAATTTCCTTTCTTGTAAGATTATTTTCTTATGTTCTTATATTTATAGTTTTCTTTATGCTTTATTTACTTTGATCTCTTATTTATTTTCTTAAGTATGCTCTGTGCTCGCCTAAGCAATTAGGATCTTGCACATCAGAAATCTGTTTTATTACTGTTCACTATCTTGCTGCATAACAATTTTGGATCGGTAACCTCCCTTGGAGAGTGAGACCGACACTTGCTCTTGCATCTGCATCAGAAATCTGTTTTATTACTGTTCACTATCTTGCTGCATAACAATTTTGGATCGGTAACCTCCCTTGGAGAGTGAGACCGACACTTGCTCTTGCATCTGCATCATCACTATCTTTTGCTACAGTACCCCTTAGATCCTTGGCAGTCCTGGTATATATATATATATATATATATATATATATATATATATATATATATATATATATATATGTATATGTGAAATAGGGACCAAAACCGAAACACAAAACAAAAGAAAAACAAAAACAGGAAACAAAGAAGCTTTCCGACCTCAGTCCCCTCCCTGTCTTCCTCCTTCACTTGCCATCCTCACCGAACTCTTTGCTGCTCTTCTTCTTCTTCTTTCTCTTCACCTGGCAGCAGCTCCTCATTGCGCGATAGCCTGCATTTTCAGAGTTCCCTGTGTAATATCTCGTATTTTTAAATATTTTTATACTGCATTGAGATATGCAGTGTTAATAATTTTTGTATATATTTATGAAATTTTTATGAGTTTGTTATTTAATTAAAGCTAATTTTAATTGTTTATTATTATTTTAAGTACTTTACGTAAAATTTTCCCGGGACTTGCATTTTCGGGGAAATTTTCACATAAATAATTTCCTATTAATTATTTTAAATAGATTTACGGACTTGCATGAATTCATATATATTTTTAAAATACTAAATAAAGCCTATGTGTGTATATATTTATTTAATTAGGGTTTAATTTATTATCATAATATTTTATTATTTATTTATTTGGTTTATTGTTATTTAATTATTTTCATGTAGTATATAAATTATTAGAATATTAAATATGTGGTGTGCAAATTTTTCCAAGTATTTTGTTTATACACCATATTATAATATATAAATATTTTTATATTATTTTTTCTTTTTCTTTTTTCTTTTTTCTTTTTCTTTTTCTTTTCTTTTCTTTTCTTTTTCTTTTCTTCTTCTTTCTCCTTTCTTCCCGAAACCCGTCCCTTCTCCCCCTCACCGCTGCAACTTTCGACCACCTACCGTCGGTGTGCCTCTCACCGTGCCACCTTCACTTCCAGTTGCTCCGCCGCCCCTAGTTTTCTTCCCCGGCGCCGGCTAGCTCCATTTCTGCCATTTTTGGCCGAGAGTCCAAGCTCCAACGTGTCTTCCTCCTCCGGCCACCAAACCTCACATTTCCGGTGTCTTTGGACTCCTCTAGCAACGGTAATCATGATTCTAGCTTTGGTTTGAGCTTAAATGGCCTTGAATTTCTTGTTTTTCAATTTTTCTCAATTTGGCTAAATTAGGTTTTTGATTTTTTTTGAATTTTTCTTGTTTATTCATGATAAATTCCTTCACAAATATTGTTCCCCTTAGCTTAATATACATGTATGAATTTTTGTAGAATTTTTGGGAATTATTTTGACTTTTGGGTATTTTTGAATATTTTAATATTATTTTCTAATTTTCGAAAATTAATTAAATAAATTATGAAATTGTGTTTTATGATAAATATAGGTGTTAAAATGAATTATAGAAATTTATTTGGAATTTTTATGAATTTCTATGTATTTATTTTGAATTTATTTAGGTTTATGTAATTTTGGAAAATTAGGTTAATTGTGTTTTTAATTGAAATTAATTATTGAATTGAGTTTAATTATTGATATTATTGATAAATATGTTGAAAAAATTAATTTTGGATAATTATACTATTTTTGGTGAATTTTTGAAGTAATTTTAGTATATTTATAAATATAGGGGCATTTTGGTAATTTTACCTTAAATTGGCTAAAAATGTAATTTAATTGGTTTTAATAGTTATTTAAGGTATAAAAATGATTTCCACAAATTATTTAGTATTTTTAACTAATTAAAACTATTTTTCGTGAATTATTTTCAATTATATATATAATAAATGATTTTACTAATAAAATGAGTTTTTATCGGTTTTTACATTGTTTTAAGGTTAATTATGTAATTTCTACTTATAAAATGAATTTCTATGATATAAGGGTATTTTTGGTATTTCTGAAATTGTTCTGTGATTGTAGACCCCGATCGGTAGACTGTAGTTTGGAGTCCGACCGAGGGGTTGTGGATGAGTGGTTGAGCCTGTTTTTCGAAGTGTGTTTCTTTGCAGGGTCGGCTCTACTCTTTGAATAGAGAGATGTCCGTTTTACAGGGGAGGTTCTGTCGAATTTTTGATAGAATTCTCGTAAAACGTGATGTTCGGTCGAACCCTACTTTTGTTTCTGTATTTAATATTCTAGATCGAGTTCTAGGATTTTCTGTTAGGTTTATTCTGATTTCTGTCGTTATTGTTTGTTTAATTGTGCCGAGACCGAGGCCTAGTGGACCAGGCCCATCGGACCCATCTCGAGGAGTGCACTAAGTGTGAGTTACTATTTTATATATATATGCTTTAGGATGCATGATTTTAGAAATATATGTTTTATTTTGATTAAATATGCATAAATAATGTGATTAGTATTTAACTATATCTTTAGTTTATTTTTTGTTTATTTTCGGTATATATTAAATCATATGCATGTTTTATTAATAAATTATATTTAAAATATTTTTAAATATATTTCTAGTTTAATTTATAATTTGATTGAATTTATTTGACGTATATATACTCGAAATATACCTGGTTTACTTTTGGTATATTTCCAGTATATATATGGTTTATGTTGCTATTTTATTTAAGTTCATGCATCATTTATTTGTGAATGTATGTTTTATATTTATTAATGAAGGATATCGATAGAACGTGCTACCTAGTGGGCAGCACTAGGACCGAGTACGTACCGGTACGCTTATAGCATTTAGGCTATACTACTAACCATTTGTGGATAATGATTGGTTATGATTATTTGATGTGTGAGATATGGTTTGGAGGTGTGATTGCTGGAGCTCGGTTGACCAAGTGTCTCGGGGCCAATCACACTGACAGTCAGACTGCTGGAGCTCGGTTGACTTAGTGTCTCGAGGCCAGTCTACTGTCTAAATGGATTAAGTGGATATATTTTGGAATAAGTGAGCCTGTATGGCTAGAGTGTTGTCACTGTTTTGAGGTTGCGATATCATAGGGTTCTATTTGATCCTTCATAAATAATGATTTTCAATAAAATATATAAAATGATTTTATTGCATCTGTGTGTATTTGCCTGTATATATACATATTATATATACTTTTGACTGTGTGCATTGGCATTTAGTATGCATGTATATATATTATAGTAATTCACTCAGTGAGGTCTGACTCCCCTCCGTTGACTATTTTTCAGGAGAGTCATCTTCCTCAGACCTCAGTAGTAGGCCGGATTTCTTCTGCCCCGGCTTCTTTATGTAAACTGCTTATCTGAGTCTTGATTTTATTTTCATAATCTAGACACTGCAGTAGTTGTAAATAAATTATGGGTTTTATGTATTATATTTGTGTAAGTTATGTATTTTGAGAAATTGAACTGAGAATTGTGTCAAAGAATTTATCTATATATGAGATATGGATATCATTTTGATATTTATGATTTTTATTACCGCTGCATTATATATTGTTATTACTATTGCATGTTTATTTTATTTTTAGGCTTGCTATGGGTTCCGGATTCGAAAGAATTCTCGTTCCTTAGCACCGGTCATGGCCCCTGTTTTGGGTCGTGACACCCTGGCTCCGACTCTTCTTCATAGGTGCTGCCTTCCTGTTGTGATTTGCTGCCTCCTCAGCCTCGATCTCCGGTGACAGTGAGCTCCCTCCTTTCCCCTCTGTTTTCGCAACAGCTTGGTGGTGAGTGGTACTCACCCGATTCCTCCTTTCCTTCTTTGATCTTGAGTGTTTTGGTAGGTTGTCTAGTTAATTGATGTTGTTAGTGTATAATGAGGTTGATTTTGTTCTTTTAGAAATTTTTGGGGAATTATTTGATTTTTTTTCAGAATTTTATTTGATTTTTTTGTCATTTTATTCTATTTTTTTAGGTGTAATTAGTGATTAGAGTAATTATAGTTAATTGTTCTTGGTATATTAATTTTATTTAAGAATTTTAGAAAATTATTTGTTAATTGTGAATTTAGGATTTTAGGTATTTAATTGGTATTTATGTTAATTTCGAATTATTGTGAGAAATTGTGAAATTTTAATAATTGAGGTTATTACTGAATGTTATTAATTTTAGAACTCAAATTATAATTTTTGTGATTTTTATAGTATTTTTATAAATATTTTTGAGTTTATGTCAAATGTGATTTTTAGGTTAAATTATATTTTTAGAAGAAATTATTGGTTGATTTTATGTTTTAATTATATTAGGAAGATTAATTTTGAGAAAATAAATTTTTGGGGTGATTAAATAATTTCAAGGAATTATTTTTAGTATTAATAATACATTATGTAATTTATGTATTTTAGGGGGTAAAAATGTAATTTTATGCTAATTATAGTTAAACATATATTTTGGTTAGTTTTATTAATATTTAAGAGGTTTAGAGAATTTTTATAAATTAATTGGTATTTTTACTTAAGTAGTGTTAATTTAAATATTAATTCCAGTTGTTATAGATATATTTATAATACATTATTTTGGTAATAAAGTTGAATATAATGGTTTTAATGTAGACTTTAATTATATTTTGAATAATTGAGATTTTATATATTTTTATTTATTTTTAGCATATGTGTATGTGACATATGTATTTTGAGGAATAAATGTTATTAATTCTTGATATTTTGTTGAGTTGTGATCTTGGTCGGGGATAATTGTAGTTTTGGGAGCCCGACTCGAGTGTGTATATCTGTGGTTATTAGAAGTGCGTTTTCTATGCAGGTCTGGCTCTACCTTTGGTAGAGAGATGTCTGTTTTACAGAGGAGACTCTGCCGAAATTTCGATAGATTTTCTCGTAAAACGTGATATTCGTTGTGAATTTCTACCTTTAATTAGGCTTTTTCCTGTCTATCGTGTCTTGTCCGGTTTTCCTCGAGTCAGCCTGGAATTTTATTATTTTGTTGATTGTTGATTTCGATTCCATAGTCATGTTTTAAAAGTCGATTTGTTATTTTTTTTTTCTTTTAGAGCATATCAGAGCAGAAGTTGTGAGGCCGAGGCAGACGCGTGGTCGTCAGCCTTCGCATTCATCTTGTAAGTCGATAGAATGATCTGTGCATGTGTTTAAATTAACAAATACGTGCGCTCATATTTTAATATTGATTATATGGTTTATTTAATTTAATGTTGCTATTTAAGATTTAAATGCATTTTATTTATTTAAAATTGATTTTGAGAAATTTTGGTAGAACGGGCTACCTGGTGGGCTTCACCAAGACTATGTGCACATGGTAGAGATTGAGAGACGGATCCATAATGTATATATGATTGGTGAATGTTAAATTTGGACGGGTGCCTCAGTGGAAGTCTTTGCTCTCGGGGACCGCCAGTGATTGTAAGGTTATTAATGGACTGGGATGGGTGCCTTGGTCGATGCCTTTGCTCTCGGGGACTGCCAGTGCCATATATTTGGATTAAGTGAATGACTACGACTTGGTGCCTCGGTTGATGCCTTTGCTCTCGGGGACCGGTAGTCTAGTTGGATTAAGTGGGCCCAGTTGACCATTTAGATTTTTGGGTTTAGGGTTCTACCGAGATTTTTCAAAAGCTATACTTATACATTATAAATTATTTTCACTATAAATATATAGTTTTCAAAAGGTTTTCAAACCGTACAAATCTTTTATTGACTTACTCAGGGAGGTCTGATTCCCCTCAATTTATTTTTTTCAGGAGCTTGGGAGTTCGATCTCAGACTACCTCCACGCCGGGTTTCTTCTTCACCGGCTATTTTATATAGGTCATTGTAAGTTGTACTGTGTGTTAATTTAGGTTGTTGCAGTAGTATATGTACTAAGGATTTGTATGGTTTAAACATAATTGTGTAATTTATTTGTGTAAACCACGCTTATGTATAAGATTTAAATTTGATTTATAATATGAGATGTTGAAGCACATTTTAATTAAGCAGTTGAATTTGTTTATTTTTAAGAAAAAAAAAATCAGTTTGATAATATGTTCTGTTATTGATTAAAGTTTAAAAATGAAAGATTTTATTTTTCTTTTCCTTTAGACTTACTACGGATTTTGGAGGCCTTATACCTATCCATTCCCTAGTGCCAATCACGTACCCTTGGGTTCGGGTCGTGACAAAGTATAGAAATTTTGGATATTCTCTGATTAGGTTGATGCAAATTTTATTTATTTTTTCATAAAATTATATTATTGTTAATATTAGTGAAGAGAAAAATTTTAATCTATTATGTCATAAATTGTGCAATTATTCCTAACAAGAATATTTTTATAGAAATTTTAAAATATAAAAAGTAAATATATAAGTGAAAAAGGTTTTTTTTAATTGATCAAAATTATAAATTAATGATGAAAATCGACAAAATATTAAGCTTGCGAAGGGACAAAACATCTTCATATGCAGTAACCCAATAGCGGATCCTTAAAACCCATTATTAAACTGATTCTATTTAACAACTTAATTTTCTAAAAGCAAAAACTGAAAAAAAAAAAAAACTTTTATGATAAAAGTATTTAGCATCATAAATTAAAAAAAAAAGTATAAAGAATCTTATAAACTTTTCAAAATGGTTTAAATAGACTCTTTTTAACTTTTACTTAACAAAGATTAACATTTAACTTTTGTGTAAGAATCCTTACTATTTAATTTTGGAACAATTGAAACCTAAATATTTTTTAAATTTAATATATTTATTTATTTATTATTAATTAACATTTTATTTTAAAAATTATTTTAGAGGGTAAAATTATATTAAAAATTAATTATTTTAAAATTAATCTATCCTAAAACTTATTTATTTTAAAACTTATGTCACTTATTTTCTTAAAATAAAATTTACACTCTAAAATTGACAAAAAATATTTAAAAGTGTATAATATCATTAAAAAATTATTGATTTAATTTATTCAAAACTATATATTTTTATTTTTAAAAGATAAAAATTTTTAAGAATATTTTTATTTTGAAGAATAATAATATTTTTATTTATGAAAATTATTATGAATAGACTACATTTATGAATAAAAAATTTTTTAATCATGAAAATTATTGTGAAATAGTATGTTTTTATGAATAAAAATATTTTTATTCATGAAAATTATTATGAAATGTTCATGAATAAAAGTATTTTTATTCTTAAAAATAAAAATATTCTTAAATAATAATTATTTTTTAAGAATAAAATATATAGTTTAATAATTTTTAATGATATTTCTTACATTTTTTAATAAATTTTATCAATTTTAATGTAAATTCATTTTTAAAAAAATAAGTGAAATGATTCAAAATAAACAATTCTTAAGAATAAATTAATTTTTAAAAATAATTTTACACCCTAAAATAAATTTTTAAAATAAAATGTTAATTAATAAATATTTTAAATTTAAAAATGTTTAAGATTTAATTATACTAAAATTAAAGATGAAGAGCTTTTTTTTTTTGTATTTTTTTATAGCTCAAAAGCTAAAAGTTAACATATGTTAGGTAAAAGTTAAAAAAGAGGTATATTTGAACCATTTTTGAAAATTTATAGACTTCAATAATGTTAAATACTATTATAATAAAAGTTTAATAAGGATTTTTTTTTTTACTTTTTACCTTTTCTAAATATATTTCAAGGTAATCAAATAAAACACAACAAATTCATAAAACTAACCACACAAAACATGACAAAATCAAGAGAGCAACACATTTGAGTGGAACGGAAACAATTCCTTCTAAGGTGGTTGAAGTAGTGGTAAGAGTGTCAAAATGGGTCATGACAGGTGAATATGATTTGCCTAACAATCAAAATTAGCGAATTAGGGTCAAAGTTAAATGGGTTCATAAAAAAGGGTAAATCCGTTTATGATACGGTTTAATAAAATCATATTGTGAGTTGATATGTGAACCCATTTAATTATATGTGTCATGTTAGGTCGTGTCAACCCGACACAACATGACATGACCTATTTAAAATTCATATAGTTTATTGTGATTTTAATTAATAAATTAGTCATTTATTATAATTTATTATAAAAATAATATTTTTATAATTGCATTATGCAAATTGCTAAATTATAGACATTAATTTTTTTTTTGTGAAAATAGTAGTTTTATCTATTATAAATGTTATATAGGTTAATTGGGCCGTGTTGAAATTTATGACCTGTACAACCCATTTAAATAAATGGGTTATGTTGACCATTTGCATGATCAAACTCCTAATTTTGGATTTTGACAAACAATTTTTATACTAATAATTTCAATTAAGTGTATAGGGAATTATATACTAAACATATACACTTTTGGATGAATAGTGACTTTTCAGGCTGATTAAACCTCTGAGATTGAAGAAGGCTTTTGACATATTTAGAGCTCTTAAATGAGAAAATGAGCTTGTTAACTTTTGAAACAGACATCTTAAGCTTTTTAAATTGTGCTTGCTTGTCAAAATCCAAGTTCATTTGGATATGAAAATCTTCAGTTGAAGACAGCATATGCAGCTTGCATTTCAGTTTGCACAGGTCTTGGTATTTCAATAATATCTTGAGTTACAGATGTTGAATTGATGTGATTCAAAGTTTTATGAAAATATAAGACAATTATCTACAACTTTTATGAAGAACATTTTGGCTGAATCGATCGTCTTCAGTCCCATTCATGAGCATATTTTGAAGTGGTCACGAGCTGTCCTTCAATGCAGCCTTTGGAGCACGTTTTTTGCCAAAAAATGGCAGCACCCCTCACGAGCTATTTGCTCGTGACCTACTCATGAGCAGACCTCTGACAGTATTCCAACGGGAATTTTTGAATGCAACGGATATATTTTCACCCCTCACGAGCATTGTTCACTCGTAAGCCGCTCATGAGCATCCTTTGAGCTGCCAAAAGTCCAAGAATTGATTCAAAATCAATTATAAACATTGGAGACATGATTGATACATCCAAAAACTACATTTTTAAGTGTTTTTCTATATAAACACAACTTAGAATTCAATTGAAAGGTTAAGAAAACTTGTTTATCATTCATCATTTTCTTAAGCATTCAATTGAGCTCTTAAACTTTCTTTTAAACAAATTCTTTGTGTATAACTCTTGTGAGAGTTGGTGAGTGATTAGAATAGAAATTCTTATTCTTCTATTTTTTAGGTTTAGAAAATAGAAAGTGAGATTCTATTATAAAGGAATTGGTTTAAGTGTTTAACCATTAAAACACTTGGGAAATTGGTTTTAGTGTGAGCCTTGAAAACACTTGTAATTTGGTTTTTGAGTGAGCCTTGAAAACTCAAGTTGTAAGGTTATAAGATTGAGCCATAAAACTCTTGTATATTCTTAATCTTGTTAATAAGATTGTGGGTGATTAAAAAATCCTAACTTGGGGATAAGTTAGGTGGAGACATAGGATTATTGTTGAATTTGAACTCCTTAAATATTTGTGTTCTTCATTCTTCCTTCTCAACTCTTACTCAATTCTTGCAAAGAATTCCTTTAATTTCCTATTTTTATTCGATAGTCCTATTCACCCCCCTCTAGGACTCTTTCAGGTTACATATGTCGTGTTCATATAACTTATTTAATTTTTGTGTCTTGTTAGTGTTAGGGTTGAAATATTTGACACAATTATTAAATGGGTTGTGTTTGTGCTAACCCTAATTGTGTCAATAAAGTGGGTCAAACCAACATGAACACGACCCACATTGAGTCTTTAATTAAGTCTGATTGTAAAAATACTTGCAAAAGTTTCATAATAGAGAAAACTATAAACTCCATAGAAGAGAACCACCATAACCTTTTAAAGGGATTAATAACTTCACAAATGAAAAACAAAAAATAAAAATAAAATAAACAAAATAAAATAGATAGATTAAAATTTATATTTATTGGATGAAAAATAAAATAGAATAGAAAAAATAATAAGGGACTACCACCGATTTAAAAATGATTAGCGGTGGCCAAAAATAAAAGTATTGGGTTAATTAAATTAGTCTTAATTAGCCAGCATTAATATTCTAAGATCTATTAATGATAAAAAAATAAGACTACCATTTACAAAGTCAAATTCTATCATATACTACATACATACACACACAAATATAAATATAAATGCCGCAAAAAATATAATTTTATGGGGAAAATATTTTCCTACAATTAATTATAAACAAAATCATTATAGAATTCTTTTTTAAGAAAATAAATAAATAACAAAGAGGAATTTTTTTCTAAAATCAATAAATTTTACTATTAACTATTGAAAGATTGTTTTTTGTTAAACAATATTTTAGGTTCGAGTCATATTGTATGTAGTCATTGTGGACATTCAGTTTGATCGGCCCGCAATAAAAGTCTGATGATGAGAAAATACAAATTTTGAATGCAAGAGAGCTTGAAATCTTTTCAAGAATGGACCTAAAAGCTTAAGCCTAAACAAACACAAGACTTAAGCCTAAAATGCCGAAAGGCCTAACTCCGGGTCTGGGTTAAAAAGGCAACGATTGACTGAAGAGGCATCGCCTCTTTATCAGTCACTTTGCATAGGCATTAAATGTAAAAGTGATGCTGGCGGACAAGTGGGTGGTTGTACATTTTATTGGTACTGATCCCTAGACATTAAAATGCAGTCTTAGGGTTAAAATAAAAATGCTAAAAATGTACACTCAATGGGTAAGAGATGTAAGGGAGGAGTGAGATATCTTATCAAAGGCATGAGGAGCCTAAAAAGGTATGAAGAGAGGCTTTAAAAGCGAGAGAAAATTTTTGGAGAGGAGGTTGGCTAATTATGCAACTGAAAACTAAGAAAAAAAACTTAAGAGAAAAGAGAAAAAGAAGGAGTTTTAGTTTGGAGGTGCATTCCTAATAAGAAGAAAGAGAACTCTTGCATTCAAGGAAGGATTGAAAACCACAAACTTATCTTTAAGGGCCAATCACTTTGAAAAGTAAACTCGTAAATTAGTAAGATTCTCTATTTTTGTTTATGTCTTTGTCTTGAATAATTTTTATTTTATTTTTTTTCTTGTTCGTATATAGATTTATTATTCATTTTATGCTATGTTTATGATATGATCATTTAAATTACTAAGTATAGTTACAAGTCTTTAGTTATTTGCATGTGATCTTGCTTTACTTGAGATTTAAGAACTTTATAAGTTGATGCTTTGTCTATTAATCAGGTGACACCTCTTTAAAGAGGCATTGCCCCTTTAGACTGGGTGACATTATGTCACCTCTATGTCTATAGGCGCTGCCGCTTCACCAAAGCAATGTACAATTTTTATTTTGATAGCTTATGTATACATCATATGATTTGTGATGTCATGTACCTTCATATTTTCATATTTCAGTCTTCTTTATGTGATTATTTTGTTACTTTGTTTAATTAATATTCATGTGTTTATCGTCCCTATTTATAGTCATTCAATCCATGAATTAACTTTGTGGTTTTCCTTTTGTAGGATTTTATCTATTTATAGGGGCTAATATTTTGTTTATTATAGGAATTTAGGATGAATATAATCATCCAACTTTAATTCATGTTTCCCCCTTTTTTTGTTTATATTCTATTTATGTTTGGTTTAGTTTTTGTTTACTTTTAGTTTATTCTCTGTTTAGTTTACTGTTTCTTACATGTGAAAGGACTGTAATCTTTTCTCCTCCCCCCTTTCTTTGCATGTTTACTTAATTATTTACTTTTATTTTTATAAGTATTTTGTATATTTGTAATAAATATAATGAATCACCCTTGATAAGTATGAAATTGGACTAATGTGCTAATTCAAGCTTAAATGTAAAATTTCAAAATTGATTGGAGGAAATTGTAATTTGCATGTTAATAAAGAAATAATCAAGTAATTAAAGGTAATTGTAGATGACGGGGTTTAGAGCGCGTCCAAGATTTTAGCAATTGCGACACTGTTTAGGCTCAGGGCCTTAGAGAACACACTAACCACTGTCACAAAGACATGGCATGGAGATGAGGAGTCGCCACCCAAAATAATAACTGGGACAAATAAAAAAGGTGGTACTCGATTCCCTAAAAGAAAGCTAGCACCACAACCAGGAGATTCTGGATACGGAATACTAACTTCTCTTAATCTCGTGTTCATTTAGAATAATTTTATAAATAATTATTTCATCCTCTAATTACATGCAATTTTATTAAACCTTATTTGACATCCATCTAACCGTAGGCATCTAGTCAATAAAATTACACATAAAAAATGCACTCAAGATCATGTTATCCCTAAGTCTAAACTATGTTAATTTTATTAAAAAATTAGCTAGATTTACATTTTATTTACAAGTGAGAAAGAGACTAAAGGCGGGCCTACATTTTTTATTAATTATTGAGCCTAGACCTATTTATTTTACTTTTTCTAAAAATGGGCTTAAGTCCATTAAATTTTAAAGGAAAAGTTAAATTAGTGGGCCTAAGTCTAACTTAGTTTTATTTTAAGTGAAAAATGGGCCTATGTCTATTTATTTTAAAAGAAATGAATTTCAGTGGGCTGAGCTAAGTCTAAACAAGTTTTAATTAACTAAGTGGGCCTAAAATCTAATTAACCTAATGGGCGTAAATTGATTTTAATTATTTAAAGTCCTAAACCATTTTTAAGCCTATTTATTAAGTGGGTTAGACCTAAACGTGGGCTTGGGGCCCAAAAACATAAAAAACATTAAAAAAATCACAAAATCAAATCAAATTACATTCACATATGATTTCCAAAAAAATCCAATTTAATTACATACAAACCCTAATTAACTAAAGCTGCCATTAATTTTAATTAATCTTACCCAATGGACCTAGTTTTACTAATTAATTTTAAAGTGCAGAAAATTAAAATTTTTTTACTATTCCCACTACTGGAGGCTATTAAAAACTAGGTACAAAAATCTAAAATTAAACAATTATACATCCATAAAAAAACACAAAACACCAAAATAAAAGAAAGATAAAACCCTAAATTCTACTGGGAAACAATACAGGTTTTTTCATGGCATTTCATGGACCTTCTATTCAGTTTAAACACAAGCAATATCCTCCTCAATCCATATGTGGGTATCAAAACAAAAAAAAACACAAAAGTAATTAGATTAGTAGAGAAGTTGAATCATCAAAACAATAAAAAATAAAAATTGTAAAGAGAAAATAATAGAAATGAAATGAAATAGAAAGAGAATAGAAAAAGAACACTGATGCTATGCAAATGCCCTTTTTAGCCCCCTCAGATTGGATTATCACCATTGAAATTGAATGGCTATTGATTCTGGATTGGAAAGGGTGTTCTCAGGAGCTTTTTAGATTTAGGGTGTTTTTTTTTTATGCAGTTCTCTATGAGTCTCCCAAAATTTTCTCCCAAAAAAGAGTCATTCTCGCATGCATGCAGACTCTGCTTTTAAATGCATAGTTTGCTTGCGTACTGCTTTCTCCAAAAGATGAATAGACTTATCTTTCTAAAATAGAGTGATAAGTTTTGATTTTTGAATGTCATTTACGCGTTTTGAATGCGTTGAAATTTTCATCAGATAATATTAATCATAAAATTAAATTTTCAACCAATCAAAACACTGAAAAAATAGAAAAAAATAAGAAAAAATTAAAAAATGGGACTTTTACGTGTCGGCATTACGCAATGTCGGTAGAAAAATTGGATTTCCAATCGGAATTGTGTATTTCCAATCGGAATTGTGGATTTCCAATCGAAAATCCATAATTCCGATCGGCATTATGGATTTTCGATCGGAAATCCATAATTTTGATTTTAAATTTTTAATTACCAAAGACCCTTGAAAATTGACTTATTTACAATCAAATCCTAAAAAATGTTACAATTTAGTCCTTAAAGTCCAGAAAATCAATAATCAAGTTCAATTTTTGAATGAATTTCATCATAGGGGCTTACATCGTAATTATGCACAATTGCATCCCGAAATTGGATGCTTACAGTAATAAAATACAAAACACACACGGAGGCCAACTACAAGGTTAGGTGGGCATTCCAAAAGCCTATACTCAGATTTCGAACCCATTCTCTGAGGACAGCTTTTAGGAATCTCCATGGAATCCAGTTGTTATACAATGTGTCCTATGTTTCATCTAGGTGGGAACTCCTTCTCCAATTTGGGCCTTGAGCCTATTTTGTATTTCCTAGTGGGCTCGAGCTCACATAGTGTCATAATCGCCAAACACTTGGGTGCGCATTTAACCCCGTCGCCTACAGTGGCGATTCCACTAAGGATGGAGAAACAGATTCCAATGTTTTGTATTTTATCATTTTTAATTATTCTTTTGTTTCTTTTGCATTCACTACACATTTTCACAAAAGGAGCACTTAGTCTCGAATAACCCGATGATAATCATTGCTTTGCTGCTTGTGTTTCATTCAAACTTGGTAGCGGAGTATTTGATTATTATCACTCATAGCATGTACTTATCCACGTTGTATAAACCCTTAAGTGGGGAGACGTAATGGAGGTATATCGCTATAGGAGTCAAAGCTTATCACTTAAGACCTAACCCATGTAATGACTTAGTAATTTCCCCAAGATTTTCTCCAAATGCATATGCTTTTTGCCATATAGTAATCTTTGAAATAAGGCCCAAGCTTATTGTAAATGGACCATGTCAAGGTGGGCCTTTCATACCCATTATGGCCCATTAAAATGGACTTTAGACTTATTTAAAGGAATTACTACTTATTTGTTTCGTCTTGAGAGTTATCTTGTATACGTCGGTTTTGTTATCCCATGTTAATAATTAAATCCTAAACAAAAAGTCCTAGGATAAGATTTTCGCCATTAAACATGTGTGTGGGAGAAATAAAGGTGGAGGTTATCATTTTAAAGTTTCATTTTTGTTTCTTTGTCATATGTAAATAGAGTGTTTATTTTCTTTTTTTAATACTAAAATGAATCTGCATACATGCCATGTATAATTCTAACATGTGGTCTTGCAGTTATAGATCCTTCAAGCTCTTCCATGTGGATTCGATATAATTCTAGCCATTTAATAAAAAATTTAGAAACAACAATGGCAAATGGTTTTGATCTTGAAGCTTTTAAAGCACAGTTGAAAGAAGAGCTATTTATTAAAACTCGATTGGTGATGAAGGAGAAGATGGGGGAAATAACCAAATTACTCAAGGAAAACAACCGACTAACCTAATTGATGTTGATGTTAAGATTCCTATGAAAGAGAGGGAATATGATAATGTGATAGTGTTAGTTGATACAGTGAACCAATAGAACGTAAACCTATATGAAACTATGGAATAGATTGATTGGGCTAAGAACATTTTCAAGGCTATGTCACAAATCTAAAAGATGATCAAGGATAAGGGAATTAACACTTCAATGGACTATACTAACCTCGACCTAGATGACAATGATGATCCTCTTCCCAGGAAATTCAAGTTCATTGACATGAAAAAGTATTCTAGGACTGATGACCCACACCTATATTTAAATAATATGTGACTTACATGAAGGCCACTTAATTGACTAAGGCTCATATAGTTAAGTAATTTCCTATATCATTGGAGGGTGCTCAAATTTGATGGTACTACACTTTAGAATTATATGTGTAGAATGATTGGAAAGAGTATGTGCTGCATTTGTAAAACAATATGGTCTAAATACTTAGATGGATGTATCTCTGAGGGACTTATAAAACACTAGACAAAAATTTAATGAGTCCTTTACTGA
This sequence comes from Mallotus nudiflorus, assembly GCA_947683625.1. NCBI lineage: Eukaryota > Viridiplantae > Streptophyta > Magnoliopsida > Malpighiales > Euphorbiaceae > Mallotus > Mallotus nudiflorus. The sequence goes on along the minus strand of CANTUR010000848.1, from coordinate 259,803 downwards.
CTACCTGACCAAATGGAAAAGGGAGCTAGCATATATAAGGCATAGACCTGTTAAGCCTTATCAGTTAATGATAACAATGGAGGGTTGCATTCCATTACTTTTCAAAAAGTTAAAAGACCTTAGGATTTAGAATTTTTAGGAATTATATAGGTTCCAAAGAGTTCGATTTGGTAGAACAAAAGAAGTTTTTAAATGGAAGAACTGCAAGTAAAAAAGTGAGTGGGTCAAGCAGCAGTGTACAGATCTATGCTATTAGGCAACCCCAAAGATTCTCTAATCTCCTTTATCAAAAGTTTAGGAGAAGTTAATAAAGAAGAATCTTTTATAGCCTTTACCCTCGAAAAAACCTATAAAAAATGCTAACCCAAAACTCTACTACAAGTTTCATTAAGCCATTGGACATGACACTAATAGTTGCACCTGAAAGAAACATGAAGTCTAAAACTTCAATGATTTGGGAAAATCCACTAAGCAAGTCCTAAACTCTTTCTTTAATATCACACTTAGCTTACTAAAACTTGACCTTGTACCACAAAGCCCACAACCCACTGAATTATTTATTAGTATAGTAGACATATAAAGTTCCAATAAAAAAGGGGGGACAGAATGACATATGGGATAGTGATGAAAAAGAGGAATCTAATCAGTCAGGAAGGTTGCTAAAACAGGGAAGGGGAAGACTGAGGACCAACCAGTATCTAAGGTTGAAGTTGAAACTGGGAGTAAGAAGGTAGAGGAAGAAGAGCCAAAAAAATCCAAAGAAAGAAGCAAAGTCTATGGCTAGTGTTTAGGAATTGCTCATGAATTCCAAGACCCATCGAGAGGCATTAATCTAAGCTTTAAATCAGAAAAAAGTCCTTAGAACTTACACTCACGAACAAATGGTGAATTCTTTAATGGAGAGTCTTGAAGGAGCTATTTTGTTTACTTTTGATGACTTGCCATTAGAATGTAGGGAACATTACAAGGCCTTATTTACTAAGGTCAAGGTAAAAGGCAAGCTAACATATTGCGTAATAGTGGATAATGACTCTACTATTAATATGTGCCCTTTTAAAATCATGCCTAAACTTGGACTCACTATGGCTAACCTTAAGCCATATGATGTGATTATTAAAGCATATGATGATATAAAATGACCTATTAGGGAACTTTCTGAGCTCTGGTTAAGACTGAACCCATTAAGGCTTAGGTCAAGTTGTATGTGATTGACACCCGATCACTTTTACTATTTTGTTAGGAAGGCCTTAGTTTCATCCTTTAGGAATTGTACCATCTATTGTGCACCAAAAGATGAAATTTCCAAATGAAAGGAAGATGGTTACGATTTCATAAAAAATTGAAGCTGCTATTGCTGCTTTAAAATTGACTCTAAAGGAAATTCCTATCAGTCCAGGCTTTTAAGGTTTGTATGTTGTATGAAGATAAGCTTGATAAGAGGGTTGTGAGCATGCTAAGGAATATGAGTTTCATGCCCTGCATAGGATTAAGGAAGAACTAGAATGGACCGTAAGAGTTTATGGAATATAAAGTGCAAATTCTAAAGTATATGATTAGATATCATAGAGATAAAGATTTTAAAGAAGATAAGGGGACAAAAAATAGAAAATGGGCACTCTATGAGACATTTATGAAGGAAGGTAATGGGAATCCATACAAGTGAACTCTTGAGCCTTTGATGTTGGTTGGAAAGTTAGTCCATAGGTTTGAGATTTTTGTCGATTATGTGAATGGGATCAAGGAAACTACTGTTGAGCAGGCAATAGTGGAAGAACTAGTGCTTAATCCAGAATTAGAAGAGGACATTCCTGTTGTAGAGCTAAAGGACATTGCTAATCAGAAAGAGGAGCTGGACTTCGAGGCCTACATTCTGAACTCTGTTATGGATGTTTTCTATAATAATTTTGATGTTTCCTTTACTATCTTATTTGAAATTGATTACTTTTTTTTCTCTAATGTTGATGCAAGAAATATGACTTTGCTTATTTATATGATGTGTTTCCTAATGGTTATTCTATTTGTGATGATCATTTCATACATATGTTTGACATTAATTATGCATAAATTGAATAATTTAATTTAAGCACAAATGATAACCCAAAAAATATACTGATCACTTTTGATTTAACTCATAATGAGAGAGAAAAAATAAAAGAAATTCTAAAAAAAAGGCATAAAGTATTTGGTTGGGGCTATAAGGAGATGCTTGGAATTGACAAAGAAATTACAGAATAAAGGATCTTTACATATCCTTACATCACACCAATAATGTAGAAGAAAAGAAGGTTAAGGCTAGAATGAGCTCTTTTAATTAAAGAGGAAGTCGAAAAGTAGCTGAAGGCGAAGTTTTTGGAGGTAGTGGGAGACACTTAATGGTTAGCAAATATAGTCTTGGTTCCTAAAAAAGATAGAAGGGTCAGGATGTGCGTGGACTATAGGGATTTAAATAAGGCTTACCCAAAAGATGATTTTCCCTTACTACACATTGACACACTAGTTGATAGTGTAGCTTCCAGTGCAATTCACTCTTTTATAGATGATTTCTCGAGATATAATCACATTATGATGGCAGTAATTAACAAGTTGAAGTATTTACTGTTACTTGTCATGTCGTTTAGGTTGAAAAATACAAGGGCTACTTATTAGAGGATGACTACCACATTGCTACATGACATGATCCATAAAGAGATAGAGGTATATATGGACAATATGATGGTGAAGTCTCCAACTAGAGGGGCATTTTGAGGCTTTAGATAAATTCCTAACAAGGGCTGAAAAGTACAACCTCAGGTTTAACCCAAAGAAGTTTATTTAAGGTAACATATGGAAAACTACTATGACATATTATTAGCTAGAAGGGAATAGAGGTGGATCTAGATAAGGTTAAAGCAATCAGAGAGATGCTTACACTAAAATATGAAAAAGAAGTTAGAGGGTTCATAAGGCAATTGCAGTACATCATTAGCTTAACCACTATTCTTGTGGCTTCACTTAATGCAGATTTTCACATTTGCCACCAGAGGAGAATCAGATGGCAGATGCTTTAGCCACTTTAGCTTCAATATGGGAAAAAGGAAAATGATAGAAGTTAAACCTCTTCTTCTTATGAAGTTCCAAACCTCCTGTTATGAGGAGATAAGGGTAATGCCAGTCGATATTGTAGAAAATCCCTGGTTTCATGATTTGCAGTAGTATTTGGAGTAGGAAAATTTCTTGAAGATGCAAATAAGAAGGAGAGAATGTCTCTGAGGATGTTTTCTAGATAATTCATCAGCCATAATGGGATGTTATATAAAAGAATGTCGACTGGGGTTCACTTATGATGTGTGGATAAGGAAGAGGCCCAAAAAGTCATGGAAGCGGTTCATGAAGGTTTATATGGGCCATATATAAATATGATAATTCTTGCTAAGAAAATTGCTTTCCGGGGGTATTTCTAGTTGACCATGGAAGCGAACTGTATGAAAGTTATGAAAAAATACCATAATTGTCAATTGTATGGAGATATGAGTCACCTGCCTTCAATGAAACTTTAAGGGTTAACCTCTCCATGGCCATTCGCAGTTTAGGAAATTGATATTATTAAAGAAATAACATCGAGGGAATCTAACGAGCATTGTTATATTATGGTAGAAATTGATTATTTCTCTAAATGGGTTGAAGCATAATCATTCATAACTGTCAGGGCAAAACAGATGGCAAGGTTCATAGAGAAGAACATAATCTACAGATATAGGTTACCTCATCATATTATCACTGATAATAGTGTTATGTTCATAGTAGAAAAGGCTACCTTACTAAAGAAATATAGAATTCAGCATTATAAGTCATCTTCATACAGACTGCAAGCAAATAGAGCGGAAGAAGTAGCTAACAAGAATGTGAAGAAGATTATGTCCAGAATGCTGGAAAATTATAAAGATTGAGCAAGATAAAAATTATAAAGATTGAGCAATCTATCTATAATTTTCATTATGGGATATATAACCACTACTAGATCATTAATTGGAGCTACTCTATATTCCCTGATTTATGGGTGTGAAGTTGTATTACTGGTGGAGGTTGAAATTCAATCATTGAGGGTTCTTTTAGAATCCAAGATTCCTGAATATTAGTGGGTAGAGAGCTGATTGGCGTAGTTAACATTATTGGATGAGAAAAGGATCAAAACCATGTATCATTCCCAACTGTATCAGAAGAGGATAGTATAGACAATAAGGTTTAGTGCACGTCTACGATTTTAGCAACCGTGACACTGTTTGAGCTTAGGGCTCTAGACAACGCACTACTATATTATAAAGATATAGTATGGAAATGAGGAGTCTCCACCCAGGGTAATAACTAGGACAATTTAAAGCTGGTGGTAACTCGATTCTCTAAAAGAAAGTTAGCACCACAACTAAGAGATTCTGGATACGAAATGATAATTTCTTTCAGTCTTATGTACATTAGAATTACTTTATTAATTACTAAATTATTCCCTATTTACATGCAATTCCATTTTTAAAACCTAATTATCATTTATCTAACTCCAAGACAACTGATTAGAAAATGGTACATAAAAATTTGCATTCATAAAGCAAAATGGTCCCTAAATTAGTCTAATCTATATTGATTTTAATTAAATGGGATAAATCTACATGTTTTATTTACAAATGAATCTAAAAGCTAATAGGCCTAATTCCTATTTAAATTTAATTTAAATGAGCCTAAGTCTAGTGAATTTAATTTAAAAAAGTAAGCCTAATTCTATAAATTATATAAGGCTTTAGACTAATGGGCTTAAGTCTAATTAATTTTATTTAAGTAAAATGATCATAAAGTCTACAAATTATAAAAAATGCTTTAAGTGGGCTGAGTTAAATCTAAATTAATTTTAATTAACTAAAAAATGAGCCTAAGTCTAAATTAACCTAATGGGTCTAAATTTAGTTTAAATTATTAAAAAATTAAAATCAATTATTAAAAGGCCTATAATTAGTGAATTGGACCTATCATGGGCTTAGAGCCCAAAATAATAATAAAAAAACATACAAACAAGCCCAAACAACAAATTAAAGTAAATAATGAATAAAAAACATACACTCAGTATTTTCTAGCCCTAATTTTAATTACATGCAATCTAAATTAATCTAAAGTCACCATTGATTTTATTAGGGTTTTACCAAATGAACCTAATTTACTAATCAATTAATGAAAATAAAACACATAACATATACACATGATTCACTATTCTCACTATTGTAGCTATTACAATGATCTATTGCAAATTAAAAATAAAATTAAATATAACCCAAAAGCCAAATAAATAAAAATACAAAATAAAACAATCAATAATATATATATATATATATATAAAATACCCATAAACCCTCAAAACTATGTTCAAATACAAAATTTAATCCATGACATTCCATAGATCTTCACATGTTCTCCATAGGTTTTGTTCTCCATAGTGAAATCATGTCACCTCATCCATCAAGAGAATAAAAATAAAAAATAAAAAATTAGTCAATCAATGATTAAAAATAATAATAATAAATAAAATTAAATATAAAAATAAAATAAAAAAAATAAAAGAAGAAGGAGAAGAAGATTTGAGAATGAGATGCAGTATTGATTTCCCTCAGAAGAATGATCACCGTTGATAAAAATTTATGGCTTTTTGTTGTGTTTGTATGTGGTTTTAATTTATTTGATCTGACTTTTTAGTAAAGAACTAAAGAAAAGTACATAAAAAAATCCAAGTGGGTGTATTATGGTTTACGGTTAAGAATTAGAGAAAATGAATGAAAAATATTATAAAACCCTAGGAGTCTTCCTCATGAAAATAGAAAATGACAAATATATATAACCCTACCTTACGTTAGGTTCAAGATAAAAATCAAATAAAACAAATTGTTTATTATTTATCTAATAAAAAACAAATTTATCAATATATTTATCTAATAAAATAAAAATAACAACCAATCAAAAATAAGTATAAAGATAAAATAAATAATAATAAAAATTATAGAGTGTCGATCGGAAGTGTGGGTTTTTTTATTAGAAATCTACAATTCCGATCGAAAATCTATATTTCTAATTGGAAATGTAGATAAAAAAAATATAGATTTTCGATGGCAACCTTTTTTTTTTTGAATTCTCTTTTTTTTTTTTTTAAAAAAAATATTATCATTTTATTATTTTTTTAGAAAAAGAAATAATTAAAAATGAAATTTAAAGGTAAGTCTAAAAGAATAAGATAAAAAAAATTTATAATTTATTTCAAAACCAATAAATCAGATCTAATAAATATAATTTTACAGTCAATTTTTATCATTGGATCTTCTATCGCATCTAGGCTCAAATCATCCATAAATTGAATTTTTATAGATAGCTCATGCCTATAATAAGAAGATTAAGCCTGGAAAGATAAAGGAGGGTGATTTTGTGCTAAAGTTCATTAAGCAAATCATAATTGACCCACAAGGAAAGTTCAAGCCAAATTAGGAGGGTCCGTACCTAGTGAATAAGCTATTTTCCAAAAGCACTACCATTTTATATGATTTAGAAGGAAATGATTTTAGGGAGACCATCAGCTTAGGCAAACTCAAGAAATACATTCTATAAAAGTCTCACTAGGGAGAAAATCTCAAAAGGAGGTTTTCTAGGCAAAAGTTAAAGGTGAAAAAAATTAAAAAAAAATAAAAAGAATCTTGTTGGATTAAAAATCTTAAAAGAGGCAGTCCAGACAAAAAATAAGGACATGTAAAAGGAGAGAGAAAAAAATAGTTAGTTGAAAAACTTGCAAGGGCAAGCCAATTAATGATATGAGACATGTCAGAAGTAAAATGTATAGTCATATTGTGCTTAAATTAAATGGAAAAATATTACCTTTACTATTGTTGAACGTTGTATTAAATGTTTATTACAAATTGTTTATCTAAAAAAGGAGAATCCCATTCTATAAAAAGGCAAAACGATGATTAAATTCAATAAACTAATTTTGCTTTCTTTTCTTTTGTTCAACACCCTAAGTACTCAATGTTTGTAATTCTCTTACTCTTTTGTTCCTTATGAACTCATCCTTTTTTATTTGTCATAACTAAATCCATGTCTTGTATTGATCATCAGTGGACTAATCTCCATTATAGTCAACGTGCTTTTGGATGACTTTGTGAGGTGAGGCCACAACAAAGTTATTTAAGAAGTTTTGAGAAAGGGGTCCCGACTTGAACTCATATACTAGTTCTATAATTAGTTATTTCTGTCCATATTATCAATAAAGATGGGCAGGATTATAGAAAGTGGCAAATGAAGACTGACTATAAGGACACAGTAAGTGTAAGATCAAATGGTCATAAGTTGCAGTTTCCACCATGGGCACATACATCGGATCATAGTGTCAAGAAAAGTGGATAACCAGCTCTAAACATCTTTTAGTATAGGATGGAGTTTTCTAGTACAACAATGTTTTTCTTTGTAGTATATAATGTCTCCTAGAAGCTTAAGTAATCTCATCTTTTCAAGAAACCATGCCTGGAAGAGATGAATTATAAAATGATAGAAAAGTAAGAAATAAAGAAAAGAGAAGCGAAAAATGACCTCCAAAAATAACGGATTATAATAAAATCACTTAATTTCTAGGAATCTATCTAGTCCAATGATGGTTTTCACTAGAATAAAGGAAAAAGGATTGAGTCCAGCTTCTATCTGATCCAAGATATGGTGGACCTTCGAATCACAATCGCTAGAAGGGAAAATAAGTAGGAACTATGCATATAGGCAAAGAGTTATCATTCGAGGCTAATAAACCTCCTTATTGTCCATAGCTATAAAAACCTCAAGGAAGGATCCTATCAGAACTTTAGAATCGAAGATGCGGCAAAGGGAAAACCATAGGGAAAGATTAAATAGCATGGCCATTTGATGTTGTATGGAGTGTAATCTGGAGTTCCAACTTAACAGATTATGATCAAAATGGTAGAAGCCATGTGACAACCCATGATAGCTTGGAATTCCTTTAGTAAGGGGCATATTTTAAGAGTGTTGAATTAGAAGAGAGGCTTACCTAGATCCTAAAATTGAGCTATAATATGAAGGAAAGGAAAAAAGGGCTTTAGTTTCACCTATGATTTACCATCTAAGCCCTTTAAGATGAATTATAGTTGTTTAAGGTTTCTCTCAATCATGTTTTAGGATTTTAGAGCTACTTAGAGAGAGAAAATAAGGAGTTGGGGTGTAGGTGTGAGAAGAAGAAGTTGATTTTATAAGGAAATATGAGGTTTAAAAATGGGGTCTACAGATGATTCAATGAGGCATTCACCTCTATGATTAGGCGGTGCCTATTCATGAAGAGGCATATCTATATCACCTTTTTATGAAAAGGTGATGCCTCAATAAAGAGGCGATCGCCTTTGTGATAGTTGAGGGGCATATTTTGTTTGTATTATTCATATTGACTCTTGTTATTTTGTCTTATTAATGGAAAGTTTGTATGATTGACTAATGAATTTGTGTAAGGTTGTGTTGGAATGATCAAAATTTCCTATTGAAATAAGTTTGAATTTTTTAACATCCAATTAAGTTTAAACAAAAACATCTAAAATGGGGTTCAAAAAATGCTATAACATCAAAGAACAACAAATAAGAGAGTTTAAATCCTAATATAAGAAGCCTCTGACTTAGTGGCCTCTGCATTATCCCCATCATTACCATCATTTTTCCCATCACCATTAACATCATTAGCATCATCTTGGCCTTCTTCTTCTTCATCCTTGTCATCCTCAACTTGTAGAGTAATAACTTAACGCTAGAGGGTTATGATCCTAGCCTAGCTGACTGCATTATGATCTTATTCATACATAACTTAAGGTAAGTACTCATGTAAGCATGTATACATATAAAAATAAGCAAAGTTATTACCTTCCACTACTAGGTGACAGTCATTAGATGGTCCCACTAGGCCTCAATCAGGTGATACATATATACCTCTTGCTCTAGAGGGATTTGCATGAATAATGATGTTTTTTTACTAATGCCTTCTTGAGATTAATTCTTAAAGTAGAAAAGTGCTTACATATGTAGCATTAGGAGTATGCACTGGTGTTAGACTCTTGTCTAATATCAGGAACTCACAAGATAAGTCCTTTAAGGATAAGCAATAGCAGGCTAGCAAATTAGGTGTATACATTAGATGACCAGCCACCATTCGTGAGCTAGAACTAGAAAGAGCTCTATGAGGCAGTGCTCCAGCTAAAGTGCCCTCTCTACTGTCAGCATGAGTGCACTCTCATATGCATGAGGCTTGGATTTATGAGTATGTCATGACCCAAATCTAGGAGTCATGACCGGCGCTAGGGAACGAAAATTCTTTAGAAATCCGGAACCCGTAGCAAGCCTTAGAAAATAAAATCATGCAATAAATAAATAAAAAGTACGACATAATTAAAAAATTTTGAATCAATATATAAAATAGATACTCCAAATCCTTACATAAATAAATATATTCATACAATATTCAAATACAACTTTTAGAGTACAAAATATCAAAACAAAATAATACTCTTCTGATACAATAATACCACTACTACATTTTTTAGAATACAAATCAGAGTTCAAAATATACATTTACATAAAATAGCCGGGACGGAAGAACACCGGCGAAGAACTCTACTGCTAAGGTATGACGATATAAGATCTCCTGAAAAAAAATAATTGAGGGGGGATCAGGCCTCACTGAGTGAATTATTATACTATATATACATGCAACTTAAACCATATCCAGTCAGACATTATTATATATATATATATATATATATGTGTGTGTGTGTGTGTGTGTGTGTGTGTGTGTGTATACACGCATTTCACATAAATGCCAAATTCTGTTTTTATAAATATAATGAATGCTGAAAACATTTATTTTAATACATAAAGGATCAAATAAAACCCTATTAATCACAACCTCAATCAACCATATCATCACTCTAGCCATACAGGCTCGCTTAATTCCAAATAAATTCACTTAATCCATATGGACAGTACACTGGCCCCGAGACACTAAGTCGACCGAGCTCCAGTAGTCTGACTGTCAGTGTGATTGGCCCAAGACACTTAGTCAACTAAGCTCCTGCAATCACACTATCAATCATAGCACATCTCAAATCATAAATCAATCATATCATAATTACCACAAGTAATTCCTCACTCAAACCTAAATCTATCGCGTCGGTACGTACACGGTCCTAGTGCTGCCCACTAAGTAGCACGTTCTATTGCCATCCTTCATTTAAAATAAATCATCCATTCAAAAAGTAAATAGTGTATAATGAAATTCATAATAGTAAAATAAATCATATATATACCAGAATATACCTAAAATAAACCATGTATATTTCGGGTATATATATGTCAAATGAAACATGAAATATACCAAAATAATCCATGAATATAATTAAAAACAATTTAAGTATAAATTAATAATATAACATGCATTTACTTAGGAATATATCTAAAATATATTAAAAAATATACCTAAAGTATACTAATCGTTTAATAAAACAATTATGAATAAAAATACATTTATAACATGTATTTAATTTGACTTATACCAAAAAAATATACTAAAAATGAACTTAATTATCTAACATGTACATATAAAAAATAAACCCTAATATACCCATGATATAGTAAATGTATATAGAAAATATGCAGACATATACATCAAGATATACTAAAAAAGAACTGAAAATATACCAAATCATATTATAAATTAGATTACTGTTTAAAACATATAATGAAAATAAAAAATCCTAAGTCATGCATCGTAAATGCAATACATATATATATAATATAATAACTCACAGATGTGCGCTCCTTGAGATTGGTTTGACAGGCCCGGTCCGTTAGGCCTCGATCTCGGCGCAACTAAATAATAAAAATAATCACGAAAAATCAGAATAAATTTCTAACTTAAGCTTCTAGAGACTCGATCTAGGATTACAAAATACAGACTGACACATAATTGAGATTTGACCCGGTGTCACGTTTTACAAGAATTCTACCGAAAATTCGACAGAACCTCCGGTGTAAAATGGACATCTCTCTACTAAAAAGTAGAGTAGAGCCAGTTATGCAAGTAAAATACACTTCGAGTATAGAAATTCACATAACCCTCGTTTAGGATTCCGAACTACAAAAATTTCTCAACCGAGGTCCACAATTCACCAAAATTCAAATAATACAATAAAATATATTAAAAATCAATAATTACCATAAATACCCTCAAAATATCAAAATACAATATATTTAACATTAAACACCAAAATAATTATTCCCAAATAATTAATTAAAATCCCAAATAATATTATTAAAAATCCATTTTTTTTCCAATAATTACGCAAATATTAATAAAAATTCATTTTATAAATCCAATTAACTTAATTAGTCCAAACATATATTAAAATTTACTAAAAATCCATTTATTTACAAAAATAGTATATTATATATTATTTGAAAATAATTTTTAAAAATTAGTATTAATTAGTTAAAATTAGTAATTAATTTGTAAAAAATCATTTTTATACCTCAAATATTATAAAAATCAATTAAACATAATATTCAACTAAAATTACCATCAAATTACCAAATTAACCCTAATATTTAAAAATACACATAAAATACTAATAATACTCAAAAATTCAATAAAAATTATATAAATACACAAAAATTATTTTCTCAACATATATCTCCATAATATCAACAAAAACATATATTTAACCAACTACTTCTAACAAAATATATATTTAATCTATATTTTCAAAATCGACATAAACTAAAAATAATTATAAAAATTACACAAAATTCACAAAAATTATAAACTCAACTCTAAAATTAATAATAACCACTAATAACACCCAAAGTCACAATTTCATAATTTATATAATTAATTTACGAAAATTAATAAAATAATATTAAAATATTCAAAAATTCACAAAAATCAAAATAATTCCCAAAAATCACACAGAAATTCATAGAGGTAGATTAAGCTACCAGGAATCACATTTGTAAAGGGAGTTTGCAAGATTCATCAAGATCAAGCTTAAAAAAATCAAAAACCCTAAAACTCCATAAACTAAAAATCATCAAAACTCAAGAAATAGGTGATGAAAGCTTAAACTAAGCTTAGATTCATGCTCACCGGAGCTAGGGGAGTTGATAGACACCAGAAGCTCGAGAAATGGTGGCCGAAACCGGAAATGGAGGTTTTCGGTTTCTACCAAAAACGGACGTTGCCGGCGAGCTTTCGATGAGCAAACGATGAGAGGAAGGTCAGGGAAGACGGTGGTGACTGGCCGAAAGAGAGGGAGGTACTCTGACGGTCACGAAACGGGATGGCAGTAGAGGGATGAAGATGATGAACAGTAGGGGACGTTGTTTTGGTAAGTTTCTGAGTTTGGTTTCTTGCTTCAATATTTTGGTCCACGTTTCTATTCTTTTGTGCTGTGTGATAGTGTTTAATGCATGCATGTATGTGTGTGTTGTATGCATGCATGCATGTGTGTATATATATATATATATTCACACATATAATAATAAACAGACACACATCACACAATAATATACACATAGAATAACACTTAAAAAAATAACATTAATACAAATAAAATAATTTAATAATAAAATAAATAATGTAAGTTGATAAAAATAATAATGCACATAAATAATGTTATTTAAAATAAAACTATCCAAAGAAATAAACATCAATAATATAAATTAACATTTAAAATAATAAGTCTCAAATAAATAAATATTTACGTAGGAAATTATTTAAACATAAAATAATAATAATTAATCGTAAAATAGTAAAATAAAAATAAAATAATTAAATTTAACTTTTAAATTTTTATTAACACTGCAAATCTCATTATAAAATAAGATAATTTTAAAATATAGGTCATTACAGTCTCCCCTCCTTATAAGAATTCATCCCCGAATTCAAGAAAAGAAAATACAAGAATCAAGGAGGAAAGAGATACGGGTAAGAAGCTCGTATCTCAGCTTCAGTCTCCCAAGTATGCTTTTCTACATTGTTGCTTCGCCACAATACCTTGACCATTAGGATCTGCTTTGAACGCAACTGTCAAACTTGATAATCTACAATCACAACAGGTTCTTCTACGAATGTCAGGTCTTCACTCACTTCCATGCTATCGGGTGGCAACACGTGTGAAGGGTCTGAAATATACTTTCTCAGCATCGAGATATGAAACACCGGATGCACTTGAGACAGATTCAGAGGCAAAGCCAACTGATATGCAACTGTGTCTACTCTCTCCAGAATCTCGAATGGTCCAATATACCTCGGTGCTAGCTTACCCTTCCTACTAAACCTCATCACACCCTCTATAGGAGACACCTTCAGAAATGTAATATCCCGTATTTTTAAATATTTTTACACTGTACCGGGATATGCAGTGTTAATAAATTTTGAATATATATATATGATATTTTTACGAGTTGATATGTATTTAAAACCTGTTTTAATTATTATGTATTATTTATAGTGCTTTACGTAAAATTTTCCTAGGACTTGCATTTTCGGGGAAATTTTCACGTAAATAATTTATTATTAATTATTTTAAATATATTTTCGGACTTGCATGAACTCATACGTATTTTTTTAAAACTACTAAACACCGTGTATGTGTGCGATATTTATTTAAATAGGGTTTAATATATATTACCCTAATATTTTATTATTTGTTTATTAATTTATTGTTATTTAATTATTTTATTTATTATTAAATTATTAAAATATTAAGTGTGTGGATGTAAATTTTTCTAAATATTTTATTAAAATTATTTATTTATTTATTTTTCTTTATTTTTTCTTTTTTTCTTTTTCTTTCTTTTTTCTTTTCTTTCTTTTTTCTTCTTCTTCTTCTTCCTTCTCCCGTGCGCCCGACCACCCATCCCTCACCGCTGTAACTCTCGATTCATGGCCGTCGGTGTGCCGCCAGGAGCTCCGCCTTCCCCAGCCAGCCACTCCGCCGCCCCTAGCTCCTTCCCCGACGCCGGTTAGCCCCCGTTTTCCCTTTTGGCCGAAACTTCTTCCCTTTGCCGTTTCTTCCTCTTTCGACCACCATTTTTGACACCGCTGGTCTCTTTATTCTCCTTGAGCTCTGGTGAGTGTGATTCTAGCTTTGGTTTGAGCTTAAATGGTCTAGAATTGCTTAGGTTTCGAATTTTCAATTTCGGCCTATTAGGGTTTTTGATTTTTTTGAGCTTCGAATTGATTGATTCATGAAAACTCCCTTCAAAAATGTTGATCCTAGTAGCTTAATCTACATGTATGAATTTTTTTGGAATTTTTGGAGATTATTTTGATTTTTGGGTATTTTTGAATATTTTAATATTATTTTCTAATTTTGGGAAATTAATTATTTAAATTATGAAATTTTGTTTTATGGTTAAATTAGGTGTTGAAATGAATTATAGGAATTTATTTGGAATTTTTATGAATTCCTAAGTATTTATTTTGAATTATTTGAGTTCATGTAATTTGGGAAATTAGGGTTAATTGTGTTTTAAATTGAAATTAATTGGTTAATTGAGTTTAATTATTGATATTATTGAAAAATATTTTGAGAAAATTAATTTTGGATAATTATACAATTTTTGGTGAATTTTTGAAGTAATTTAAGTATATTTATATATATAGGGGTATTTTGGTAATTTTACCCTAAATTGGCTAAAAATGTAATTTAATTGGTTTTAATAGTTATTTAAGGTATAAAAATGATTTTTACAAATTATTTAGTATTTTTAACTAATTAAAACTATTTTTCGTAAATTATTTTCAATTATATATATAATATACGGTTTTTCTAATAAAATGAGTTTTTATCGGTTTTTACAGTGTTTTAAGGTTAATTACGTAATTTCTGTTTATAAAATATATTTTTGGAATTATTCTGTGATTGTGGACCCCGATCGGTAGACTGTAGTTTGGAGTCCGACCGAGGGGTTTTGGGTGTGTTTTGTGTTTGAATTTCGAAGTGTGTTTCCTTGCAGGGTCGGCTCTACTCTTTTGAGTAGAGAGATGTCCATTTTACAGGGGAGGTTCTACCGGATTTTTGATAGAATTCTCGTAAAATGTGATATCCGGTCGAACCCTGATATCGATTTTATGTTTAATACTCTAGATCGAATTCTAGGATTTCTGTTAGGTTTATTCTAATGTCGGTTATTTATTACTTATTTAGTTGCGCCGAGACCGAGGGCTAGTGGACCAGGCCCGTCGGACCCGTCTTGTGGAGCGCACTAGGTGAGTTACTATACTATATATATATGCTTAAGATGCATGATTTAGAAATATATGTTTATTTTGATTAAATATGCATAAATAATATGATTTGTATTTAAGTATATTTTTGGTTTATTTTTGGTATATATTAAATTATATGCATGTTTTGTAACTAAAATATATTTAAAATGTTTTTAAATATATTTCTAGCTTAAGTTATAATTTGATTGAATTCATTTTACATATATATACTCGAAATATACCTGGTTTACTTTTGGTATATTTCCAGTATATATATGGTTTATGTTGCTATTTTATTTAAATTCATGCATCATTTATTTGTGAATGAATGTTTTATATTCATTAATGAAGGATATCAATAGAACGTGCTACCTAGTGGGCAGCACTAGGACCAAGAACGCACCGATACGCTTATAGCAAGTAGGCTATATTACTAACCATTTATCGATATTGATTGATTATGATTATTTGATGTGTGAGATGTGATTTGGGTGTGATTGCTAGAGCTCGATTGACCAAGTGTCTCGGGGCCAATCACACTGGCAGTCAGACTACTGGAGCTCGGTTGACTTAGTGTCTCGGGGCCAGTCTACTGTCCAAATGGATTAAGTGGATATATTTGGAATAAGTGAGCCTGTATGGCTAGAGTGTTGTCTAACACTATTTCCGAGGTTGCGATATCTTAGGGTTCTATTTGATCCTTCATAAAAGATGATTTTCAGATAAAATATATAAATAATTTTTATTGCATCTGTGTGTAATTGCCTGTATATATATATTAGATATATACTATTGACTGCATGCATTATCATTTAGTGTGTATGTATATATATTATAGTAATTCACTTAGTGAGGTCTGACTCCCGTCCGTTGACTATTTTTCAGGAGAGTCAACATCTTCAGACCTCAGTAGCAGGTCGATACGTCGGATTTCTTCCGCCCCGGCTTCTTTATGTAAATTATTTACTTGAGTCTTATTTTTATAATCTAGACACTGCAGTAGTTGTGAATTAAAATGTGGTATTTCATATATTTTATTTAAAGAGATGTATTATATTGAAACTGGATTTGTACTGAAAGATTTTATATATATGTGATGAGTTGAGATTTGATTTAAATCCAGTGATGAAAATGTTATTATTATATTTATGATTTTTATTTTCGCTGCATATAACATTGTTATTGTTATTATTGCATGTTTTATTTTATTTTTTTAGGCTTGCTATGGATTCCGGATTCGAAAGAATTCCCGTTCCCTAGCGCCGATCATGGCCCCTGTTTTGGGTCGTGATAAGAAATACATAGTCTCCTACCTGGAACTCCATATCTCTGCATCTCAGCTCCGGATAGCTCTTCTACTTGCTAACTACAGTCTTTAATCTTCTTTTAATCACAATAATCTTCTATGTAGCATCTTGAACCATCTTAAGTCTAGTCAATGCTCTCTCTCCAATCTTATCCCAACTTAAAGGGGATCTACACTTCCTTCCATACAAAGACTCATATGGTGTTATTCCAATACTGCCATGGTAGCTATTATTATAAGTGAATTCTACAAGTGGCAAATAATCAAACCAGCTACCTCTCAAATGCAAAACATACATCTTCAACATATTTTCCAATGTCTGGATCGTCCTCTCAAACTGACCATCTATCTAAGGATGAAAAGCAGTACTGAAATCCAACTTGGTGCCCATAGCTTCCTGCAACTTCTACTAAAAATGAGAGGTAAACACTGAACCTCTGTCTGACACAATGGACATAGGTACTCCATGAAGGCATACAATATGCTTCACATACAGCTTCACCAATCTGGCTATAGAATAAGTGGCTTTCATAGGCAAGAAATGTGCAGACTTGGTCAACCTGTCCACAATCACCTAAATGGAATCGTATCCATCCTTGAAATGAGGTAAACTAACCATAAAATCCATAGTAATCCTTTCTCATTTCCACTCAGGGTTTAAAAGAGATTGAAGCTTCCTAAAAGGCTTCTGATGCTCAGTTTTCACTTACTGACACGTTAAACACTTAACAACATATTCAACTACATCCTTCTTCAATCCATCCCACCAGTATAAATCTCTGATACTGTGGTACATCTTGGTAACATCTGGATGTACATTGTAAGCTCATTTCGCAGCTTATATAGAATCTCTTTTCTCAAATTTTCCAACATCAACCCTAAATAATTAACTTGTGCATCTCTTACCAGATGATCATTCTATGATGACATGCTATGATGAATGTTATAATTAAATGCTGGAATGAAATGCCATGATGAAATGCTGTAATAAGATGATATGATGAAATACTGCAATGATGTCAGATCTTATCCTCTAAAGCTCATGTAACCCTTGGATTAACGGTTTTCTTCAGCAACTAGAAACTGTTCTAATAAACATCTGGCCACATAACTTTACATTCTTCTGAGTTAGGCGGGTCATAGGAGCTGTAATTCTAGAAAATTCTGCTCAAATCTCCTATAATACCTAGCTAGACCCAAAAAATTATGAATCTCTGTAACTGTAGTTGGTATAGGCTATTCAAACACTGCCTCTATCTTCTATAGATTAACTTAAATACCATCCTTAGACAACACGTGTCCAAGAAAAACAACACTCTTTAACCAGAAATTACACTTCAAGAATTCAGCATAAAGCTAACGTTCTCTCAGTGTCTGTAGTACAGTCCTCAAGTGATATACGTGCCCTTCCATACTCTTCAAATACACCAATATATCATCGATGAAGACTACTACAAACTGATCCACAAATGGTCTGAATACTCTGTTCATCAGACCCATGAAAGTAACTAGTGCATTAGTCATGCCAAATGACATCACTAGAAACTCATAATGGCCTTAACGAGTGCGGAATGCCGTTTTAAGAACATCGGCTTCACTAATCTGCAATTAATGGTAGCTCAACCTTATGTCAATCTTAGAAAAGAACTATGCACCTTGAAGTTGATCAAACATATTATCTATCCTCAAAAGAGGATACTTGTTCAGTTCTCTGTTATCATTGCACAATCTGGGTGTACCACCCTTCTTCCTCGTAGACAGGACTGGTGCACCCCAAGGAGAAACACATGGTCTTATAAAACCCTCGTCCAATAGATCTTGTAATTGCTCCCTTAGCTCTGCAAGAGCCATTCTGTATAACTGCGTTAAAATAGTAGCTATATCAGGAACCACATTGATATAGAATTCAATCTCAATGAGGTGGTAAACCTGGCAACTCACAAACTATAGGGACATCTGAAACAAAGGTCTTCTTTACTGTAGTGTCTCTGACCACTGCTAAATATCCTTGACAACCTTTTCTCAGCATCTTTCTAACAGTGATAGTGGAGGTAAGATTCTGAGGTGCAGAACTCTTGTCACCCATAAATCTAAATTCTTCTTCAAAAATTCTAAAAATCACCTCTTTACTCCGACAACCAACCACTGCATAATGCCGAAACAACCCATTCATATCTCATCAAGATCAATTACACCCAAAAGACTACATTCACGAATAACTCTCTGAATCTCAGTTCTCAGTTTGGATGCCTATATATATCGAACTTAATCCTACAACATACAGATCTACCAATCTCTTTTTATACTGTATCACATTTATAACATGACGTGATAGATTGAAGAGTTTATAGGTATTCTTCTCAACTGACTGCTCTTCTCTTACTTTGTGCAATAACTGCCACAGGTAATTATCCTTCCTTGAAAAATGGGTGGAAATATCTTAAAACTCAGTCCTTTAACTCCAACCATGAGCTATTGTCAGAACTAAAAACTTTGCCATCAAGAGTACAAAGTGATTCATCTTCATTAGACGTCTTCCGATTCCTCATCAAAGCATATACAAAATAATTATTATGCTTAGTTAAGTGTTATCAAGTTCACATTAACCTTGGCTATCCTAGCCACAAATGCTGCAAGTTCGAGTTCAAAAGGGCTACTTGTACCTCTTACAATGACTACTTCAGCTTTTAAGTTACAGTTGCCTTTAACCTACCCTTATACTAGATAGGTGTAGTAGGGCTGAAACTATAACCACAACCTCAACTTGAAAAGACTGATTACCAATATTGTCTTTACAGAAGAAACAATTCACATTCACCACGTTGAAAAGACATGGATATCGACAGGATTTAGAATATAGAATATACGCAGAATTGACATATCCCGAGTTCTTTACTGAAATAGAAATTACATCTACTGCAAGATCAGAGGTATCGATATTGCACCCTATGGATCTCCTAGTGCATAAGCAACACCATTGCAATGCTAAGCCACAAGCTCCTCATTCTGTTGTTTTCACTGTTTATGGCGATCATCTGGCCTTCTAAGTCCATCTTTACCCCTACGCCTAACGGGCTGCACAAGGGGTAGAACCTTATGCTCAAAAGATTTTCACATCGATCTCATCGACCGATGGAGCGACTCTCACTTGTAACAATCAGAAAAGAATAAAAACAAAACAAACAATTTAACCAATCATAAACAACAACAAACACACTAACGGTTGCACAAAATTCCTAATGCAAGGAAGACTTTTCAAAGACATGATCTAACCTAATTTAACTGCAGTAGTTCCAAAGAAAACACGACTCGACAACTTAGGTCCATAACTCAAAACCTAGGCTCTGATACTAACTTTATCACAACCCAAATCTATGAGTCATGACCGGCGCTAAGGAACAGGAATTCTTTCGAATTCGGAACTCGTAGCAAGCCTTAGAAAATAAAATCATTCAATAAATAAATAAAAAGTACAACATAATTAAAAAATTTTGAATCAATATATAAAATAGATACTCTAAATCCTTACATAAATAAATATATTCATACAATATTCAAATACAACTCTCAGAGTATAAAATATCAAAACAAAATAATACTCTTCTGATACAATAATATTACTACTACAGTTTCTAGAATATAATCAGAGTTCAAAATATTCATTTACATAAAATAGCCGGGACGGAAGAACACTGGCGAATAACTCTACTGCTAAGGTCTGACGATATAAGATCTCTTGAAAAAAAATTGAGGGGGGGTCAGACCTCACTGAGTGAATTATTATACTATATATACATGCAACCTAAACCATATCCAGTCAGGCATTCTTATATATATATATATGTGTATATACATGCATTTCACACAAATGCCAAATTTTGCTTTTATAAATATAATGAATGCTGAAAACATTTATTTTAATACATGAAGGATCAAATAAAAACTTATTAATCGCAACCTTAATCAACCATATCATCACTCTAGCCATACAGGCTCACTTAATTCCAAATAAATTCACTTAATCCATATGGACAGTAGACTAGCCCGAGACACTAAGTCGACCGAGCTCCAACAGTCTGACTATCAGTGTGATTAGCCCTATGACACTTAGTCAATCGAGCTCCCGTAATCACACTATCAATCATAGCACATCTCAAATCATAAATCAATCATATCATAATTACCACAAGTAATTCCTCACTCAAACCTAAATCTATCGCATCGGTACGTACACGGTCATAGTGCTGCCCACTAGGTAGCACATTCTATTGATATCCTTCATTTAAAATAAATCATCCATTCAAAAAGTAAATAGTGTATAATGACATTCATAATAGTAAAATAAATCATATATATACCAAAAATATACCTAAAATAAACCATGTATATTTCGGGTATATATATGTCAAATGAAACATGAAATATACCAAAATAATCCATGAATATACTTAAAAACAATTTAAGTATAAATTAATAATATAACATGCATTTACTTAGGAATATATCTAAAATATATTAAAAAAATATACCTAAAGTATACTAATTGTTTAATAAAACAATTATGAATAAATATACATTTATAACATGTATTTAATTTGACTTATACCAAAAAATATACTAAAAATAAACCTAATTATCTAACATGCATATATCAAAAATAAACCCTAATATACCTATGATATAGTAAATGTATATAGAAAATATGCAGACATATACATCAAGATATACTAAAAAATAGACTGAGAATCTACCAAATCATTTTATAAATTAGATTACTATTTAAAATATATAATGAAAATGAAAAATCCTAAGTCATGCATCCTAAATGCAATACATATAAATATTATAATAACTCACAGGTGTGCGCTCCTCGAAACTAGTTTGACGGGCCCAGTCCGCTAAACCTCGGTCTCGGCGTAACTAAATAATAAAAATAATCATGAAAAATTAGAATAAATTTATAACTTAAATTTCTAGAGACTCGATCTAGAATTACAAAATACAGACTGACACATAATTGAGATTTGACCCGGTGTCACATTTTATAAGAATTCTATCAAAAATTCGGCAGAACCTCTTCTGTAAAATGGACATCTCTCTACTAAAAAGTAGAGTCTGTCCTGCAAGGAAAATACACTTCGAGTATAGAAATTCACACAACTCTCGGTTGGGATTCCAAACTACAAAAATTTCCCAACCGAGGTCCACAATTCACCAAAATTCAAATAATACAATAACATATATTAAAAATCAATAATTACCATAAATACCCTCAAAATATCAAAATACAGTATATTTAACAATAAACACCAAAATAATTATTTTCCCAAATAATTAATTAAAATCCCAAATAATATTATAATATTATTAAAAATTCATTTTTTTCCAATAATTACACAAATATTAATAAAAATTCATTTTATAAATCCAATTAACTTAATTAGTCCAAACATATATTTAAATTTACTAAAAATCCATTTATTTACAAAAATAGTATATTATATATTATTTGAAAATAATTTTTAAAAATTAGTATTAATTAGTTAAAATTAGTAATTAATTTGTAAAAAATCATTTTTATACCTCAAATATTATAAAAATCAATTAAACATACTATTCAACTAAAATTACCATCAAATTACCAAATTAACGCTAATATTTAAAAATACAATAAAATACTAATAATACTCAAAAATTCAATAAAAATTATATAAATACACAAAAATTATTTTCTCAACATATATCTCCATAATATCAACAAAAAAATATATTTAACCAACTACTTCTAACAAAATATATATTTAATCTATATTTTCAAAATCAACATAAACTAAAAATAATTATAAAAATTACACAAAATTCACAAAAATTATAAACTCAACTCTAAAATTAATAATAACCACTAATAACAACAAAAATTATAATTTCATAATTTATATAATTAATTTACGAAAATTAATAAAATAATATTCAAAAATTCAAAAGTTCACAAAAATTAAAATAATTCCCAAAAATCACATAAAAATTCATAGAGGTAGATTAAGCTACCAGAAATCACATTTGTAAAGGGAGTTTGCAAGATTCATAAAGATCAAGCTTAAAAAAAATTAAAAACCCTAAAGCTGCATAAACTAAAGATCATCAAAACTCAAGAAATAGGTGATGAAAGCTTAAACTAAGCTTAGATTCATGCTCACCGGAGCTAGAGGAGTTGATAGACACTAAAAGCTCGAGAAACGGTGGCCGAAAAAGCGAGGTTGGCCGAAAATGGAGGTTTTCGATTTCTACCAAAAACGGACATTGCCAGCGAGCTTCCGATGAGTAAACGATGAGAGGAAGGTCAGGGAAGATGGTGGTGATTGGCCGAAAGAGAGGGAGGCGCTTTGACGATCACGAAACGAGATGGCAGTGGAGGGATGAAGATGATGAACAGTATGGGACATTGTTTTGGTAAGTTTTTGAGTTTGGTTTCTTGCTTCAATATTTTGGTCCACGTTTCTATTCTTTTGTGTTGTGTGATAGTGTTTAATGCATGCATGTATGTGTGTGTTGTATGCATGCATGTGTATATATATATATATAAAACTTTATATTATAATAATAATACTTTAGCTAAATGAATCTACACCACACAAATATATATATATATATATATATATATATATATATATATTCACACATATAATAATAAACACACACACATCACACAATAATATACACATAAAATAACACTTAAAAAAAATAACATTAATACAAATAAAACAATTTAATAATAAAATAATTAATGTAAGTTGATAAAAATAATAATGCACATAAATAATGTTATTTAAAATAAAACTATCCAAAGAAATAAACATCAATAATACAAATTAATGTTTAAAATAATAAGTCTCAAATAAATAAATATTTACATAGGAAATTATTTAAACATAAAATAATAATTATTAATCATAAAATAGTAAAATAAAAATAAAATAATTAAATTTAACTTTTAAATTTTTATTAACACTACAAATCTCATTATAAAATAAGATAATTTAAAAATATAGGTCATTACAGAGTAGGACCTGTGGCTGCCACCTATGAAAAAAATGAAGTTAGTATATAATTTGAAAAGAAGAAGAGGAAAGATGAAGTCAAGTGTGTACTTGAGTAGTAGTAGCAGTTGAAAGATGCACCCGCCATAACATAGTAGCCCAAACAAAATCCAAGTAGCAGCTCTTGCTCCTCACAGTGTGGGTCTCAGTAAGGTCTCCTATGACCACTTTAGCCAACTCGTCACCCTCTAGTAAGTACATCCAAAACATGCTAATAAGAGGCGATGCGGGGATACGCCTAGCATAGGCACCACGATCCTAGTTGAGGATCCTCTCGTCGAGATACCACACTTGGCAGTTGGGTCTATAAAGGATCACCCTCCACAAAGATAATGATCTGGAGTGAGTCATCCCTAGAAGCCATCTGTCTTAGGGCCCCTATAAATCCTAGCGCAACTGTAGAGAAGAAAGGTAGGTAAGTAACATAAAATTCTATAACTACACGATGCTAACAATAGTTTTTTGCCTTTTCTCAGGTACCTTATCATAGGTTAGGGAGTTCGACTGCTCTCAATGAATGTGCACATGGGCCAAATGTCTCCATAAATAACTAGTATCCCATTGGGCTAAGATAGGGAAGCGAACATCACTAACATGGACTATCCCTTGAATTAGCTCAATCTTCAAACCCAAACCTATAAAAAGAAAGAGTCATTAGCAAATATTCAGGGAAACTAACATACCGAGTTCAAAGAACAAGAATGATTTACTAGAACAGTATGACAGAAACCACATAATCATTTGGCTCCTTGGACTACCTCATCCATGCTTATATATATATAGGCTTATACGCAGCTACCCTAGTCATATGAGGACAATTGATCTAAATCTCGAAGGGGCATTAGAAATATCAAATCGATGGAGCTGGTAGTGTCAGCAAAGAGAGTAGCCTCTAACAGTGAGACCAAGAATGTTCTCACTACCTAAGCAATCTCTCATGGTAGCATCAACCTTAGCATAGGTATAGTAACTCTGGATCGAGTAAATCTTGATGGTATGAGTCTCTTTTATGTCAGGGACCATACTGAGAAGTCGCTTAATGTAAGCTACCTAGTTCGGTATCATTCGATGGATGCTCACATCAAAGGGAATAGAGTCACCTGCACATGCAATCCTAATAATGGTAGCTAAAGAGATTGGATCTAGAGTGAGCTCACTAACAGGAAGGTGAAATGTATGCATGGTCTTAAACCATCTCTCCATTAGTGCATGGAGTAGCCGATAATCAGTGTAACCCTTAGCGTCTGGAACCAATAAAATGAAGTCCTCAAAACTTATATCCTGAATACAATCCTTGATATCATCTATGAGCTCATTGTACCAAACTCGAGCACCATTGAATTTCCAAGCGCCTTAAAATGTTGAAAATAAATAAGGAAGCCAAAATTTATATGATTTACATAAAATTAAAATAAAGAAAATTTTGAATCTTATCATAGAGGCGACACCTCATTTAAGAGACAATGCCTTAATGAGAAAAGGCAATACCTCTTCAAAGAGGTGATGCCTCAGTAAATTATGTGAAAAGGTTTGCCTTTCTGGCAAAAAGGGGATGCCTCTCTTTAATGAGGTGACACTTGATCGATGAGGTGATTGCCTTATAAAAAATGTAATGCCTCTTCGTGTTTGAGAATACGAAGTAATTTTTCAATTTGTGTTCTAATTTTCTTAATTTAATCAATTACGTTCCTATTTATAATGATGAATATATGTTTACTAATTATAACCTAATAATATTTGACAAAAAAATTTATGAGAATCGAATACTAACCTCTTCGGAGGCCAAGGCATAGATATGGGTGCCCAAGTTCATTGTAAGGGAAATGTCATCCCCAATCAAGAATCTGAGGGTCCGCAGTGAATCTGTAGGTGGTGTCATTAATTCCTACTGTGGTGGATCAGAGGTGTGGGTAGCGTCTATCATTGGAAATAGAAGACATGGGAAAGAAGGAAGAAAAGGAAGAAAAAGAAAAAAGAGAAAAAAAAGGAGAAAAAAAAAGAAGAAAAAGGGAGAAAAAAGGAGAAACTTTTTTCTAAAAAAAAAGGAAGAGAAAAGGAGAAAAGAATTTTGAAAAAGAAAGGAAAAGAAAAGGGCTTATAGGAGAAGTTTAAAGGAACTAATTTAATGACAAAAATTGGATAAAGCATAAGTGGCTTCTTGAGCTTGAGTCCCGAGGCTAACGGTCCAGGAATAAAAAAATTTGACCTCTCAAGTTTGTATACTTAAGGCTAATGACACATATTTTTGAAGGGACTGCCTCTCGAGTTTGTATACCCGAGGTTGATGGCATGAGTTTTCTAGTTGTTGAAGAAAAATTTGACCTCTCAAGTTTGTATACCCGAGATTGACGGTATGAGTTTCCTAGTTGTTGAAAAAAATTTAACCTCTCAGGTTTGTATACCCGAGACTAATGGCATAGATTTTTGAAGGGACTGCCTCTCGGGTTTATATACCCATGGTTAACGATGTGAGTTTCCTAGTTATATAAAAAAAATTCAACCTCTCAATTTTGTATACCTAAGGCTGACAGCATGGATTTTTGAAGGGACTACCTCTTGGGTTTGTATACCTAAGGTTGACGGTGTGAGTTTCCCAGTTTTGTATGCCTAAGGTTGACAACATAGATTTTTGAAGTTACCTCTTGAGTTTGTACACTCGAGGTTAACAATGTGAGTTTTTTAGTTGTTAAAGGAAAATTTGACCTCTTAGGTTTGTATACCTGAGGCTGATGGCATGGATTTTTGAAGGGACTACCTCTTGAGTTTATATACCCGAGGTTGACAACATGAGTTTCCTAGTTGTTGAAGAAAAATTCAACCTCTCGAGTTTGTATACCTGAGGTTAACAATAAGGATTTTTAAAGGGACTGCCTCTCAAGTTTATACACCCAAGACTTACGGCGTGAATTTTCTAGTTGTTAAAGAAAAATTTAACCTCTCCAGTTTGTACACTTAAGGCAGGCAATGTGAATTTTGAAAAATTCATTCCCCAAATGAATCTTGAAGATCAAGTGTATTCTTTTATTGTCTATTGCTTTTGTTATGCATGTTGGTTTTTTAAAAATTTTGATTGCATGAGTTCGATTTTTTAAAAAAATCAAGGGGGTAAACTATGGTCACTCAATTTAATCGACTTACAACAAAAGTTCGATGATGAGAAAATATGAATCTTGAATGAAAGAGAGCTTGAAATCTTTTCGAGAATGGACATAAAAGCTTAAGCCCAAGCAAACACAAAACCTAAGCTCGAAATGCCTGAAGGCCCACTTTTGGCCCAAAGGCCTAACTCCAGGTTCGGATCGAAGAGACGACGCCTAACCGATGAGGTGCCGCCTCTTTGGTAGCCATTTTAGCGAGATGATGCCTCTTTATCAGCCACTTGCACAGGCATTAAATGCAAAAGTGATGATGGTGGACAATTGGGTGGTCCCACACTTTACTACCTGGATGTGAAAATATAGTTTTAGGGTCAAAATAAAGGGGCTAGAAAGGTACACACAATGGGTAAGAGATGTAAGGGAGGAGGTGAGATGTCTTATCAAAGGCTTGGGGAGTCTAAAAAAGTATAGAGAGAGGCTTTAAAAGGGAAAGAACATTTTTGGAGAGGAGATTGGCTAATTTTGCAGCTGAAAACTAAGAAAAAAAAAACTTAAAAGAAAAGAGAAAGAGAATGAGTTTTAGTTTAGAGATGCATTCCCAAGAAGAAAAAAGAGAACTCTTACATTCAAATGAGGATTGAAAACCACAAACTTATCTCTGAGGAATAATCACTTGGAAAAGTAAACTCATAAATTAGTTATAATCTCTATTTTTAAGTATTAAGTCCTTGTCTTGAATAATTTTTCTTTTGTTTGTTTGCTTGTTCGTCTATAAGTGTATTGTTCATTTTATGATATGGTTATGATATGATCATTTAAATTATTAAGTATAGTTACAAGTCTTTATTTATTTGCATATGATCTTGCTTTACTTGAGATTTAAGAAGTTTATAAATTATTGTTTCGTCTGTTAGTCAGCCGATGCCTCTTTAAAGAGGCATCGTCCCTTTGGACTAAGGTGATGTTATGTCGCCTCTATGTCTAGAGGCGACGCCTTATTGATAAAGGCGTCGCCATTTCACCAAAGCAATGCGTAATTTTTTTTAATATCCCATTCATATATCATATGATTTGTGCTTATTTATCATATGATTTGCGCTTTCATGTACTTTCATATTTCAGTCTTTATATGTGATTATTTTTTATCTAATTAATATTCATGTGCTTATTGTCCCTATTTGTATTGATTCAATCCATGAATTAACTTTGTGGTTTTCCTTTTGTATGATTTTATATATTTATGGGGCTAATATTTTGTTTATTACATAAATTTGGGATGAATTTAATCATCCAACTTTAATTCATGTTCCGCTTTTTTGGTTTACTTTCTATTTATATTTGGTTTAATTTATGTTTACTTTTGGTTTATTTTTGGTTTATTCTCTATTTAGTTTACTCTTTCTTGTATGTCAAAGGACTGTAATCTTTTCTCCTCCCTCATTTCTTTGCATGTGTACTTAATTATTTACTTTTATTTTTATGAGTATTTTGTATATTTGTAATAAATGTAGTGAATCATCCTTAATAAATATAAAATCGGACTAATGTGCAAATTCGAGCTTAAATGTAAAATTTGAAAATTGATTGGAGGCAATTGTAATATGCATGTTAATAAAGAAATAATAAAGTAATTAAAGGTAATAAAATAAAAAATATACACAGAGGTCAACCGCAAGGTTAGGTAAGTATTCTACATGCTTATACCTAGTTTTCAAATCCATTTTTTGAGGATAACTTCTGAAAACCTTTGTGAAATCCAGTTGCTATATAGTATATCTCAGGTTTCATCCGGATAACAACTCTTTCTTCAATTTGGGCCTTGAGCTTATATTTCTTAGTGGACATCAAACTCATACAATGTTATAGTCGCTAAATATTTTGATGCACATTTAACCCTGCCGTTTACAATTGCGTTAAATTAATTGTTAAAAAAAATTTTTCTAATAGTCTGCCAAATCAAACTGCATTAATTAAAATGAAGTAAATTCTATACACGGTAGGAAAAAAAAAAAACTATGTGCTTTGATTTATTTCTTAAAAAAAGAAAAAGAAATATGAAAATTAGGTGAGGGTGTCCACAAGAAAACGGCAGGGACTAAGATTTAAAGTAACATTCACGAGACAAAACGCGCTTATAGCGAAATTCAACCAGAATGACGTCGACCCTTTACTTCTCCTAAGCTAAAAGCTACCAAAACCTCATCATTATCGAAATTAATTTATCAATATGTCACTATAATTGAAAATGATAAATTATGTATTTAAATTTCGTCAAAAATCTGTAATTGCTTTTATAAACAATTATTTTATAGGAAAATTGGAGATTAATTAATGGGTCATTTTTTTTATGGATATATAAGTATCATTAATTTAAGAAATTTTTTATTTGTAAATTCTTTTGGAAGCGACTTTAAAATGAATTAATAATTTTAATTTTTTTTCAAAATTAATATCATAAATTAGTGTTTACACTCAAAGAAATATTGTCGGATCAAAAATTTCATATTCAATATATATTTTTTTTAATTTTTGCACCAAAATGTACAAAAATTGGTTAAACTATACTTCACTGGCATTTTTTTTTAATTGTTTGATATATGAATTTTTCAATATATATATACAGATCAAATGTTTGATTCAAGTAGCATGAAATTGAAATTTTTTTAAGTAAAATTTCAATTCAAATTTATATATATATATAAAGGTGTCAGAAGAATTTTACTCTCCCTTATAAATTTATTCAATTTAAACTTGTAAATAATTAAATTCCTCTAATAGCAAAGTTACAAAAGATTGTTATGGGGCAATAACTACTGAAGTTGAATCCCCTAGGAAAAACAAGAATTAGATTGTGGGATCCATATTTAATTTGGATCTCAACCAATATCCTTTGCTATAAATTGCACAATTTTGATTCACCTTATTTTTTAAAAAATTTTTGCTCTCCCAATGATTAAGACGTTGAGTAAATTTTAAATCAGTTTCACCCTCTTCATGAGTAGGTTTGAATTTTGATCATGTCTCCACCAACAATTCATATGCTAGAATTGGACTTTATTAAGATAATTTTTCAGATTTATAACTGTTTGTCTCTGAATTTTTTGTTAAGAACTTTTAGCGTATGCGAGGTACACCAGTTAAGAATATTCACTTTTAATCAAACAATCCGAGGTAAATTAAGGGACCTAAAATTATTGGACTTTTGATAATTTCAAATTGATATTTTTTTTCTTGTAAAACCTATATTACCGGGTAGAATGAGTAAAGGGATGGAATTTCCTACATAAATACTTTAAAACTTAAGTCAGTATTCGTATAGGAAAAAACATAATAAAACAAATAAATAGAGAATAAATAATAAATGATGATTACTTGTATGAAATGATGAAGTGATAGCTTAATGACGTAATGCCGTTGAATGATGAGAATGAGGAAATGAGTGAATATAAGAAATGAATAATATGAGATATATTTATATAAAAAAATATTATTCAAACCTTTTAAGAATATAATTTCTTAGTTTTATAGGATTATCTTATTTAAAAGAGAATAGATTTCCTTTACAAAATAACGTCCTTAATTGAAATAAATTTTCTTATTTAAGTAATTTTTTTATTTGGAAGAATATAACTCTCATTAGAAAATACTCCAATTCTTCTTATTAATCCCCCTAAAATTACTGGATTCTTAAACTAGTTGTGGGTATATTAGCAATGTTTAATAAAGAAAATGCATAATTGAAAATAAAGCGAGAGATTTTATTGAAGTAATATAGAGAACTGGTTACAAATATAATTTGATTGAAAAAAAAATTAAAGAGAATTGAAATTGAAAACAGAATAAACTAAGTTGAGCATTGTTAAAAGCTCTTGTCCATTATTAGAATTCTGAGTTTTTTTTGTTGTTGATGGGGATGATATTGACTCATGATGTGCAAAGGAGTTCCCCTTGTAACCGTCTTCTTATCAACTAAAACACATGTATCAAAAACTTTATATCACATCATAACCTCCCCCAGTAATGTTCAAAAATAAACTACTAATCTCAGTACTTTAACTAATGAATTAATATAAAACACTATCTCTTAGTTAATTAAAACACTATCTCCTATAATTTGGTCTTGGATCATAATTTTAAATTTTGGCACAAACAATAACATGTTATATTTTTAATGATTAAATTTAAAATAATTATGTATTATAAATTTAATTATTAAATATATAACATATTCAGAATAGGTAACAAAAAATTCAAAATAAAATTATGCATTTGATTTGATCTGGATATTGTATTGGCAATGCTTGTGAACCAAGACAATGCCGTATGCGCTAGATTATAGAAATCTGAGGTAAGATGACATAGCAGATAGTGCTGATGCGGATATGATATGGCAGACAAGTTGACGAGGAAGATGATTTAAAAAAAAACGATGGGAAATGGGCAAAGGACGAAACCAGGCCACAAAGTTTGAGAAAGTAAACTAAGGGTTTTTTTAATGAAATAAATATAGTTCACATATAAAAAATATATATAAAAACTTTAAAATGATTTAAGGTCCGTTTGCCTTAAAAAAAAATCGAAAGAGAATTGAAATTGAAATTACTATTTTCCTTACATTTTTAAGAAATCATTCAATATTTTCATGGAAATCAAAATTAATATTGCTATATATTATTAAAATTTATAAAATAAAGTTTAGAAATTAATAAAAATAATTATTAAAATATTTTAATAAAAATTTTAGAAATATTTTAATAAAAATATTTTGATCATAATTTTCAAAAATTAAAACAATATTTTAGAGAATATTAATAAATAATTTTATAATAGATAATCTTAATTCTAATTTTAATATATAAAAAATAATTTTAAAAATATTACATATATATTGACAATTTTAGTTTTGATTCTGATCAATAGTAAACTAAATGATGTATAAAATTTTTCATTTTATTTATAATTTTCTTTTATTTTACTTCCAATTTTAAAGTATAAAATGGGCGCTTAGAATTTTCAATTTTCTTATTTATTCTTTCTTAAAAAATAAGTGAAATTAAGTAGATGAAGTGAAAAAATAAAAATATTTTTATCCATTTGTTGTCTAAAGATGCAAACATTTCATCTTAATTTCACTATCCTGGCCTTTATTGCATCTTCGTTCTTTTCCAAAGAGATAGTGTTAGATGATCTATTTTGGCATTTTCTATAATTATTTTGAATTATGGATTCCTTGAAATCTTATGGCATTTTATTAGTAATGGCAAAATTTCTTTCGTGTAATAAAACTTTCTGTCCGTTTGTGAAATACAATATTTATTTTCTTTCAAGTAATAATATGTTTATGTAAAAAAAAATTATTCATAACTTAATATATGATATTTAGTAATTCATTTTCTATATTTTTTTAATCATCAGCATTTAGTGTCTAGTAAATGTTAATTAATTTAATTCAACTTGAATAAGATTACAAGGAAGATAAAAATTTTCTAACAATTACCATAATTACATATATTATAACTTAAATTCAAAACATTATTTAAGTGAAAACATATTCTTATCAGTTAATCTTGTCAATTGGAGGTTGTTTTTATTTTATTAATTACATAAAAAATTAATTTTAAATTATTCAAATTGATGTTTGAAATTATAAGTGGAAGTATATTAAATTTAAAATTATATATACATAATAAATTTATTTATTTAAAATTAATGCTGATAATTTATATTATTTCAACATTTACTCTATTCTTTATGATTTAACTAGAATAACAAATGATAATTCCCTTCTGTGTAAGAATTAAAGTTCGCTCTCTAGGAGTCGTCTTGTTCCCGTCTAAGGTTTTGGTTTTCGATTGCCTTGAAGTGCTTTCTTTTCTTCACTTTTTCGTTCAAAACTTCAGTGCAAACCCTGATTTTTTATTTGTTTGTCTCATTTGTTTCTTTTCTTTTGATTACTTGTCCTATAATTTTTCTTTCGTGTCCAACCTTTCTATCTCTCCATTTTTTTTCTTTTTTTCTCAAAGATTGACACTTTGTGTTTTTGTCTTGCGGCATCTTTCAGCAATTGACCGTTGAATCTACACCATTGGGAAAATAAGTTGCGAAGGATAATATGTGCATGTTGCATTTTAAATCCAGAAGTACTCGGATTATGATTGCAGTATAAAGAGTTATCATTCCATAAGAATTGTATTTTGAGTTGTAATATCTTTACTTATGATTTTAGCTAGTAAATCGAATAAAAGTAATTAAGTAAATATAAAACAACGCAACTTGAACTGAATTTAATTCAAATAATTAGAAACATAGAGTTTAAGTTTAGTTTCACTATTTTAATCAGATCATGGACATATTAACAAGCAAGAGACATTGGTTTTAGTTAAGGATACTTGTTCTAAAATACCTAAATACTCTCTCGAGTTTAATTAAGCATGTTAAGATTAAAATTTAACTCACTCTCATGATTAAGAAGTTAATCAAAACTCATTAAGTTCCTTAACAATTATTGTTTTACCACCATAGACCCCTACCTACTGTCATGGTCCCCCGAAGAGCTCACCTACTCTCGTGGTTAAGTGGTCTAAGACCTATGAGTCTATAAATTATCCTAACTCTCATTAGTGAATCTACCCATAAACATGCAATCAATTGGGTCGTTAATTGAATATAAGACATGAAAAGAAACTCATAAAATTAACTGAAAATTAAATTAATAAAACTTATGTTCAGTCACATTATAGAATAGCTACTCATAACCTAAACCCAAAAAAGAAATTTAGCCACACATAATTGTGGCGAAGCTCACAAACATGTTCAAAAGAATTAAAAGATAAAGAAGAAAATAAAATAAAATTCTTTTAATCGTGTATGCATCTCCTTCAATATTCATTTTTGCTTTTGTTTGAAGCTTCCATCCCCCTTTGAATGAATGCCCTAGCATCTCCTTTTTATAGAAGAACTTGGTAGAAAACCCAATTCCTTTTGAATTCTTGAGTCCTTCTTGAAAAAGGAAACTTTTCTGTACTGACACCACTTCAACATAAACACACAGCTCTTTAGGTTAGGATTCCAACAAGTAGCATCGGTTGCACACCGCTTCAACATGGCAGTAATGCTTATTGCACATCTTGGTGTTAAAGCCATGTCGCCTTCATCAATCTTCAGATGTGCAGCAAAGCATACAAGATAAACACACGGTGGTATGGAAATGGTGCTAAACATCATTCAAAATCCAATAGCAAACACCACTTTAACATGGTTGTGTTAACATGGTATGGATTAATCCTTTAGCTTTTTGGACTCCTTTAATGAATTTTTCTACAAAAGAGGAGGAAAAATTAGGAATTTTAAAATAAAATTCCTTATTTGACTAAAATTAAACCAAAAATAATAGAGTCTTAAATAAAATAGGAAACTATAATATTTCTCAATTAAACTCAAATTCTACCCAAATTAAATCAATTTATTATACAATATTTATTAAAATTTAACTGAAAATATATGTAGAAATTACACACATCAATGCATTTAAAAATGGCCAAGCCTCTAAATTTAAATGGGGAAGAATAAAAGGTTATTGAAATTAGTGTGTTTTATAATGATGAGGGGAGAACTCAAGCTAAACATATTGTTTGGCAGGAGCATTGTTGACTGACAGACCTTTTAATTCCTATGCCCTTTTAGACACGATTAAGAGGGTTTAGAAAATTAGAAAACTTCTCCTAGGTAGAGAGTGAGGAAAGAATCTCTTTTTATTCAAGTTTGAGGAACAAAGTGATGTGATTGGGTGATAAGAAATGAACTTTGGCACTTTAATAACCATATCCATTATAAAGGAAGTTTCAAAAGATGAGCAACCCTACTCTATTATTTTTTCTCATTTTACCTTATGGATGAGGGCATATGATTTGCCTATAAAATTTATGAATGAGACGAAAACTAGCATCATTATAGGTAACGTATGAGAGCTAGTATGGATTGATATAAATAAGACAGATAATGAGGGAAAATTCATCAGATTCAAATAAAGGGTGAAAGCAAGTGCACCTCTTCTTAAGGGGGTTATATTGTCCATTAAGGGTAGCCTTGCATAGATACTGAAATATGAAAATCTTCTCCTTTATTGCTTTCATTGTGGCTATATGGGACATACTATAAAGAATTATGGAGACTATAATGAAAAGATAGATACAGGAGGTAGGCAATGGGCATATTGCCCTTGGATTAAAGCTTCACCATTGAAGGGGAATAGACAACACCTTGACTCCTCAAAACCTCAATAAATCGCACTTATCCAAGTTTAATCATCTACCTTTGAATAAAATTCCTAGCCATTAACTCAAAATCCCATTACATTAACATTTTTACCCAAAAACCTTACTCAAAACACAATACCAAAACCGAACCATACCCATGCAAACCAAGAATAAATAGTACCTTTATCCAGTGAGCATGAGCATGTGATTTCATCTCTAAATAACGTATCTTTAAATCAACCCACTATTGAAAAAAGTTAGGTTTAGACTGGCGATAGCTTACACAAAATTGCCTAGACTATAAATCAATACCCAATCCCTATAACGGTTAATTTGAATCAGATTTCAACTTTTTCCTAGTCCAAAATTTCTTGATATTTGACCTTACTTGATCACCATCATACCCAAATTGATAATATACAATATACCACCATCCAACAAAGTAAACCATCACTAACAAACATCACCAATACACAAAAAACACGAACAAAAGTAAACCCAAACCCCTATCACCCTTTTGACTCATTAGAGGTTAACATTCCGAATAAAAGAAAAGCAACAAGTACAAGTAACATAAGTGGTAGAAAGAAGGATAAGGAAAAATTAACTATTGATTCAAATGATTTCCAACTTATTGATGTTTTATGTGATTATGATATAGTAGCGAAGGTTGTTAAGCAACTATACTGGGAGCCATGAGTTGCCTAGTGTGGAATTTTCAAGGGCTTGGGAATCCTCAGATAATTTTAATATAAAAGAAATTTATTGTTTATAAAGGTCCTAAAATTTTTTTCTTAATGGAAACAAAGAAATCCCTCTCTGATTTTGATCAATTTAAAAGAACTTTTAGTTTTAAGGGTGTTGATGTGGGGTGTGAACGTGACAAGAAAAATAAAAAAGGGGGTCTGTTGCTTATTTGTAACCTAAAATTTCATATTCAAGTACTGTCCCTTTCATCTGATCATATTGATGTTGTTGTTAACTATCAAAATGCCTCTTTGTCATGACATTTTTTCAGTGTGTATGGGTGGCCAGAAGATCAAAATAAAATTCTCACTTGTGATTTGCTCCGTAAATTAAAAGATGGTTATAAAGGGCCTTGGCTATATTATAATGATTTTGATGAAACATTTAAGATTTTTGAAAGTCTGGTGGGGTGCCGAGAGATCATAGGAAAATAATGGCCTTTCATTTAGCTTTTCAGGATGCAGGTTTAGATGATGCGAGTTACTCATATTTCAAATACACATGGTCAAATGGTAGGATTGATGATCATAATATTTAGGAGACATTGGATAGGTTTATTGTTAATAATGAATGGACTAAAAGGTTCCCTGACTATTATATAGCCTACCTTCTTAGGCAAGAATTGGATTATGCCCCCATTATCATGAGATAGAAAATCAAAAGAAGTAGGAGGAGAGGGAAATAGTTTCAGTTTGAAGCCATGTGGTGCTAAAAAGAATCATGCAAGTCAATAATTGAAAATGCCTGGCAGCCCCGTGTTGAAAATAATAAAAAGTTAGGATAGTTTTCAAATTTAAAAAATGTGCTAACATGATATAAAAATATGGGAAGTACAACAGTTTGGTTATGTGAATTCCGAGATAGAGATGCTTAGAAGGGAGTTAGTAGATTTAGTCAAAGGTTTTCAAAGTGGCAATTCTATAAGTAGGCAAAAAGAAATCGAGAATTTATTGAATGTATTACATCGTAGGGAAGAAACAATGTGGCACTAGCATTCTAGAGTTTTTTGGTTAAGCAATGATGATAAAAACTCTACTTATTTCCATTAGAAATCAGAGGGAGATACAAGCAAAATGGGATTTCAAAAATTTTGGCTTTAGATGGTACTTCTTATGTAGAGGAAGATGGAATTACTTAAGTCTTTATTAACTACTTTAAAGAGTTATTTTCCTCAAATGGTGTACTTTCTATGGATAATGTGGTTGATATTATGGATAAAAGGATTAATAATCATATGAGAGAAGAACTTCACATTCCTTTTTCCAATTCTAAAATTTTTGAAGCCTTGTCACAAATGCACCTAACCAAAGCACCGGGGCTTGATGGTATGCCCCCTCTCTTTTTAAAAAAATTTCGGCATGTAATTAGGCAGGATATTCTTAATCATGAATCTTCTCCTTAGAGCATTAATCAAACTTTTATTATTTTGATTCTAAAGATTAAAGATCTTACTTCTTCTAAAGATTTTAGGCCTATTAGCTTGTGCAATGTTATTTTTAAAATTGTTACCAAAGCTATAACTAATAGACTTAAAAAGGTCCTCCTTTGCATTTGTCATGACATACAATCAGCCTTTGTGCCTGGTAGGCAAATTTTAGATAATGCACTCTTAGCTTTTGAAGTGTTCCATTCGATGAAAAATATGAAATAAAGGAAATAAAGGTTTTTTTCCCTGAAATTAGATATGAGCAAAGCTTATGAAAGAGTTAAGTAGAATTTTCTTGGAAGAGTCATGCTAAAATGAATTTTCCTATTATTTGGGTTAACCTCATTATGAGATGTATCTCTACTGTGTCTTATTCAGCTCTCATTTATAGCAACCCTACTGAATCCTTTATTCCTACCAAAGGTTTAAGATAAAGGGACCCTCTTTCCCCTTATCTTTTCTTCATTTATGTTGAAGTATTCTAAGGTTTGATTAGGAAAGGCGAGTTGCAAAATTGTTTGCATGGATATAAAATTTATCGTGGAGCCCCTACCATTTCTCACTTATTTTTTTTGTAGATGATATTATTATTTTTAGTTGAGCTTCTCCATGAGAATTACAAGTAGTCCAAGATACTTTATAGTGTTATGAAGAAGCTTCAAGTTAGAAAATTAATTTTGATAAATCTAAAATATATTTTTGTGCTAATGTTTCCTCTAAGGCTTATAATTCGTTATGCCATTTATTGGGAGTGAAGCTAGTTAATAAACATGCTAGATATTTAGGTCTTCTCTCAACTATCACTTAATAAAAAAAGATACTCTTAGGGATGTCATTGATAAAATTCAAAAGAAACTATTAAATTGGAAAGAAAGATCACTATTTTTAGCTGGAAAGGAGATTTTGATTAAATATGTTGCCCAAGCTATTCCTAGCTACTTGATGAGTTGCTTTAAGTTTCCAAGCTAGGTTTACAATGAAATTAATTCATTAATTTCTAACTTTTGGTGGCAAGATGGGAATAAGAACAAAAACATTCACTAGGTGTCTTGGAATAAGTTTTGTGCCTCTAAAGAAAAGGGCGAATTAGGTTTTAGCGACATTGAGGCATTTAATATAGCGATGCTAGGGAAATAAAGGTGGAGGTTGATTCATATTTTAGACTCTTTATTGACTAGAGTATTCAAAGCAAGATACTTCCAAAGAACTTCTTTCTTACAAGCTATAAAAGGATATCTGAGGTTCTCTTGATAGAGTATTGTTGTGGCTTAAGGGCTATTGAAGAAGGGTTTGGGATGGCGTGTTAGCAGTGGGACTGATTATAGTGCTTAGAATTATTGTTGGTTGCCATAAAATATGAACTTTAAAGCAACTCCTCCTTAAGTTATGGTAAACCTAGAATTGAAGGTTTATGATTTATTAAATAATAATGGTTCAACATAGAATAGGCAACTGGTTCAGAGGTTATTTCATGCAAATGATATGAAACAGATACTGTCAATTCCAATCAGTTTTAGGAATCACCATGATTCTTTGATTTGGCACTTCTCTAAAATAGGTTTTTAGGTCATTAAGACAGTATACCATTTGGAATATAAATGTAGACAATTGTGATAGGGTAACCGAGCTTCTTCTTCATCCAAACTAAGTTGGAAATGGTTATGGAAGGTTAATATGCCTCTTAAGGTTAAGATATTTATATGGCATTTATTACGTGATTTACTTCCTACAGGTTCATAATTGCTTAAAAGGAAAATTTAGATTGATGCCATTTACAGTAAATATGGAGATTACAAGGAA
The DNA here is from genome assembly GCA_947683625.1 of Mallotus nudiflorus. Taxonomy (NCBI): domain Eukaryota; kingdom Viridiplantae; phylum Streptophyta; class Magnoliopsida; order Malpighiales; family Euphorbiaceae; genus Mallotus; species Mallotus nudiflorus. The sequence goes on along the minus strand of CANTUR010000848.1, from coordinate 220,764 downwards.
ACTGTAGAGCTTGTGTTTCGGAATTATAGTTAGAGTCGATTATTTGGCACTGTTTATGTTTAAGGATTATCGTTAAAAAGGAGGATTGTAAAAGTGGGTTGGTCAATTGGATCCATAAACTAAAAAAAAACATTTTCCAATCGAAGGTCTTTCTTTATTCCTTTTATTTCTTTGGTACATCTAGTACTCGAGAAATATCATGGTTCATAATAAAACTCCAATGGAAGTTATGAAGTGTCATCAAAGAGCCATGAAAATTCTATTAGAGTGTTAAGAGGTTAATCAAGGTCCTCAAAAACTCTCTCTGCAGTCAAGCCCCGCTCGAAGAAGACCTCTAGATTATAACCAGTTCAAGGTTAATTCAGACACGGTTGTAAAAAAGGGACGGGGAACAGGCTATGGAGTAGTAATCCATATAACTCAAGTAATATTTTGGCAGCTCAGGCTTAAAGTGAAGAGGTCGAAATGAGTCCAGATACAGTAGAGGCTACTGCTTACTAGATAGGTGCTTATTTAGCAATTTTTATGCAAATGACGAATATTATGATTGAAACTGACTGTCTAGTTTTTGTTCAGAGGCTCAACTCCTAGGAAGTCGACTTGTTAGTTGTGGGTTTGCTTGTTTCGGATATAAAGGTTTTATGTTCTAATTTTAAGTCATGTTTCTTTAAATACCAACCTAGACATATAATAAGGTTGCTCATGTTTTGGCTCAGTTATTTTTTTTTTTTTTTTTTTGTAATTCTATCACTACCAGGTGGGATGAATATCCTAGGGAAGTGCTAGAAGCAGCATTTGAAGACATTTCTTTAGCTTAATATAATAGTTTCTTTTCTTAAAAAAAAACTAGAATAATAGATGGTCAAATTTGAAATCTAATTCAAATGGCAAGAAATTTACTCTTACAATGAAGGATTTTGAATTCAATTTCTCTCATTTTCACTATACATATGAAACCCATTTATAATGGTGCCTTATAAAAATATATTTGAATACTAACTACCATCTTTTATATCTTCATGATACTAAGAATGGACAAATGCTCATCTAGATCCTTTAACTTGTGTACTCAGGCCACATAGGTCAACTTTAATCTTTTTCAGCAAAATAGTCCCAAAACTTATATTTAAAGATTCAAATAAACCCAAATAATCTTAAAGTAAGTGTGTGTTTCTTACATTCTTCTTTTATATAATAAAAAATAATTTGACTTTTCAAATGAAAAAAAAAACATCCACAGTCATCTCTCCATCACCACCCACTGCCACCTCTCCATCACCATCCGCCTTTTCATCACCATCCCACTGTAGCCTCTCTATCACCATTCGCTATGGCCATCACTTTTACCTTTTCACCAACAACCATGACCATAAAATCCCAAACTCTAACCACACCCATAAAATCTCAAACTCATGAGCTGCCCCAAGGCAATGACACAACGTAAGGCAAAGAAGAAAAGTGAACCACTAACAAGGGAAATCTCTAGTACCTAAGTTCTTTGGTGATTTGCCAAATCTCTAGTTTATTCATCTATGGAAAAATAACTTCACCTTTGAGCTCCCGAAGAATCTTAGTCGGAATACAAAATAGAAAACAATTGATTTCAAATCACAAAACCCACAATATACACTAAAATAGAGAATTAGAATGTTTTGATTTTTCTTCTTTAAATTATGCAACTGTGAATTGGGAATTTTGGATAAATTATTTTTTTTTATTTTGTGATTAAAAGGAGGTTCTTCTTTAGAAGCACTTGCTAAAGGAGTAATGTGATTCTCTAAAAAGTTTACATTTAGAGAATTGCATAATAGATGGCATTCTCTTATTTATGATCCTATTATCTTAGCTCAAGCTTCCACTAAAATGGTAGAATTTGAACTTTCTTTAAGTAATACTAAAGTGACTGCAGCTTAACTTTTTGCTAAATGAAAGCTTGAAAGTGTTTGACAATTATATCATATTATAAGGAAGAAAACTCATAGTCAAAGTGGAAGTTTTCTTGGTGCATCAGAGACTAGTTTTCAAGATTATAATGCATTTAATTGTAATTAGACCCCTTTTGAATTTATTGAGAAGGAACACTATAATGAACTTCCTGTTGAGTTTCCTTCCTTTGAATATGATAATATGAGAAATATTGTTCCGCACAATGTTAGGGACAAATTAGTTAATTTTTAAAGTTGTGAAAGGGTTAAGGAAATTGGATTACCACATCCATTACCGGAAGGTAGTCCTTCATTTCATATAGATGGACTTTCGTCATTGTTGGCTATGTGGGAAACAATTGAGGCAATGCCAATTAGTGTAACCATGGATGATAAAGGTCCGAAAGAATCATTAATGCATTGTAATGAATTAGAATTTGATGGTAACAAATCAATTTACCATCTTTTGAATGTCATCCATTTGGAAGTAATTTTGCAATACAAATATAATTTTGCAAGATAAGCAATTTTACCGAGGCTAAGTGTTTACCTTAGCAAGTTAGCAATCTTGATTTTGATCTTAACAAACTTAATTTTGAGCAACTAATGTGTTTACTTCAAGTGTGTATAAGTTAGGAACAATTTGAAAGTCAAAATGATAATGAAATATCAAAGAAAAATTATTCTGAAAAGCCATTGCAAGAACTATCTCGACCGAACTCACCACAGGGACTAAATTATGAAAAAAGTTATAATTTGGGTCAAATTCCCGATTAGGACTAAAGCAGTCCCGAGCAGGACTAAAAAAAGCAAAAATTGGCAAAATGGGCAGTACCCATCCCAATTGAATATCCCAATCAAGACATTGCTTGGGACAGGATAGTCCCGATTAGGATCAGGGTAGTTTTTCAAACATAATGGCTTCTAACAAATATTTGGTGTTTGTTCAGACCAAGTTGGATGATATCCCGAGCGAGACTATACAAAATGCAGCTCAAAAGTCCAAATTTTCATTCAAATTTACTTGATTTATATTGGGAATGAAATCATTGCTTCCAATAGCTATAATTGATTTGCTCAAGTATAAATATGACCTTTAAAGATTGTTTTGAGGTTAAGAAACTTGCTCATTTATTTTATACATTTAAGCATTCAATTAAACTCTTTAAACTCTTCTAAAATTTATTTTTTATATTGTGTACTCTTGTGAGAGTTGGTGAGTGTTAGAATAAATATTCTTATTCTTTTATTTTTTGGGTTTAGAAAACAGGAAGTAAGATTCTATTATAGAGGAATTGGTTTAAGTGTTTAGCCATTAAAACATTTGGGATTTTGGTTTTAGTGTAAGCCTTTAAAACACTTATAATTTGGTTTTTTAGTGATCCTAGAAAACATAAATTGTAAGGTTGTAAAAGTGAGCTATAAAACTCTTATATATAATCTCAATCTTGCAAATAAGATTATAGGTGATTAAAAATCCTAACTTAGGGACAAGTTGGGTGGAGACGTAGGATTGTTGTTGAATCTAAACTCTTTAAATCATTGTGGGGATTTTGGATTTAGTGTATGCCTTGAAAACACTTATAATTTAGTTTTTGAGTGATCCTAGAAAACACAAATTGTAAAGTTGTAAAAGTGAGCTATAAAACTCTTATATAATCTCAATCTTGTAAATAAGATTATAGGTGATTAAAAATCCTAACTTGGGGAAAAGTTGGGTAGAGACGTAGGATTGTTGTTGAATCTGAACTCCTTAAATCATTGTGTTCTTCATTCTTTATTCTTAACAATTCTTTCAATTCTTATTCAAACCTTTTAATTTCAAATTTTTGTTCGATAGTCCTATTCACCCGTCCTCCTCTAGGACTCTTTCACTATGGCTGCGGGTTCACTATCTGCTGAGGTTGAGGAGTATAGTAACTTCAATTTAGAAACCAATTTACCATCTTCTACATCAGTAGTGAAAATAGATTACTGTAATGGAGAGATAGAGTGTACTTTGAACAATGAAGACACTGAAATTCCATGCAATGATGATATTTTCCTATAAAAAGAGTTTACTTCTTCCATAATAGTAATAACTTCAAAAGAAATTGGGTACCTATCTTTGTCAAGTGCTTATTTAACAAATTACAAAAAAGAGCAAAGCTTGGTGAAGAGAGAAGAAAATCCTGCACAATTACTTATAACTTCCCAAATGTAGGGACTAAAATATTGCCAATAACTAGCCTAGACCAATTAGTTAGCTGCAGAGTCAAATGTCAATCTCCTAAACATATAACCTTAATACAGGCTAGCAATGCTCACAGAGAGCCAAATCAATGCAAGACAATTGAGGCTACTCTAACTTCTAACAAAATAGGAATGATAAAGGTAGAGCCATTACATGTTTGCAATGCCATAGGCTTCCCATTTTATGGACAAGTGTGCTCTCCTAAACAAATTACGTCAGTATTAGAAGCAGACCAATCATTGTTAAATGATGAAGAATTTAAGAGTGAGGATGATGTTCCATCGTATTCTAAAGTCAAGGCTATGGTATATCTCACTAAATATATTAAATGGGGGACTTATTTATTTCTTTGTATTTTTTTTTCTAACCACAACCAAAAGAAAACCACTTTAAAATTACAACCAAAACCATTCTTGAAATCTTGATTCTTATAGCAGCAGCTTCTTCTTATTTTTATTTCCTGCATGTATAAACATCATATTGATATATTGGCAATAAAGAAATGTGCTCCTTATTATTGCAATACAACAGTGTGGATGAATCCCCTCGTACATGATTATTAGGAACAATTCCTGGGCAACTATTTGATTCACACTCATTAACCTGGATTACAAGAAAAAGACCAAAAAAAAAAAGAGAAGTGACAAAAGATAATCAAAGAATAGCAGCACCAGGAGAATAGAACCTGGCAAAAGATATCAGAGAATAGCACTAGGAGAATATAATCTATTGATGTGGGTTTGTTAGATTAGGTAGAGGTGTTGTAGATAGTGGTGAAGATGGTGGTAGTCGGTGGAGAGGATTATGCTACCTATTAATTAGTTTGCAATGAAGAGGGCTCGATGAGGGAATAAAAAACAAATTTTAATCCACTTTCTTTATTGAAAATTTGTACAACACGCGCTTGAATTGGTCAAAATGTTGGTTGAATTGGCCTCAAAATAGAAATTTTGGAAATATTTACTGAAAAATATCAAAATTGGCCTATATGATACAAGTACACGAATTGAAGGGGTTGGATGACCATTTATCCTACTAAGAATAGCATATTGTCTTTTTTATCTTCTTATTCATGCTTACCATAACCGGACGGCAACATCTCATCCGCCTAACTAATTTCAAATTTTAAATTAAAGCAAGTCCACGTCACTTCCTCCACGTCATCTCACCATTTCTCTCTCAGTCCACTCACTCGCCTTACTTTTTACTTTACTTTTCTTTTCCTCCCCTTCTCTTGTCACGTTTCCAAGAAACCATACAACGTTTTCGCTTTTCCTTTTTGTTTGTTTTCTCCAAGGACCAGAAGACCTTTATTTTCCTCTCGTTTAAACACTTTTATCATGTAAACATTAACTGTGTTAGTGTTTGATTCGTCTCTGTTTTCCAGTAGTCATGAACACCTTGAACAAGATATGCACAGCCCTTACGATCGTCTTCGCCGTCTCTTTGATAGTGCTAGTGGCCGAGATTCTCTATGTTTTATACCGCCGGAGAAGATTCAACAGCCGTGACCTTTCGAGCAGTGAAACGTCGTCGATTTATCGGACAAATAGTACTACTCCGTCGAAAGAACTGCTATACTTCTTCTGCTGGAAAAACCAAACCACTCGCATCGAACCAGATCGCGCAGAAGCAGCAACAGCAAATGCTGAAACTCCACCGGTACTCCAAACTGCGCCGGATGATGCGGAGGTCGACGAAATTTTGAAGCGACACGCGTTGTACGGACCGTCTAGAGTTTTGTTCACGATAAGAGAAGAGGAAAAGGAAGAGATGGAGATGGATTTGTCTTCTGCTGAGAGAGAGGATAACAGTAAGCGAAAGAGAATAAGGAAGAAGATGATAAGGAGTGTTTCTTTGGAAGAGGTCTCCATTGCTGACACTGCTAGTGCTTCTGCTGCTGCTGCTGCTGCTGCTGCTGTTGTTATCGATGTTGATGTTGATGTTGATGTTGTTGACACGACGCCGTTTTCCACTCCCTGTGCTTCTCCTCCTTACTTTACTCCGTCTCCATCTCCTCCCCGTGAAACATTATCAAATTCTCCACACTAATCGAGTCAAAACGACATCGTCGTAGTTAAAAAACAGTGATAACACGTTGCCGTTTCACGGTTCATAGCGAATAACAGTAACAACATGCAGCGATGATTCGCCGGAGCAATCACCGACGGTTTCGTCATGTACGTAAATTTTTTTCACTGTTTTTTTTTTTAAATTTTTTTTCCGTTTAAAATTGATTTTGACTTGGGAAGTTAGGAGGGTCCAATACGTTGCCATGTAAGTGTCAGTCAAGTAAATGGTAGGGTCAGGGGTTGACGTGGCAACATCATACGGCTCTGTTACTTTTGCTTACAGTGAAGTATGGGGCGGGGGAATGTAATTATTAAATTCTGATGGCCGCTGGTGCAACGTAAATATAACCATTAAATAGCAGACTGCAGTGATAAATTCTCACAACCATTATTAATTGTTATCATTTCCTTAGCACCATTATTGGGATTATTTTCAATTTTCATAATTATTAGGATATTAAGATGATTAAAGTGGTCAATAATGAGATATAAGGAGCATTAAAGTGTCCCAAATATTAACAGAAAACTTTAGGAAGATGGAAATTAAATTTTTATGTAAGAATATTATTCTGCGAGAAAAAAAATATACCGTTTTTACGACTTTATCACAAATTACAGTTGAATGGAATTATTTAAAGTTTAATCAAGTTTAAATGCTAGTTTTTAGATAGGCAAAAGATTAATTATTAGGCATAGTTATGGATTGTTTTAGCTTATTATTGCTTCAGTTTATTCAGATTAGAATCTAAAATAAAAATAACTAAATTAAAAATAATTATTATATTTTAACAATATGAAAATTACTATGCTAGGTAGAACACATCACACCGTAAAATCATTTAACAATTCTAAAGTTAAATCTGTTTAATTGAAAATAGTATACTAAAGTAGATCATCTATGAAAAAAAAAAAATTTGTGCTACATTTTTTTAACGCAAATAAAATTTTTATTGTTAAATGTTAAATAAAAATTTTATTGTTAAATATGAGTAAACTGAGCACCAAATTCTGAAGTAGTTTGTCTTGACCAATAATGTATTCTTTAAAAGCATTTTACTTACTAATTAAATATATAGCCTCATAATCTATTATTAGGCTAAGATCCCAAGATCTCAAAGTCTTGGATTAATTTTCACTTTGGACATATCAATAAAGTATTTGTTCAATTTATATGTTTTTCCATTTTATGGTGATATTTGGTTTTTCCATTAATTACAATATGTTTTAGTAATCTATACTATTTGGAAGTGGAAATGTTGAATGAAGGTATCAATATTGGGATAAATACAATTTTTATCCTGTGATTTTATTTTTTAACAAAACTAATGATATGGTTTTTTCCAATATTTAAATTTTTTTTAATAATTATTATAAATAGTTAATTCTCAACATTATAAGAGGATAGAGAGAGGAGTTGGAGGTTTAAACCTTATTTTTCTCACTTCGATATCCACATTTTTTATCACTGAACTATTCATGAAGAGCGATATTTAAATACCTTATTTTTATTTTATTTTTTTAACTTTTGTATTTTTTAAAAAAAATTATTTAAAATGTATTTTTTAATATTAAATAATATAAATTTTTAATACTAAAATCATATAATAAGTGATATATCATGTAACTAACTACAATAAACTCACAACAAATCAAGTTTAGATGTATTTTTAATTTTATTCTGAATAAAAAGAAATAAATTTTAAAATAAATTTACAATATTTATAAAAATAATCAATTGATTAGATTAATTTGAAAAAACCACAAAACTGAATATACCAAAAAAATAAAATCACAAAAATCAAAATTATACTTATATCATTAATAATTTTTAAAAGAAAGTTATATTTGATTTAAATTAACATGAGCTTTAAATTGATTGGCCTATTCTAAATCTCTAGCGGCGAAGTTGAACTCTGTGGTTTTAAAAGACTCAACTCATGGTAGAAAGTAAAACACTCCACGTTTAAGCCACTATTGGCCTTGTCTCACATTTTGCAATAGCTTAATTCGTTCGATTTTTCATGGATAGAAATGCCCCAAATGAACTAAATCGAATATTACTAGGAAAACCTGGCGGCAAATAGCTAAGGGTGTAACCGAGTTGAGTTGAGCCATACTAAATATTGACCAGGTTCAAGTTCGGTTCAAGTTAGAAAGATTGAGCTCAAGCTCGGCTCGAGCTCATTCATTTATTACTCGAGCTTGGCTTGAGCTCATTTGGGAAGGTTCGTTTGTGCAAAGCTTGAGCTCACTCGTGAGCTCGGTTAAAGAGCTTGTTTAGAGCTCGATTAGTGCTCGTGACCAGGTAACAAGTTAAATTCAAAAAAATAATTGAAATTCTACAAATCTAATATACAACCAAACACATTTAAAAAAAACGTTCATCCAAAATAGCAAACATACAAATAAATTTCAAAAAAAAAATAAGACAATAAAAGTTCAATTTAGCTTGATTCAAGTTCAAGAGTTCAAATATCCATCATTTGATTGTAGGGAAAATTTGTTGAAGTTTGTGCATAAAGTCTCTATGATATCCACCTATCCAAAAAATGGAAAAAAAAAAGATAAAGAGATAAACATATATAATAAACTTTATTTAAGACATCATAATCACAAAGATTGACTATACTTCTCTATTTTATATGAGTATTGGTATGATTATAGAAAAAAAAAATTATAAAGGATATGGTAAAAGAAAACATATAAAGGAGGTATAGGGAAAGGTTGTTACCATCAAATATGAAGATCACTTAGTTAGAATCAAACAAATCAAAAGCTCAACCTGCATTTGCCAAATTTTTTTCAGAATTCAATTTTATATTCAAAATTCAAAGATCACACAAACAAAATTCAAGATCACATAAACACAAAAATAAGACCTTTCTATAATCAACTTCAAGTGAGAGGTATTTTAACCTCTTTGATGTCCTCTTAATCCTAAAAAAAAGTGCAACAAATATCCAAAAGAAAAAATCAGCAGCTAATACAAAAAAAATTAAAAATAAATATAAGATTTTAAATTTGAGATACTACTTTTCTTTTTCGCTTTATCCCATAGAAAGGATGTAACCAATCTTCACCGCATAACAAAACTTGAATCGTGTTTACTCCTAAAAATGCACAGTATGAATCAATGACTCTTCCCCCCACACTAAATGTGGATTCCGAAGCTATAGTTGTGATTAGAATTGATAAAAAGTCACATGCCATCTTTGATAACATTTTGATCTTTAAAGCATTCATCTTCCACCACTCTAACACATCGAAATTTGAATCATCTTCACAAATATGGACACCTTCATCTAAATACACATCTAATTCTAATTTCACTTGTTCAATTGATGATTCAACATTTATAATGTAACTATAAAATTCAGGCTTCCCTCTAGTTTTTCCTTTCACCCCAAGACTGGAAGATTCTTTTTGAACTTCACATTGACCTTCTTTTTCACCACTCTTTGCTCTATGAGCTTCAACATACTCTCTATAAAGCATATGCAACGTCTCACAAACAGTAGCAACATGCTTAATACTATTAGCTCCAGAATAAATCAAAGGGAAACATCAATCAACCAATTGCATCTTATTTCTTGGATTTAAAAATGTTGTAGCAAAATTAATAAATTGCAATCACCCCAATACTTATGAAACTTATCTTTCATTTTCTTAACCATTGAGTGCATAAAACCATTTTTAGCATTGTATTTTTCATCCAACAATTTTTTGACATTATAAAGCTCAGGAAGAAATAGATTTGATGTTGGATATTCAGAACCTACAAGAGATATGTATGACATTATCAAGTTGAAATTAACAAATTTGAAATGCATGTAAATGAAAAAATGCTAAAATATTATGAAAAATTAAATAAATAACTAATTCTTGAAATGATTTTGGTAACTTCATTAAATTCTTCTAGAAAAGAGCAAACTTCAGCTACTTTCATCCAATCCTCCTCACTAGGCAAAAACAAGTAAATCAAATCTCTCTATGCATATCTAGGAAAGACATTTTTGAACTCTAAGGCAGCTGACAACATAAAATATATCACAATCCGAACCCGAGGGCACGTGACCGACAATAGGGAATAGGTAGGTATAAGGCCCCCGAAACCCGTAGTAAGCCTTAAAGAAAAAAAATAAAACCTTCAAATTTAAAACTTTATTTCATACAAGAACACATTATTAAACTGATTTTTTCTAAAAAATAACATAATCGTGCGCACATAAAATATTCTCCATCATCAAATATCATAAATCAATCTTAAAACATTATACACAAGCGTAGTTCTTTAAAATGCAATACATGAGTATACTTAAGTTATACAAACTCATAATATAAATACTACTGCAGTTTTCTAGAGTTACTACTACAATACATCTCACAATAACCTACATAATATAGCCGGTGATGAAGAAATCCGGTGTAGAGACGGTCTGAGGTCGAACTCTTAAGCTCTTGAAAAAAATAGATTGAGGGGAATCAGACCTCACTGAGTAAGTTAATAAAAAGAGCTCTACGGTTTGAAAACCCTTTTTAAAACCATATAGTTATAGTGAAAATAATTTATAACGTATATATGTATATAGCCTTTGAAAAATCTCGGTAGAACCCTAAACCCAAATTTCTATATGGCCAACTAAGCCCACTTAATCCATATAAACTGCTGGTCCCCAAGAGCAAAGACATCAACCGAGGCACCAAGCTGTAGTCATCCTCTTAATCCAAATACATGGCATTGACGGTTCACGAAAGCTAAGGCATCCACCGAGGCACCCATCCCAGTCCATTATTAACTTTCTAATCACTAGCAGTCTCCGAAAGCAAAGGTTTCCACCGAGGCACCTGTCCCAGTTTATATCCACAAGTCATACATACATCGGATCCATCTCTCAATCTCTACCATGTGCACACAATCCTGGTGAAACCCACCAGGTAGTCCATTCTACCAAAATTTCTCAAAATTAATTTTAAATAAATAAAATGCACTTAAATTTTAAATAGCAACATTTAAATTAAATAAATCATACAACAAATACTAAAAATATGTACGCATATATCTTTAAATAAAACATACGCACATATCAATTTATCAACTTACAGGACGAGCGAGAAGGCTGACAACCGCGCGTTTGCCTCGATCCAACAGCTTCTGCTCCGGTATTTTCTAGAAAAAAAATAACAGACCTATTTTAAAAACACATCTATGGAATTAAAATTGAAAATCGATAGAAATAGCGAAATTCTAGACTGACTCAAGGAAGACCGGATAAGACTTGATAGATAGAGAAAAACCCTAATTAATGCTAGGAATTTATGAAAAATGTCACGTTTTACGAAAAAATCTATCGAAATTTCGACAAAGTCTCCTCTGTAACACGGACATCTCTCTACCATAAGTAAAGTCATTCCTGTACATAAAACGCACTTCTAAAATTTCGCACACAATCTACACTCGAGTCGGCTCTCCAACACAGTATTAGCCCGACCGAGTTCACAACTCAACAAAACATCACAACTTAATTCTATAATAAAATTCATGAAAATATTACTTTCATAAATAAACATTAAAATCATAATTAAAATATCACATAGCACTTAATTAAATTTAATTAGACATAAATATATAAAAACCCATAATTTCCAATAATATACATTATTCTTAAAATATGCATATATAATCCATAATTAATATAACTATTGACAAACACCTTAAATAAAACCCTCATACCATATATATATATATATATATATATATATATATATATATATATATATATATATATATATATATATATAAAATATTTGGAAACAATATTCAAAATTAACATTACTTAATTAAAAAATACCAATTAATTTATAAAAATCCTCTAAACCTCTTAAATATTAATAAAACTAACTAAAATATATATTTAACTATAATTAGCATAAAATTACATATATATCCATATAATAGAAAAATACACATAATACTCAAAAATAATACCTAATATATTATTATTACTAAAAAATTCCCTAAAAATTATACAAATGCCTAAAAATTATTTTCTCAACATCAATTTTCTTAATATTAATAAAAACATAAAATTAACTAATAATTTCTTCCAAAAATATAAATGTAACCTAATTATCCACATTTGACATAAACTTAAAATAATTATAAAAATAGTATAAAAATCACAAAAACCATAAATTAAGTTCTAAAATTAATAACGTTTAATAATAATACCAATTATCAAAATTTCATAATTTTTAACAATTAATTTCTGAAAATTAATAAAATATTAATAAAATGTCCAAAATTCACAATTAACACAATAATTTTATATAATCTTAAATAAAATCAATATGCCAAAAATAATTAACATTAATTACTCTAATTACTAATTAAACTCAAATAAAATCAAATAAAAATCAAATAAAATTCTATTAAATCAAGAAAAATCAAAATAATATACAAAAATTGGATTTAAACAACTAACTTAGCATAATTAATCATCTAACCTAGAATAAATGAAGCTTAGCACTTAAATCAACCCAAACAACCAAAGAACGGCCCTAAAACAACCTAAAAACAACCCTGCACAACTCACCTTCTACCTTGATTTCTGACGTCGGAAATGGGTTGCAGTGGCGAGGCTTGGCGTCAACAAATGCCTGAGAAGGTGAGGCAAACTGAGGGAGCAATGGCAGCACCGATCTAGCTTTGACAGTGGTAGTGAGAGCTCAGACCAAGTGAGAGGGAGAGTAGGGCACCGAAAATGGGAGAAAAGAGGGAAGAAGGAGAAGCTGGTGGCTACTGTAGCGGTGATGGCTGCTCAGGGAGGTTGAGGCATGCCGGAGGGAGAGGAAGTGATGGAGATGGTGATGGATAGTGGAGGAGGGGCAACGGTTTGGGTGTTTTTCGGGTTTTTTAGGCGTGTCTTTCTATTCATTCACACACACACACACACATATATATATATATATATACCCAAAAATAATTCTTACATAAAATAATAATAACATAAATCTATCTCAATTAAATAGCTAGATAATTAATAATTGTATAATATAATTTAAAATTATTTATTAATAACACAAATTCGAAAATTACTCTATTTAAATAAAAATATAGGGTATTACAAAATATGTTGCATTCCATCTTGTGCAACAATCAAGGATAAGTTGCTTAGAAGGCAACTTTAATTGCTCCATAATATCCCCAAAAATATTCAAACGGCTCTCTAACTATATCACATGCTTAACACTTTCCCGCACATTCTTAATTATATCTCCAATCTGAGATAACCCATCTTGGACTAAGAGATTTAGAATATGCACACAACATCTTACATGAAATAACTTTCCACCAGGAGGAAGCTTATTTTTGTATGAAAGATTATCTTTCAACATGTGAATAGCAACATCATTATAAAAAGCATTATCAACCGTCACTGTCCAAACTTTATCTTCGATTTTTCATTCAACCAAACACTTACTTAATGCATCATAAATAGCAACTCCAGTATGAGGTACAAGTATATCATAAAAATTAAGAATACATTTTTGAAGTTTTTAATTTGAATCTATAAAATGACAAGTTACAACCATATATGAAATCTTTTGATTGGTATATCGGTTGTCACATTTACTTTATTTATAGATTTCAGTAAGGTAAAAACTTTCTTCTTCTCTGCTTCATAAGTTGTAAAACAATCTTTCCTTAAAGTTGCATGACTAAACTATGGATAATGTGGAGTTACAGTCTTTATCAACAAATTAAACACGTCATACTCCACAAAAGAAAATGGTAGCTCATGAACCATGATTATATGAGACAATACCGCTCTGATCTTAGCTTGGTTATATTTAAAATTTTACACCTTATCTACTTTTTCAGACTCTGAAATAAAGGTTTTGAGTGTTAGCTCCTTTTTCCACGACAACTTTATTTGCCTCCTCACACAGTTCTTTAAATGCCTATTATATTGAGTTGTAGGACCACCCTTGGTATATGCAAAATGACTCTTACAATGCTTGCATTCAACCTTTTGTGATTTGTCCTTAAGCATGACTACTTTAAATTCATTCCACACTTGGGAGGTGAACTTTCTTTTCTTTGCACAATTAGGGTTATCATTTGTATTATCTTCAACATTAGCAACCCCATCAACACCCGAAATTGCAAATGATGCATTTTCCTTATTTAACATAACATTTGTTGCATTAACATTCGCAACAACAATTTCCATTGTTAGACTTATTTGTGAATTTTCTGGGGATAATATATTTGTAGAAGGAAGGTCTAACATTCTAGTGGAAATAATAAAATAAGAAATGAAAGACTAAAACAACAGCACCAAAACAATATTCAAGAAATGCAACAATAAAACAGCAACCAATAAAATACAGAAAATAAATACATATAATAAAAAAAATAAAAGATAAATATAGCCAACAAATCTATCATAAATAATTTGATCTCACACTGTCCCATTTCATAAATCAACATAAATGGGACAGTTCTCAATAAATCAGCATATATATTAAGTAAATGCAATCAAAACATGAAATGGGACAGTGTAAGAATCATAATTGATTAAAAAAAAACTATATAAATGCACTAACCTGAATGAAGAACCAAAATGGGACACTGTGAGAAACAGGAGCAGGCTCTGAAGGTGCGAAACACAAATTGAACCAATTAGCTTTTTAACTAACATCACATTTTAGTAATTGAAGATAAGTAAAAGGGCTTCAAAGTATTATTCATATAAAAATGCAAGCAACATAAAAAATCAATAGCTGCAGGTAAAAACAAAATATTCATTACATCAATCAAATACACTTAATATAAAAGCAAACTAATCTAAAAACCTAAACAAGTAACAAGGTCAATAAGCATCTAAAAGACCAAACTAATCAAATTTCATAAAGAAAAAATAAAATTGAAGCAATACTTATTTTTCGTTCTTCTTTCCCAGTGATTTCTCAGCAACCAAACATACCTCAGGCAAAAAAAATAAAAAAAAATCACATGAAAGCATAATAAGCGATTAAAACATCAATAAATCGCAAAAAAAAAAAAGGAAAATGAAATGCAAACTAGAAGTAAAAACAAGAGTCAACAAAAAAGAAAATACCACAATAAAGAAGAAGAAGAAGAAGAAGAAGAAGAAGAATGAGTTCCTTTGAACAAGCTTCAGTTTAGTGCATGTTGACAGAAGAAAGTGGACGGTGATGATGCAGATGGCGACAATAAATAACAGTGGACAGTGATGATGCAGATGGCAACAATAAATAACAGTGGACGATGATGATTTCGACAACGATGGCAGTAAATAGAGGCCTGCTATCAAAGGAAGAGGAATGATGGCGAGGTCAGGGTGAGGAAGAATGGCGAGGTGGAGGAAAGACGGCTTGTGGAGGAAGGACGGGTGGGTGGCTAGACGGCAGTGAAATAAGGGTGAGGGTGGATGGTGAGGGCGACAGCTGCTGAAATTTGTTTTAAGAGAAAGGAATTAGGTTTAATTCAATAGTTGACAATGAAGAGATAAGTTAAATTGAGGACAAAGGTTAAGCTAAAACTACATAGTTTTGCTAAAAACTATACAGTTTTGTATATCAATTCTATAGTTATATTTATTTATAATATTAAATTTATATGTTTTTATGATAAAATAATTTAAATTAAATTATAAATTATAGATTAATAATTTATTTATTGTTAAATTAATACAATATAATAATATTAAATGGTTTTCTTATATTAAGATTACATAACTTTAACTTATGTCATTGAATAAGTGTATAATAAAAATAAAATAGAATTTAGAATTTAAGATTTAATAATAATATTAATTGGTGTTATATTTATCTCATACTAAATTACTATTATTTAATAATAAATTTCTTTGTAATATTGAAATTGTTTCATAAGATTAGATTAAGTGAATAAGAATGAAAGAGATAAGATTAAAGTGAAGAGTGATGTTTACTGAATTAGGTTAAATTAAAATTACGTAGTTTTAAATAAAACTATGTAGTTTTTATAAACCTATATAATTTTATAGTTATGAACAAATTATTTATTTATGACATTAAAATTATATATTTTTGTGATGAGGTAAATCAAATTAAGTTATAATTTATAATAACAATTTTATATTCGTTTAACAACAATACTAAATCATTTTATAACATTAAGATTAGGTTAAATGAATGAGAATGAATGAAATAGATTAAAGTGAAGAGTGATGTTTAGTGAACTATGTATTTTTTAATAAAACTATATAGTTTTGAGAAAATTATATAATTTTATGGTTATAGACAAATTAAAGTGAAGAGGGATTTTTTTGATTAGGATAAATTAAGAGAGATTTTTATGGATATAGAAAACTAAGAGGGATTTTTATTGAATTAGAATAAATCAAAAGTACGTAATTTTGAGTAAAACTATGTAGTTTTTACAAATCTACATAATTTTATAGTTATGCCCATGTATTAAAAAATAATACTTATAACAAAACAACAAAATTCATTTGTAACATATAAGATTTCCATGACCAATTATAAGAAGAGAAAAACACCTTCCACAAAGCCACAAGTCTACTTTTGACATATATATATATGAGCTTGCAGCACTAGAATTTTAATTCTTAGTAGATTTTTTTTTTTTTTTTGCTACTAATTCCTAGTAGATTTAAACACATGAAAAATGGGTCATATTTATTTATACAAATTATTTTACATTTTTTCTATAATTAAGTATTACTATACTCAAACATGAATTCAGAACACAAATTTAGTTTAATGTAATTTAATTAAGTACAAAATTTATATAATTCATTTAGTTTAATTTAACTAAGTAACAATTTATATGATTTGTTGTCATTTACATGATTATTAATTAATTAAAAAGTGTTTTTTCTCCCTTATTTTCCTCTCCCATTTTCTATATTTCCTCATTTTCCTCCTTCCCAAACACAGTGTTAGAGAATTAGGTTAAATCAAAATTATGTAGTTTTGAGAAAATTATATAATTTGATGGTTATAGACAAATTATTTATTTATGAGATAGGTTAAGAGGGATTTTTTATGAATTAGATTAAATCAAACTACGTAATTTTATAGTTATGAACAAATTATTTAATTATGACATTAAAATTATATATTTTTGTGATGAAATATTTCAAACTAAATTATAATTTATAATAATAATTTTTATTTGTTTAATAACAATTTTAATCAATGTTATATTTATTTAATATTACATTAATATTATACAATAATACTAAATAATTTTATAACAATAAGATTATGTAGTTTATTTAATATTAATACTTAATTTATATTATAATGCCTTCTATAGTTTTTTTTTTAAGTATACACTTTATTAATAACCACCTTAGATAATATAACATTATCATATTAAGGTGATAAAAGTAAAGTAATATAAAAGTAGTTAAAAATCAAAATAACTTCAAAAAAATTTTCTTAAATTGTATCTATTTAATATCATTACTTAATACTAATATTTAAATTTATGAGATAGTAAACAAGCCTATTTACGAGCTCGTTCATATGCTTACTTAACGAGTCTATTCGTAAGTCTGTTCAATAGCTTAAACAAACCAAGTTTCAAGATGCTCGAACTCGACTTGTTTAGCTTACAAATTTTAAAATTATATTCAGACTCTACTTGTTTAACTTAATGAATGAGTTCGAACAGCTCGATTCAGTTACACCCCAACCGATACCACCTGCCATGTATCTTTAAGCAAAAACTTCTTGTGATTTCACAAGTGAGATTTACAACTTATAATATTTCAATAGTTATAATTTTGTTGAAGGTTGAGTAACTCCGTGACATAAACTCCGATCCCTTTAAAGGCATAAGTAGATTAAAATTTTGATTTTTCCTTTTCCTTTCCCCAAGTTAAACCCAAAAAAAATCATGCTTTCTATCAAAGAAGTGAACAATACGACACTCCAAAAATTGAAGTCCTTCCCCTTTTTGTTTTGTTTTGTTGGTTGACTAGAAACATGAATTATTGCTAGAAATGAGGTCGATTCACTCTAATTTCGAAATTTGATAAAGTCACCAGCCGCTCCTCCATCACATATTATGTCGTCCCCAATCAAGATTGACCGACTATGAAATGGAAGTTGTGCATATAATAGAAGGTCTTTGCATCGTCCTGGATTCCCTATGAAGCAACTTTGCAAAAGTCTTCATCAGCAAAAATTACTTAAAATTTTGAGAATTTATGTACAAATCTTGATTTATTGACATTCAGAATTATAATCATAATTTTCAATTTTAATAGGAAAAAATAAAATAAGTTGTAGTTTAATGGCTAGATTCTTGAAATTAAAACTTCTATTTTTTTCCATTACAATACTGATTAGTAATAGAAAATGTAAATGAATTTAACTGTATATTTATTTGATTTGTATATTTTAAATAATTTAATTTTATATTGTAAATAATAATTTTTTTAAATTTTGAAACTTAACATTATTTAGAATACAAAAATTAAGCTAATTAACCTAAAAATTATCCATAGTCTTCAATAATTATTTTTTCATAATTATTTAAAATTTAGAAATTAAACTAATTAAAGTAAAAATTACCCATAGTATTTAATAATTATTTTTTAGTAAAAACAGTAAAAAATTATGAAATATATCAAATAAATTATTATTTTGATTATTGACACTAATAAAAGTTAAAATTATATTTATGGTATTAATTTTATTATTAATCATAAAAAAATTGAAAAAATAACAAACATCAACAAAAATTAATACAAATAAATAAAAATTAATAACTGTAATTTTTTGTTGTTTTTGTTGATTTCTGTTGCTTTTGTTATTTCAGTTATTGCTTTTCAATTATTTTTGTTGTTTACCTTTATTTATATTTGTTGATATTTTTTTAAAAAAATAACAATAAAAATTATGGGATATATAAAAAAATTATTATTATTATCATTAGTACTAATAAAAGTAAAAAATATATATTTATCACCTTAATTTTATCATTAATAATAAAAAAATTAAAAATAACAAAAATAAACAACAATCAACAAATATCAGCAACATAAAATTTTGTTGATTGTTGTTGATATTTGTTGTTTCAATTGTTGTTTTTAATTTTTTTTTGGTTTGTTGATTTTTTATTTTTTTGGTTTTTTTATGTTACAAATACATTATAAGAATTGTAATCTTATTACATATTGATGATCAATAAGTATCAAATAATTTTAAAAAAAAACTGTTAGACATTTTAATAAATAATAAATAAATTAAAGTAAAAAAATAAAATCTTTATTCTTTAAGAATATAAAAAGAGAAAATTTTGTTTATTTATTATTGTTACAATAGTTGAAGTTATTTATTACTTGGTTTAACAATAATTAAAAATGTTTAGTTTATAATTATTTATTTGAAAAGAAAAGGTCTTAAGAGAAAAAAATATATAGAAAAAAAATATTAAAAATAAAATGAAGACAATATTTTAAAAATAAAAAAAAAACTTTGAGAAAAAAATTGAGAAGAAAATGTTGAGAAAAAAACATAGTACTATGAAAATAGAAAAAAAAAGATGTTGAGAAAAAAATAAAGACGGTAGAAAAAAATGTTAAACAAAAAAACATTGAGAAAAAGTAGATGAAGATATTAAAAAAATAGAGTACAAAAATATTGAGAAAAAATAAATGAAAATAGTATAAAATAAAAAAATATTAAAGAAAGAAGAAAACAAATAAAATGTTGAAAAAAAAAGTATAAAATAAAAAAAAATTGAAAAAATCAATAAAAAGAAAAAAAATGTTGAAAAAAAAAGACAACTCTAAAAATAAAAGTGATAAAGAAAATAAATTATATTTGAAAGAAAAAAATTTTTAAAAAAATAATAATTCCAAAAATTTTTCAATTCAACCATATTTTTGAAATTCTTTTAATTTTTAGTACATTTATATAAAAATTTTATAAAATAATTTTACTTCGATCGTACAATTTTTTTAATAATATTTGATCGTACTTATATTGTAAATTACAAATGTGCAGGTAGTATGATTCACTCTCCTCTGATTCTTTCATCTTTAGCGGCGGTTGATTGTAAAGCTATTACTGCTTTAAATGAAAAAATTTTCATCATGGCATCAACTCCAAATAATTTTTTTTATTAATTTTATAATTAAAATCCAAAGAGAAAGATTTATCCAATTTCATAAAAGAAATTATTACATCCATAAATAAAAATTAAGAAATTCATATAAAAGATTCATATTTTATTGAATAAAAATAGAAAGTAAGAAAATTAAAAGAGAGAGATCAACACTGCAGATTTATTTTAATTTTCTTCCAAAAAAAGTCTTTTATTTTAACACCAGGGAAAATTCTATGTTTAAACATCTGAACAAGGAGAGAAAAAAATCAAGGAGGACATTTTCAACAATTGGGAAAATAAAACAAGTGATAGTTACATTAAATTAACCCAATCAAGAAAAAGTCAGTCCATAGCTACAAGGAGGTTTTTTAATCTTGAAAAGAGGCCAATGTATTTGATGTTTTTTTTTTTTTTTTTTTAAGAAAACAAAAAATAAAATTAACAAGCATCAAGAGAAATAAGATACAAAAGGTCTTGAGGAACATATAATACATCATAATTGAAACAGATATTGCTGCCATTTTTAGCAAGCCAATCTGCTACTCGATTGAATTTCCTAGAAACATAGCAGCAAGAGATATTTGGAGAAAGTTGTAAAAGGTGCCTGATTTGTGAAACGAGAACTTCAGCATCCCAAGAAGGCTCCCTTGAAATGTCTTGACAAAAAGTAATAACAGTAAGACAATCAGAATCAATAGTGACAGGGATATGAGGAAATTGCCTTGAATAGTTGATAGCTAGTCTTAGTGCCATGAGTTCAGCATGAATGGCTAATATACAATAGATTTGGCATGTCTGTAGATGGGTAACAGATCCTTTATGATCCCAAACAATGAAAGCAGCTCTACATTTATCTTCAGGTTTGTTGAAGGAAGCATCGCAATTGATCTTCCATTCACCCGTTGGAGGAGGATTCCATTTGTGTTGCATTAGATACAAAGAAATATCTATTAAAACAGAAATCAGGAGAATGATTATTCAGCACTGAAGTGATTTTATTCCACCATTGAGAGATTTCAATAGCTGTTTTTTGCGATACCTCACAGGTGCCATGAAAAACAAGATTATTTATTGCTTTCCAAATGTGCCAACAAGTGCCTGCTATAAGTTCCAAAAGGTGACTTTTGCTGATCATTTTTAAGCATTTGGGATATAGCTAGCCACCAATGCTGAAAAGATTGGAACCCTTGGTTGGTTGGAGAATAATTCAACTTACTAGCAAACCAAGTTCACTTAGAATTTTCACATTAAAAGAGCAGATGTTCTAATGTTTCTGGATATTTATTGCATCTGCGACATATCACATTAACAGCACATCCACGGTGAGACAGAGCTTCATTGGTAGCTATGGCATTCTAGGTGCATCACCAAATGAAAACTTTAATTTTGGGGAGATTAATCTACCATATTGATACCACACATATACATTCTTGTTTAATTAAAGAATTTTGTTCCCTCGGAAAAGTATAGGCAGCCAAATCCGTTTGAGGAAGGGACTCTACCTTAAGAAGATTCCTAAGCAAAGAAGAAATACTTATCTATTTGGTTTAGGATTCCCATCTCAAAAGGGATCCTATTCTTTTCAGATCCAAATATCACTATAAATAGGACACCATACCTCTCATTATCGATCATCTTATTCTCTCATATTCTAATTGTCCCTTGCTTTCTCTCTCTATTCTCTGACTTAGGCATCAGAGTGTTTATAGGGATCCTCCCCACCTCTCACTTTGTCCTTTGTTGATTATTTGTCGACCTCAAGCTTAAAAGTTTCGAAAACAAGTTATCAAGTGGCGCCGTTTGTGGGAACTCTTAGGAAACAACCATTTATATACCTGTTAATCTAAGACATCAATGCCATGACTTCCAGTCCACCACCAGTCTCGACTCCTGAAACTAACATTAATCCCTCTGTACCCATTTCTTCAATTAATCTGTCAACACCTCTCCTAATAGCAATACTTTCGGCAACTTTCCAGTATGCTGGAATTTCATCCAAAAATACGCATTTACCTTTTGGTAATACCTAAGGATGACAAACTTCGAGCACTGACTTTCCATATTATGCTCCATTACAACACCACCACCATCCAATACCTTCCGTACCTTTTCTAAGCCTAACAGATATACCGGTTGTTACCACGCCAAACCTAAACACTGTAACCCAAATGTTCAATCTCACCCAAACTAACAAGGAAGCCATAATATAAAATATCCAAGCTCAGATGGCCTTAATGCAACAACAGTTAAACACTTTAATTTAAAGTGGCAACCCTGAGCTGGCTCATATAGAAAACAACACAACACCTCAGGAGATACCTAAGGTAAATAAGGAGAAGAGTAAAGTGCTGGAAGGGGAATGTAGTTCAACCATTCCGGCCCTTGACGACTCAAAGTTAACTCAAAAGGTAGTAGAGGTTATACACAAATCTCGTACGAAACTAAGAAAAGAGGATGAATGTATTATGGAAGGCAAAACTCCATTCATAAAAAGGATAATCCAGACAAAGATCCCTACAAAGTTTAGAATCTCATCACTTGAACAGTACAATGGGACCAGAGATCCCGTTAACCACATATCTGCGTTTAGAACAAGGATGTTACTCCAGAACATGAACGATGGAATCATGTGTAGAGTTTTCCCAAGCACACTCACAAAGAACGCCCAAAAGTGATTTCATCGACTCCCTGAGAACTCCGTCACCTCTTTTAAGGACCTGGCATAAAAGTTTTATACCAGATTCATCACCAACATTCCCCCTTCCAAAAACATCAATGATCTCCAAATGTGCCAGCAAGAGATCGATGAATCCCTATGAAGTTATCTTGATCGGTTTAACAAGTTAGCCATGCAGATCGAAAACCTTGTGGATGAAGTTACCATAGAAGCTCTGAAAAATGGTACTAGACTCAGAAAGCTCAAAGATAAGATAATGACAAAGGAACTTGGCACTTTTACAGAGGTAATGGCTATGGAGGTCAGAATGATAAAGATGGATAAAGATAGAAGGATACGAAGGGAAGAGGAAAAACCACCACCCAAAGATGAAAGACTAAAATCCAGGTGAACAAGCTTCCTAAAAATAAATTTCAGAAACCCAGTAGAAAGATTTGATAGGGAAGCAGATAGATACACACCTCTAAATAACTCTCAATCCAGAATTCTCATATGGGTTAGACATAATGGTGTAGGAATTACCTCAGCCAGAAGAATAAGCCCAAGCTGGAGGTCCACGCAAGATAGAAGACACTATTGCCAATATCATCGAGAATATAGGCATGACACTAAGGCCTGTAGAGAACTAAAGAATGCAATAGAAAGACTGGTGCATAATGGTAAACTCAACAATTTCACGGACACCTCTAGAGGGAGCAGGAACCTAGAAGCCCATGCATGAGACAGGCCATAAGCAAAGAAAGCCTAGAATGAGCCGACCAGTATTATTAACATGATTATTAGTGGAGAAAACACTGAGAAGAAACTTAAACAGGGTCATAGAGAAGGGCCAACTTTCAAGAAAAAAGAGATCATATTCAGTTCAGAAGATGATTTGCATGTTCATCATCCTCACTGTGATGCCCTGGTAATAAATGCATACATAAACAATTATTTAGTAAAGAGGTTGTTAGTTGACAATGGAAGCACCATCAATGGGTTGTCTTGAATGCTTACAAAGCAATGGGAGGCTCCATTACCAACCTGAAGGCCATCTAGAATTCTATTACAAGCTTCTATGGAGGAACTATATAGCCAATTAGGAGTTGTGAAGTTGAAAGTGGAATTTAGAAATCAAGATTATGAAGAAACAAAAGTCATCAAAACCCTGTTCAATGTGGTGGATCTCCCGCTAGCATATAATGGAATCATAGGACGACCAACGCTCTATGAAGCAGATGCAGTCACTAGTATTCAACACTTAACTATGAAAATTCCAGTCGAAGGCGGAGTTCTTAATATCCGTGGAGATAAGCATATGGCCAGACAGTGTTACCAGATGGCTATAAAGCCTCAGACGAAAGCCTTCCCCCTAGAAGCATGGGAAACAGAGAAACAAGGCGTTGGACCATAACCGGTTGACGACACTGAAATATTGCAAGTTGTTGACAGGAAGATGGTAAAGATTGGTAATGAGCTTGACTATGACACTAAGGAAGGAATAAAGGAAGTCCTCATTAGACATTCAGAAGACTTCGCCTCTCGGGCATCTGAAATAACTGGGGTAGATCTCTAGGTTGCTTGTCATAGCCTGAACATCAGACCAGGGGTGAAGCCAGTGATCCAACAGAAAAAAATTTTGGCATACGAGAGGTAAAGGATAATCGTTGAGGAAATAAAAAAATTATTAGAAGCCAGGTTTATCAAGGAAGTTACTCATCCAGAATGGGTGGCCAATGTGGTACTCGTCAAAAAAGCGAACGAAAAGTATAGGATGTTGTAAGCACCCAATTTCGGGATGCAATTGTGCACAATTGCAACATAAGCCCCTATGATGAAATTCATTTAAAAAATTGAACTTGGTTATCGATTTTCTAGACTTTAGGGACTAAATTGCAATATTTTTTAAGATTTGATTGCAAATAAGTTAATTTTTTAGGGGTCTTTTGGTAATTAAAAGTAAAATAAAAAAAATCAAAATCAAAATTATGGATTTCCCAATCGGAATTATGGATTTCTAATCGGAAATCCACAATTCCGATCGAAAATCCAATTTTTCGATCGACATTGCACAATTCTGACTCGTAAAATTCCATTTTTTTCAATTTTTTACGTATTTTTTTATCGATTTTTCAGTGTTTTGATTGGTTAAAAATTGAATTTTTATAATTATTTTTTATCTAAAAAAGATTTTGACGCATTTAAAACATGCAACTTTCAAAAATCAAATCCTTATCAGTCTGTTTTGATAAGTGATGAGTATGTTCCTCCTTTGGAGGAGGCCAGTACATGCAGACTCTGCATTTAAAAGCAGAGTCTGCATGCGTGCTGGAGGAGGCTGGTTTGGAAAAGATTTGAAGATTCATAGAAATAATAGCGTAAAAAACCTGATTGCGCAAAAAAAAAACCTAAAAATTGAAAAGCTACTGAGAACACTCTTTCCAGTCCAGAATCAAACAACAAGTCAAAAACAATGGTGAAAATCCTAGTATTAGGGGCTATCTCAAAGCATATGCACAACATTCCCTTTTTTTTCTTCTCTTCTCTTTTTGTGATTTTTTATTTTATTTCATTATTGTTTTTTTGTTCAATTTCATTACTAATCTAATTTTTTTGTGTTTTTTTGTTTTGATCCTTGATTGTGGATTAAGGAGGATACTACTTGTATTCAAATGAACAGAAGATCCATGGAATGCCATGGAATAATCTGTACTGATTTCCAGTAGATATTAGGGTTTTAATTTTCATTTTACCTTTATGTGTTCTCTATAATTATTCATGGGTGTATAATTGTTTAATTTTAATTTTTGGACGTAGTTTGTAATAGCCCTAATAGTGGGAATAGTAAAAGATTTAATTTTCTGCATTTAAAATCAATCAGTAAATAGGTTCAATGGGCAAAAATTAATTAAAATTAATGGTGGCTTTAGTTAATTAGGGTTTATGTGTAATTAAATTAGGTTTTTTAGAAATCATATGTGAATGTGTTTTGATTTGATTTTGCTATGTTTTTTTATGTTTTTGGGCCCCAAGCCCACGTTTAGGTCTAACCCACTTAATAAATAGGCTTAAAAATGATTTAGGACTTTAAATAATTAAAATTAATTTAGGCTCATTAGGTTAAGTAGATTTTAGGCCCACTTAGTTAATTAAAAACTTGTTTAGACTTAGCTCAGCCCACTTAAATTCATTTCTTTTAAAATAAATAGACCTAGGCCCACATTTTATTTAAAATAAAATCAAGTTAGACTTAAGCTCACTAATTTAATTTTCCTTTAAAATTGAATAGACTTAAGCCCATATCTCAGATAGACTAAAATAAATATATCTAGACTCACTAATTAATAAAAATGTAGGCACACCTTTAAGTCCATTTCACTTGTAAATAAAATATGTAGATTTAGTTAACTTATAAAATAAAATTAACATAGTTTAGACATAGGGACATTGCCTTTTTTATGCATTTTTACTTGTAATTTTATTGACTTGTTGCCTTTTGGGTTAGATGGATGTTAATTAGGGTTTAATAAAATTGCATGTAATTAAAGAATGAAATAATCATTTATAAAATTATTCTAAATGAACACGAGACTAAGAGAAGTTAGTATTCCGTATCCAGAATCTTCTGGTTGTGGTGTTAACTTTCTTGTAGAGAATCGAGTACCACCTTTTCGATTTGTCCTAGTTATTACCCTGGGTGGCGACTCCTTATCTCCACGCCATGTCTTTGTGACAGTGGTTAGTGTGTTCTCTAAAGTCCTGAACCTAAACAGTGTCATGGTTGCTAAAATCTTAAACGCGCGCTAAACCCCACCGTCTACAGATGTGTGTAGACTATACTGACTTTAATCGAGCATGCCCCAAGGACAGCTACCCTCTGCCTATAATTGACCAACTCATAGATTCCACTGCTGACCACGGACTATATAGTTTTGTTAATGCAACGCAAGGGTATCACCAGATACCAATGAAGGGGGAAGATCAGGAGAAAACATCCTTCATCACCCATAAAGGCCTTTACTGCTACAAGGTGATGCCTTTCAGACTAAAGAAAGTCAGAGCAACATATCAAAGAATGATGAACCATGTACTTCAGGACCAGATTGGGACAAATGTGGAAGTATATGTGGACAACATCATTATCAAGAGCTAACATGCAGAGCAACACCTGATGGATCTGGATCAAGTTCTCAATTGTTAAGCGAGTCTAAGATCAAGCTAAACCCAGAAAAATGTGTCTTCAGAGTCAAAGCTGGCAAATCCTAGGATTCATGATATTCCACAGAGGCATTGAAGCCAACCTAAAAAAAATGGAAGCCATTCTCAATATAAAAGCCCTAAAGAATATCCACGAGTTACAAAAATTAAAAGTAGAATCACAGCTTTGGGACATTTCATCTCATGCTCAGCCAGATGGTGTCTATCACTATTCTGAGCCTTAAAAAATTATAAGAAATTTGTTTGGACTGTAGACTATAGGCGGCATTTTAAGACATCAAAAAGTTCTTGTCCTTACCATCTCTACTCAGCAAGCTAGTCCCAGACGAAACACTATATTTATATCTCTCGGTAGGTCAAGAATGCATCGCTTTGATGCTAGTAAGAGAAGAAGAGGGCCAGTAAAACCCGGTATATTACATCAGCAAAATGCTTTGAGGATCTGAAGTCCGGTACCCAACGCTAGATAAGCTGGCCATGACTGTTATCCACGAATCCTGAAAGCTCTGACACTACTTCCAGGCTCATCCTATCATTGTCAGATCCCACTTCCCTTTGCGAAAAATCTTACAAAGGCTTAAGACTTCGGGCAGATTAGTTCAATGGTCAGTATTACTTGGAGAATTCAACATCAACTATGAGCCCTGCCAGTAAGTGAAAGCCCAAGCATTAGCAGATTTTGTTCAAGAAATGACACTGGAAGACCTCACCATGACCAAGGCACTAGAATGGAGGCTCTATATTGACAGAGCATCTTCCACTTAAGGATCTGGCATTGAGGTGATCCTCAAAGGACTATATAAAATCCACATCCGGTATGCAGTTCAAATAGAGTACAACATGTCCAATAATGCCACAGAATATGAGCCACTAATCACAGGATTGAAGTTGGCTGCCAAAGTTAGAGCCAAACACCTCGTAATACAATCGGACTCTCAACTAGTAATAAATCAAGTTAATGGGACATTCCATATCAAAGATGTAATATCCCGTGTTTTTAAATATTTTTACACTGTATCGGGATATGCAGTGTTAATAATTTTTGTATATATACTATGATATTTTTACGAGTTGATATGTATTTAAAACCTATTTTTATTATTGTGTCTTATTTACAGTGCTTTACGTAAATTTTCCCGAGATTTTCATTTTCGGGGAAATTTTCACGTAAATAATTTATTATTAATTATTTTAAATATATTTTCGGACTTGCATGAACTCATACGTATTTTTAAATTACTAAACACCGTGTATGTGTGCGATATTTATTTAATTAGGGTTTAATTAATATTACCCTAATATTTTATTATTTGTTTATTAATTTATAGTTATTTAATTATTTTTATTTATTATTATATTTTAAAATATTAAATTTTATGTGTGTGGTGTATATTTAATGTGTGTAATTTAATATTATTTTATTATATAGTATAAAGTATATATATATACATATAATATATCAAAAATCAAGTTTTTTGGAAAATTACCATTTTGCCCCCGACTTCTCTCTTCTCCCTCCCGATCGTTTCCTCGCCGTCCGATGCATGTAACTGCCAATTTCTCACCGTTTGTGTGCCACCACCTTCTCCAGCCTTCCTCGCTGCCTGTAGCAGAGGATTCCGGCGCCTGGAAGTCGATTTTGGCCGGAGAAGCCGAACTTCTCTTCACCATCGATCACGACGATTCCGACCACCATTTTCGACACCGCCGGTCTCTTTCTTCTCCTTGAGCTCCAGTGAGTGTGATTCTAGCTTTGGTTTGAGCTTAAATGGTCTAAAATTGCTTAGGTTTCGAATTTTCCAATTCGGCCACATTAGGGTTTTTGATTTTTTTGAGCTTCGAGTTGATTGATTCATGAAAACTCCCTTCACAAATGTTGATCCTAGTAGCTTAATCTACATGTATAAATTTTTGTGGAATTTTTGGAGATTTTTTGGATTTTTGGGTATTTTTGAATATTTAATATTATTTTATAATTTTCGGAAATTAATTATTTAAATTATGAAATTGTGTTTTATGGTTAAATTAGGTGTTGAAATGAATTATAGGAATTTATTTGGAATTTTTATGAATTCCTATGTATTTATTTTGAATTATTGAAGTTTATGTAAATTTGGGAAATTAGGGTTAAATGTGTTTTTAATTGAATTTAATTGGGTAAATGAGTTTAATTATTGATAAATATGTTGAGAAAATTAATTTTGTATAATTGTATAATTTTTGGTGAATTTTTGAAGTAATTTAAGTATATTTATATATATAGGGGTATTTTGGTAATTTTACCCTAAATTGGCTAAAAATGTAATTTAATTGGTTTTAATAGTTATTTAAGGTATAAAAATGATTTCTACAAATTATTTAGTATTTTTAACTAATTAAAACTATTTTTCGTAAATTATTTTCAACTATATATATAATATACGGTTTTTCTAATAAAATGAGTTTTTATCGGTTTTTACTGTGTTTTAAGGTTAATTATGTAATTTCTACGTATAAAACGAATTTCTATGTATAAGGATATTTTTGGTATTTCCTGAATTGTTCTATGTTTGTGAACCCCGGTTGGTAGATTGTAGTTTGGAGTCCGACCGAGGGGTTATGGGTGTGTTTTGAGCTTGTTTTTCAAAGTGTGTTTCTTTGCAAGGTCGGCTCTACTCTTTGAGTAGAGAGATGTCCGTTTTACAGGGGAGGTTCTGCCGAATTTTCGGTAGAATTCTCATAAAATATGATGTCCAGTCGAACCCTAATTCTGTTTCTGTGTTTAATATTCTAGATCGAATTCTAGGATTTCTGTTAGGTTTATTCTAATGTCGATTATTTATTGTTTGTTTAGTTGCGCCGAGACCGAGGGCTAGTGGACCAGACCCGTCGGATCTATCTCGTGGAGCGCACTAATTTGTGAGTTACTATACTATATATATATGCTTTAGGATGCATGGTTTAGAAATATACGTTTTATTTTAATTAAAATGCATAAATAATGTGATTTGTATTTAAGTATATTTTTGGTTTATTTTTGGTATATAATAAATTGTATACATGTTTTATTAATAAATCATATTTAAAATATTTTTAAATATATTTCTAACTTAAATTCTAAATTGATTGAATTCATTTGACGTATATATACTCGAAATATACCTGGTTTACTTTTGGTATATTTCTAGTATATATATGGTTTATGTTGATATTTTATTGAACTTCATGCATCATTTATTTTTGTGAATGAATGTTTTATATTATTAATGATGAAGGATATCAATAGAACGTGCTACCTAGTGGGCAGCACTAGGACCGAGTACGTACCGGTACGCCTATAGTATTTAGGCTATATTACTAACCATTTATGGATATTGATTGATTATGATTATTGATATGTGTAATGTGGTTTGGAGGTGTGATTACTGGAGCTCGGTTGACCAAGTGTCTCGGGGCCAATCACACTGGCAGTCAGACTGCTGGAGCTCGGTTGACTTAGTGTCTCGGGGCCAGTCTACTGTCTAAATGGATTAAGTGGATATATTTGGATTCAGTGAGCCTGTATGGCTAGAGTGTTGTCTAACACTATTTTCGAGGTTGCGATATTCTAGGGTTCTATGTGATCCTTCATAAAAGATGATTTTCAATTAAAATATATAAATAAAATGATTTTCCTGCATCTGTGTGTATTGCCTGTATATATACATATTATATATATACTGTTGATTGTATGCATTTTCACTTAGTGTGTATGTATATATATTATAGTAATTCACTCAGTGAGGTCTGACTCCCCTCCGTTGACAATTTTTCAGGAGAGTCAACATCTTCAGACCTCAATAGCAGGTCGATACGCCGGATTTCTTCCGCCCCGGCTTCTTTGTGTAAACTGTTTACTTGAGTCTTACTTTTATATAATCTAGACACTGCAGTAGTTGTAAATTAATTGTGGGATTTTATGTATTTTACTTATGTGAGATATTGTATTATATTTGAAACTGGATTTGTATTAAAAGATTTATATATATGAGATGAGATTTAACTTAAATCCAGTTGGTGAAAATAATATTATGATATTTATGATTTTCATTTCCGCTACATTTGATATTGTTATTACTATTATTGCATGTTTTATTTTATTTTTAGGCTTGCTACAGGTTCCGGATTCGAAAGAATTCCCGTTCCCTAGCGTCGGTCATGGCCCCTGTTTTGGGTCATGACAAAAGACCTAAGCACTGCCAAATACGTGGATAAAGTCATGCAACTCTTGAAGCAGGTCAAACAAGAAGGGGGCCAGTGGGAGATCGTTTAGATATCCAGACACGAAAACTCTAAGGCTGACCTCCTGGCCAAATTAGTAGCTAAAGACAATCAAGCTTTTAAGGGTATAGAATTCATCGAAGCACTAACAAAACTTAGTACCGAAGACCCTGATATCTTGGTAGTACAAGAAGTCTTAGAATGGATGCGATCGATACTCCAATACCTGGAACACGAAATGCTTCTCGAAGATAAACTAAAGGCTCAAAAATTATAGTTGAAAGCAGCCCACGATTCTATCCACCATGGGGAGCTCTACAGGAAATCCCTTTCACACCCATGGTCTAAATATGTATCCCTATAAAAAGAAAATTACATACTCAGGAAAATCCACGAAGGAATTTGTGGAGCGCATGAGTCCTACTACACACTAATAAGGAAAGCACTACTTTAAGGATACTATTGGCCCACCATGTCTAATGATGCCCGAAAGGTAACTCAAGAATGTCATAAGTGCTAACAATTTGCTCATCTCAATCATAAACCTTCCCACCCCTTGCATTCAATCGGCAACCCGTGGCCCTTTGCCATGTGGGGAATGGACATCCTGGGTCCCTTCCCGACCTTTTCTTCATAAAAAAAAATTTCTTAATTGTGGCTATAGACCATTTCACTAAAAGGATAGAAGTGGAAGCAGTTCCAACCATCACAGAGGCTCGGATCCAACATTTCTTTTAGAGAGAAATCATCCGTAGATTTGGCCTACTTCACACCTTGATCACGGACAATGGCAAGCAGTTTGACAATGAAAAGTTTAAAGGTTTCTGCTCAGACCTTGGCATAAAGCTTCGTTTCACCTCGGTAGCTCACCTGCAAATGAACTGGCAAACAAAGGTCACCAAAAAACTATTATGCAAGGATTAAATAAGAGACTCGATGAGAAAAAGGGAAATTTGGTTGAAGAGCTTAACAACGTAATATAGGCTTACAGGACCACCCTTAAATCATCCATAAAGGAAACACTATTCAGACTAACTTATGGCATGGATGTAGTAATTCCAGAAGGATTGGTTCACCAAGTTACAGGATCAGTCATGGATTTAATTAAGACATCAACAACATTGATGCCCGGATATGTTTAGACTTACTAGAAGAAAATGAGAGAAGACGTCAACTACAGTTGAAGCACATAGGCAGAGGGTAGCACAGTATCATCTCCACCGTAGCCACCCAAGACAGTTCAAAGTAGGCGACTGGGTACTCAGAAGGGCGGATATTGGCAAAGGCAACTCCGGCACTGGCAAACTGGGTTCCAAATTGGGAAGGCCCTTATCAGATCTCAAAACATACATTTATAAGGGCATACAAATTAAAAAATAGAGAAGGTAAAGAATTGCCACGATTTTGGAACATGGATTGCCTCCGAAAATACTATCAATAAGTGTACTTAGAATAGTATTAAATAAAGTATGTATTCATTGAAGAGATAATCATCTTACAAAAAGATCAATTACAAAATAAAAATCCTCTATTCTACTACTTGCACGTCCGAACCATCGAGATCGGAGATAAGAAGGAGAACAACATTAACGCACTAATAGGCATGGTAAGCTCTGTAGAGGACCCTCCGACAGATTTAGAAATGTCACGACCCAAACTAGGAGTCATGACCGGTGCTAGGGAACGGGAATTCTTTCGAATCAGGAACCCATAGCAAGCCTAAGAAAATAAAATCATGCAATAATTAAATAAAAGTACGACCAATTAAAATTTTTTTGAATCAATATATAAATAAATACTCTAAATCCTTTTATAAATGAATACATATTCGTACAATATTCAAATACAAATTCTCAGAGTATATATATCCAAAAATAATATCACTTCCAATATAATAACACTACTACTGCAGTTTCTAGAATACAATTCAAAGTTCAGAATATACATTTGCATAAAACAGCGGGACTGAAGAACACCGGCTAGGAACTCTACAACTAAGGTCTGACGATATGGAATCTCCTGAAAAAAAATAATTGAGGGGGGGTCAGACCTCACTGAGTGAATTATTATACTATATATACATGCAAACTAAACCATAACATCAGGCATTCTTATATATATATGTATATACACACATTTCACACGAATGTCAAACTTTGCTTTTATAAATATACTAAATGTAGAAAACGTTTGTTTTAATTCATGAAGGATCCATAGAACCCTAAATAATAACAACCTCAAACAATCCCATCATCACTCTAGCCATACAGGCTCACTTGATTCCAAATAGAACACTTATTTCAATCTGGACAGCAGACTGGCCCCGAGACACTAAGTCGACCGAGCTCCAGCAGTCTGGCTGTCAGTGTGATTAGCCCCGAGACACTGGTCAACCGAGCTCCAGCAATCACACTATCCATCACCTCACATCTCAATCAACCCAATAGATCATTCAATTCACTTATGGACAGTAGACTGGCCCCGAGACACTAAGTCAACCGAGCTCCAGCAGTCTGACTGTCAGTGTGATTGGCCCCGAGACACTTAGTCAACCGAGCTCCAGCATCACACTATCTAACATACCATTAATCTTAGTCAAATCAATTAAATCAATTATAATCATCAAATTTTAACTCTCACTCAATCCTTATCTATCGTACCGGTACGTACACGGTCCTAGTGCTGCCCACTAGGAAGCACGTCTATTGATATCCTTCACTTCGAATAAATCATTCATTCGAAAAATAATTAATGTAGAACAATATTCATAAAAGTAAAACCAACCATATATATATATATATATATATATATATACCAAAAATATACCTAAAATATACCCAGTATATTTCAGGTTATATATATATATATAGTCAAATAAAATATGAAATAAACTAAAGATAAATCATTAATATAGTTAAAAACAATTTAAATGAGTAACAATAATATAATATGCATTATCTTAAAAATATATTTAAATATGCAAAAGATATACTCTAAGTACTCAAATCATTTAATAAACCATTTATGTATAAATATTCATTTAAATACGTGTTTGTGTTTAACATATATTCACAAATATACTAAAAATAAACCTAATTATCTAGCATGCATATATCAGAAATAAACCCTAAATATACCACTAATGTGTTAGGTTTAATTTAATAATAAAACATTTATTTATTCAGGAATAAATAAATAAAAAATATACCAAAAATAAACTTAAAAATAATTTAAGTTTAGGTTTATAATTTAACATGCAATTATTAAGAATAAACCTAAAATCTACTGAAACTATACCAAAAGTATTATAATTTAAATCATTTTTTTTTAAAACATGCAATGAAAATGAAAAATCTAAATAATGCACCCTATATGCAGTGCATATATATACAGTATAATAACTCACATGTTAGTGCTCCACGAGACAAACTCGGCGGGCCTGATCCGTTAGGCCTCGGTCTCGACGCAGCTAGACAAACAAATGACAACATAAAATCAGAATAAATTTAACAAAAATTCTAAAGACTCGATCTAGAATTTTAGACACAGCTTTAGAATAGGAATTTGACCGGAGATCACGTTTTACGAGAATTCTATCGAAAATTCGGCAGAACCTCCCCTGTAAAACGGACATCTCTCTACTCAAAGAGTAGAGCCGGTCCCGCAAAGAAATACACTTCGGAATAAACACATGATTACAATCAAAATCCCTCGGTCGGACTCCAAACTACAATTCACCGACCGAGGTTCACAATACACAGAATATTTATAAAATACCGAAAATGCCCTTATATAATAAAAATACATTTTATAAATCCAAATTACGTAATTAACCCTAAAACATACTAAAAATCAATAAAAACCCATTTATTTAGAAAAATAGTATATTATATATAATTTGAAAATAATTTACGAAAAATAGTTTTAATTAGTTAAAAATACTAAAAATTTTCAGAAATCATTTTTATACCCTAAATAACTATTAAAACCAATTTAATTACATTTTTAACCAATTTAGTGTAAAATTACCAAAATACCCCTATATATATATTCACTATAAATGTTCAAAAATTCACCAAAAATTATATAATTACTCAAAAAATTAATTTATCAACATATAATTCGATAATATCAATAAATATACTCAATTTACCAATTTATTTCAATTAAACACATAATTAACCCTATTTTTCAAAATTACCTAAACTTAATAAATTCCAAATAAATACATAAAAATTCACAAAAATTACAAATAAATTTCTATAATTCATTTCAACTCCTATAATCACCATAAAACAAAATTTCATAATTTAATTAATTAATTTTCGAAAATTCATTAAATAATATTAAAATAATAAAAAAATTCACCAAAATTAAAATAAATTCCAAAAATTATAACAAAAATATATTCATGAAGCTCAAGCTATAAGGATCATCATTTGCAAAGGGAGTTTGCTTGAATCAATAAAAATTAACCTAAAAAAAATAAAAACCCTAAAAGCTCAAAAATAAAAATTTAACAAAACTTACAAACGAGATGGTTTGAGCTCAATCCGAGCTTAGAAATAGAGTTCTCATAACTCAAGGAATCCAAAGAACCCAAGAACTCAAGCAAAGGTGGTCGGATCCTTGCCGGAGTTACTGTAGCAGTAGGTGAAGAATTCAGTTTTTCTAACGGTTTCAAGGCTTCTGGACGACGACGACGAGGCTAGAAGGAGGAAGTGGTCAGTTGGAAGTGATGGAGGCACACCGACGAGCTTGGATCGAGATGTTGCGGGAGGTAGGATGGTCACAAAAGCTTCTGCATTATTTTGCTAAATGTGTTTGAATGTGTGTTGTGTTGTTTTTGTATGTTTATATGTATATTTGTTGATGTTTGTGTGTTGGTGTGTATATGTGCATGTGAATGTGTGTGTTTATATATGTATATGTGTGTTGTTTGTTTGTTTGTGTATATATTTTAATAATAAACTATATAATATAATATAATAATAATATTTTATAATAAATTAATCTCAACCACTCATTATAATATATATATATATATATAGGTACACACATGTCACACACATGCATAATAATATACACAATATAAAATTATCAATAATTAAAATTTATACTATTAATAAAATAGTTGGATAATAAGAATAATATTCATAATAATATTAAACAATAAAATAATACTAATGATAATATTAATGAAAATAATAACCATGATAATAATAACACATAACACATTTGAAAATAACAATAATATAAACAATATTTATGAAATAATTTTATGTAAATCAATAAAAATAAAATAATATTAGTACTAAAAAATAATATTAAAATAACCATGCACTAAATTAACGTTATTAAAATAATAGTATTTGAAAATAATAAATATACATAATTAAATTTAAACGTCCAAAATAATAAATTTCAAAATAATATATTTACGTAGAAAATTCAATTAAATATAAAATAATAATTAATCACAAAATAGTAAAATAATTAAATTAAACTTTTAAAAATTTATTAACACTGCATATCTCATAATATAATAAAATAATTTAAAAATTAGGGTTATTACAAGAAACATCCCTTATGCGAAGGGAAGAAGCCTATTACCGAGCATCCTCCTCAGCAGCAATCTTCGCTAGGTCAGCCGATGTTATTTGATCTAGTTTTGCCAAGTCTAGCTCCGGATTCCGAGAGAGCAGGATCCTCTTGCATTTAGACCTGTAAGCTTTGAGAAATCCTCCCACCATGCTCTAGTAAGATATTTTGTCATTATCCCGGGCTTTTTTGACCTCGGATAGCCTCTTCTCCAGTTTTGCAATCTGAGAATCCTGCTCTTCAATCCTCTTGGTCAGCTGACCTTGACTGTGCTCCAAATGCTATTTTTTTCTAGCTCTCTTCAGCCTTGGGTTTCACCTCTGCATATTTTTTCTGGCAGAGCTCTAGTGCCGCCTTTGCACCATCTAACTTTTTCTTAAAATCGATGGCTATTGTTTTGACCTCCGTCTCTTTCAGGCTGTATTGGATTTTTAAGTAGAAATACCGATCCTTTACCAGCAGCAAGGCCTGAGTCATCTGCGAAAAGGGAATATTCATGTCACTCAATCCAAGAAAGTGTAAAAGTAACAGAGAAAGGACATTCACTTACTTCTAGGAAATGACCAATCGTTAAATCGAACAGCTCTTTCGAACCCTCCTTCGACTACCGTTGCATATCTGTTGGCAGCCCCAATGACTTCGCGTACTGATCTAGAACCTAGGCGTTTGAGACACTCGGTGGCTTCACCTTATTCAAGATCCAATACCTCATATCTGGATAGCCTTAGATGCTAGATGTATATCTCCTCATCCAGCTCTTCGGCATCTGAGCCTTGGTCAATTAATCATCTCTTACACTGACTTTCATTACCAGAACAAGAAGATCCAGCTACAGTTTTTCCCTTTGGATTGACTATTATTTCCTCAGGGACTACAGGGGCTTCGAGCTTCGAAAAAGGAGAGAAGATCCGTACTTCTTTTGGTCCTGCTGGCTCGTCAACTAGAAGTGGAATTCTATCTGCAAAAGCAAAAAATTCAACCATCTACAATTGGAAAAAATAAAAAGAGAGTCAGAAAGATACATCTTGGTAATCTAAACATACCAGTAGCTTGAATACGATCCGGACAGACCCTCCACAGGTATCTTCTAGATACATCATCAGCGAACCGAGCCTCGACTAGGCCATCAAGATGTAGCCTTAAGACCATCTCCGTATTGGGGTTTAATAATCTTGGAGGCCATTTTCCTCTGTGTCATTCATCAGACCACATCCGCTGGACATCCAGAAAGTCCACAAAGTGCTCGATAATAAAAAAGTTATGCCTTTATTTCTTATAAAGAACCAGAAGCTTTACAAACAAACTATGGTTGGGAATAGCTGATAAGGAATACATTAGTTCTCCCTTCTTCTTAGTCAAGTTGTACAAATACTGAAGGACATCTAAGTCCCTTACTTTCTCTCTCTATTCTCTAAATTAGGCACCATAGTGTTTATGGGGATCCTCCCCACCTCTCACTCTATCCTTTGTTGATTATTTGCAGGTCTCAAGTTCAAGAGTTTCGGAAACAAGTTATCACATATAGAATTCCAAAGAGAGTGATGTGAGACAGAGCTAGCTTAAGGATTAGCTTTATGAGCTACTAGCTAATTCAGAATTTTATACCTAGATTTGACTTACTAGCTAATTCAGAATTTTATACCTAGATTTGACTGAGTATTTCCCATTTCTTTCAAAATGTCAGATAAGAGAGTCATTTCCCAATTTAGGACTAGCAAGAATAATTTAATAGTAGCTTGTTCTTCACTTGTGAAAAGCAAAGCAAGTAAATCATCTTTCCACAAACTAGTTTCTGGATGGAGAAAATCTTTAACAAGAAAAACTTCAGAGTTATAGGGAATTTCAAATTGAACTTTAAACTTATTTAAGGAAGGTATTCATGGATCGGACCAAATTTGGATGTCTCATTCCATCGAATTCCTTCCTTAATAAGATTCATGCTTTTCATTAAGCTACTCCATAGCCATAAAGCTTTATTGCCTTGTTTAGCCTGCATAAAAGAAGTAAAGGGAAAATAAATCCCTTTAAGTAATCTAGCACAGATAAAGTTAGGTTTTTGAATTATGTTCCATCCAAGTTTGGCCAGTATAGCAATATTGAAGTGTTCAAATTTTCAGAATCTCAAGTCTCCATGCTTTTTTATAACTGTAAGAGTCTCCCATTTGATCCAATAGAGCTTTCTCTTATTAATATCTTATGATTACCAAAACCTTTGGATAAGTTGCTCAACAGCTTTTGTGATAAAAGAAGGGATGAGAAAAATAGACATTACATAAGATGGTAAAGCTTGAATCACAGCTTTTATCAAAATTTCTCTCCTAGCCTGCGATAAAAATTTATTCTTCCAAGAATTAAATTTTGCTTGAGTTTGCTAAAGAAGAAAAGTGAAAAGCATTTTTTTTTATTTTCCCCCGTTCAACAGGCAGACCCAGGTACTTAGTAGAGAAGTTAGATTCTTTGATTCCCAGAGTATTATAAGTGATAGCTTTAATAGTTTAGCTAGCATTTTTGTTGAAGATGATCTTAGATTTGTTAAGATTAACAACCTGGCCAAAAGAATCCAAATATTTATGGAGAATATCATTAAATTCCTTAACTTCTTCCTATAAATTTTCACCAAATAACACGCTATCATTAGCAAAGACAGAGTGTATTATTATAACCCGTATTTTGATTGTTGAATTAAATATTATTTTGATGAAATTTATTGTTAAGTAATTATTTAAGTAAGTATGTGTATAAATATTTGGAAGGAATTATTGAGTTTTAATTATTATTTTAGTTAATTACTGTTAAATTAAATTTTTGGGATTTATTAGTGTTAATTAATATTTAGTCATTAGTATTTATGCAACTTTATTAAATATAAATTAATTATTAAGTATAAGTATATGTATATATTTTGTGGATGAGAATAACTGAGTATAGATATTTTTAATTTTTAATTATTATACTTTTTTTGTCCTTTTTCAAAAAAAACGATACAACATATATATTTTCTTAGGCTATTCTTTTCTTCTTCTTCTCCATTCTTTTTTTTTTCTTATTTCCGCGATAACCACCCTACAACCCAATGCCACCACTACCAACCACCACCTCAGGGCATGAGATTGGTCCCTTTTGGAAGCTCACCATCCGACCTTCTCAAATCTTCGAACCATTTCGAGTTTCGACTCTGGTAATTATTTCATTTTTATATATTTTTATTTTTAGTATTTTAAATTTTTGTTAGTTTAAACCCTTATTTGATTTTCTTAGCTATTGTTGTTTTGAGATTAATTGTGGTAGAGGTTATGAGGAAACTAAATGTGATTTTGATTTATTTTTTAAAAAAATTTTGAATTTCTGGGCTCAAGGTTATTGTTTACATACTGTTTCGAGCTTGGAAAAATTATATTTTTAATAAATTCTACTAATTATTTTGAGCAAGTTTCGTTAAGGAAGTTTATTAAAATTATGTACCGAATTTTTATTATAAATTTTTGATTGTTTATGTAAAAAAATGAATTTTTGGACAAATTAGTATAAATTAGTAATTTTTATATTTTAGTTGAAATTATTGTTAATTATTATGTCTTGAATAAGTTTTGAGTAATAAATAGTATTAAAATAATTTTTATGAATTATTTCCTATTTTTAGCTAATTATTAGTAATTTCCAGAAAAATTTACAAATAATAATTTTATTTATTATTTTTAAGCTTAAATGAGTTTGTGGTTATTTTTATTATATATTTGAGCAATTTAAATAATTATTTGTAATTAATGTTATTTAATTTCAAAAATTGGAAGAAATGAATTTAATGATGGAATTTAATTATAAATTCAAATTTTATTATTTATTTTGGAAATAAACGTCTCTTATGCATTTATTATGTAAATAGATTGAATTGTGGTATTTAATTGAATTTTTGTAGTTTATGTCTAAATGTGTATTTTTGGAAATTATTGAAATTTAGTAAATTATTTGAGTTTAATTGACATCGTTGTTAGTTATTATGTTTTAGACTTTTTTTGGATTAATAAAAGTATGAAAGATAATTTTTATTATTATTTCCAATTTGAAAGAGTCCTAAAGGGGGGGTGAATAGGACTATCGAATAAAAATAGGAAATTAAAGGAATTCTTTGCAAGAATTTAGTAAGAGTTGAGAAAAAAGAATGAGGAATACAAATATTTAAGGAGTTCGGATTCAACAATAATCCTATGTCTCCACCTAACTTATCCTCAAGTTAGGATTTTTTAATCACCCACAATCTTATTCACAAGATTGAGAATACATAAGATTTTTATGGCTCACTCTTACAACCTTACAACTTGAGTTTTCAAGACTCACTCAAAAATCAAATTACAAGTGTTTTCAAGGCTCACACTAAAACTAATTTCCCAAGTGTTTTAATGGCTAAACACTTAAACCAATTCCTTTAGAATAGAATCTCACTTCTAATTTTCTAAACCCAGAAAATAGAAAAATAAGAATGTCTATTCTAATCACTCACCAACTCTCACAAGAGTTATACACAAAGAATTGTTTAAAGGAAAGTTTAAGAGCTCAATTGAATGTTTAAGAAAATGATGAATGATAAACAAGTTTTCTTAACCTTTCAATTGAATTCTAAGTTGTTTTTATATAGAAAAACACTTTAAAATGTAGTTTTTGGATGTACCAATCATGTCTCCAACATTTAGAATTGATTTTGAATTAATTCTTGGACTTTTGGCAGCTCAAAGGCGGCTCACGAGTGAACAGTGCTCGTGAGGGGTGAAAATATATCTGTTGCATTCAAAAATTCCCATTGGAATGTTGTCAGGGGTCTACTCACAAGCAGGTCATGAGCAAACAGCTCGTGAGGAGCGCTCATGAGGCGTGCTGCCATTTTTTAGCAAAAACATGCTCCAAAAGCTCCATTGACAGACAGCTCGTGACCACTTTGAAAGATGCTCATGAACAGGACTGAAGATGATTGGTTCAATGAAAATATTCTTCATACAAGTTGTAGATAATTGTCTTATATTTCCATAAAAATTTTAATCACCTCAATTAGACATCGGTAGCTCAAGATATTGCTGAAATACCAAGAGCTGTGCAAACTGAAATGCAAGCTAAATATGCTAACTTCGACTGAAGATTTTAATACTCAAATGAACTTAGATTTTGACAAGAAAGCACAATTTGGAAAGCTTAAGATGTATAACTCAAAATTTAATAAGCTCATTTTCTCATTTAAGAGCTCTAAATATGTCAAAAGTCTTCTTCAATCTCAGAGGTTAAATCAGCCTGAAAAGTCACTATTCATCCAAAAGTGTATATGCTTGGTATATGTTTGGTATATAATTCCCTACGCACTTAATTGAAATTATTAGTATAAAAATTATTTGTCAAAGTCCAAAATTAGGAGTTTGATCATGCAAATGGTCAACAATCTCCCCCTTTTTGGTTTTGACAACCAATTTAAAAAGATGATAAATAATATGTGTGTGTGTGTAAAAAATAAATAACATGTATAAGTACATTAAATAAAAAATGTTAGACAACATTAAGGAAATAATTTCAAACATATATGCATATAGTGTTAGTATAATGCATCACAAAATAGTATTTATGCTATATTCAAACATCACATGATCATGTAGAGTTTAACTAGTTAATCAATCATACATAATCATGTGGTACGTAGCATATCTTAAACACAATTATTTATCCCCTGAGCACATAGCTTCTTCTCCCCCTTTGTCAAAGGCAAAAAGAGAAGAGAGAGATATAAGGGAAAATAGACCTTAGGGAGCCAAAAAATACTAGAGAGAATAAAAGATCAAGAATCAAAACAATGCAAGCAAAAATTGTCATGACCCAAACTAGGAGTCATGACCAGTGCTAGGGAATGGGAATTCTTTCAAATCCGGAACCCGTAGCAAACCTTCAAAAAATAAAATCATAAAATAAATAATTAAAAAGTACGACAGAATTAAAAATTTTCAAATAAATATATAAAATAAATACTCCAAATCCTTTCATTAATGAATACATAGTCATACAATTTCAAATACCATTTTTCAGAGGATACAATATCAAAACAATATAATACTCTTCCGATACAATAACACTACTACTGCAGTTTCTAGAATACAAATCATAATTCAAAATATACGTTTACATAAAATGGCCAGGACTAAAGAACACCGGCGAGGAACTCTACAACTAAGGTCTGACAATATGGGATCTCCTGAAAAAAAAATAATTGAGGGGGGTCAGAACTCACTGAGTGAATTATTATACTATATATACATGAAAACTAAACCATAACAATCAGACATTCTTATATATATATATATATATATATATACACACATTTCACTCGAATGCCAAACTCTGCCTTTATAACTATACTAAATGTAGAAAACATTTGTTTTAATTCATGAAGGATCCATAGAACCCTAATAATAGCAATCCCCAATCAACCCCATCATCACTCTAGCCATACAGGCTCACTTGATTCCAAATAGAATACTTATTCCAAACTGGACGGCAGACTGGTCCCAAGACACAAAGTTGACCAAGCTCCAACAGTCTGGTTGTCAGTGTGATTGGCCCCAAAACACTTGGTCAACCGAGTTTCAGCAATCACACTATCTATCACCTCACATCTCAATCAACCCAATAGATCATTCAATCCACTTATGGACAGTAGATTGGCCCCGAGACACTAAGTCAACCGAGCTCCAACAGTCTAACTGTCAGTGTGATTGGCCCCGTAATCACACTATCTAACATACCATTAATCTTAGTCAAATCAATTAAATCAATTATAATCACCCAAAATTAACTCTCACTCAACCCTATTCTTTCGCACCGATACGTATACGGCCCTAGTGTTGCCCACTAGGAAGCACGTTCTATTGATATCCTTCACTTAGAATAAATCATTCATTCGGAAAATAATTAATGTAGAACAATATTCATAATAGTAAAACCAACCATATATATATATATATATACCAAAAATATACCTAAAATATACCCAGTATATTTCGGGTATATATATATATATATATATATATATGTCAAATAAAATATGAAATAAACTAAAGATAAATCATTAATATGGTTAAAAACAATTTAAATGAGTAACAATAATATAACATGCATTTTCTTAAAAATATATTTAAATATACAAAAGATATGCCCTAAGTACACAAATCATCTAATAAAAAATTTATGTATAAATGTTCATTTAAATATGTGTTTAGGTTTAACATATATTCACAAATATGCTAAAAATAAACCTAATTATCTAGCATGCATATATCAAAAATAAACCCTAAATATACCACTAATGTATTAGGTTTAATTTAATAATAAAACATGTATTTATTTGGACATAAATCAAAAATAAACTAAAAATAAACTTAAAAATAATTTAAGTGTAGGATTATAATATAGCATGCAATTATTTAAGAATAAACCTAAATTATAC
Source organism: Mallotus nudiflorus (assembly GCA_947683625.1). Taxonomy (NCBI): domain Eukaryota; kingdom Viridiplantae; phylum Streptophyta; class Magnoliopsida; order Malpighiales; family Euphorbiaceae; genus Mallotus; species Mallotus nudiflorus. The sequence goes on along the minus strand of CANTUR010000848.1, from coordinate 176,188 downwards.
TAATCATTTAATAAAATAATTATGGGTCGATGTACATTTAAATCATGTATAGATATTAAATTATAACAAATATAAACCTAAATATCTAACATACATATATCAAAAATAAATTCTAAATATGCCAGTGATATATTAAATGTATATAGAAAATATACAAACATTTATATATCAAGATATACTAAAAATAAACTGAAAATATACTAAATCATATTATAATTAAATTACTGTTTAAACATATAATGAAAATGAAAAATCCTAAGTGATGCATCATATATGCAATGCATATATATACAATATAATAATTCACATGTTAGCGCTCCACGAGACAAACTCGGCGGGCCTGATCCGTTAGGCCTCGGTCTCGGCGCAACTAAACAAACAAATGACAACATGAATCAGAATAAATTTAACGGAAATTCTAAAGACTCGATCTAGAATTTTAGACATAGAATTAGAATAGAGATTTGACCGGACATCACATTTTACGAGAATTCTACCAAAAATCTGGCAGAACCTCCCCTGTAAAACGGACATCTCTCTGCTCAAAGAGTAGAGCCGGTCCTGCAAAAAAAAACACATTTCGGAATAATACCAAATTCACAACCACAATCCCTCGGTCGGACTCCAAACTACAAATCACAGATCGGGGTTCACAATTCACAAAATAATTATAAAATACTGAAAATGCCCTTATATAATAAAAATACATTTTATAATTCCAAATTACATAATTAACACTAAAACTTATTAAAAACCAATAAAAACTCATTTATTTAGAAAATTTGTATAATATATATATAATTTGAAAATAATTTACGAAAAATAGTTTTAATTAGTTGAAAATACTAAATAATTTGTAGAAATAATTTTTATACCCTAAATAACTATTAAAACCAATTTAATTACATTTTTAGCCAATTTAGTGTAAAATTACCAAAATACCCCTATATATATAAATTTACTAAAATAAATCCAAAAATTCAACAAAAAAATATAATTACTCAAAATTAATTTTGTCAACATATATTTCAATAATATCAATAAATATACTCAATTAACCAATTTATTTCAATTAAACACATAATTAACCCTATTTTTCAAAATTACATAAATTTAATAAATTCCAAATAAATATATAAAAATTCACAAAAATTACAAATAAATTTCTATAATTCATTTCAACACCTATAATCACCATAAAACAAAATTTCATAATTTAATTAATTAATTTTCGAAAATTAGAAAATATTAATAAAATTCACAAAAATTAAAATAAATTCCAAAAATTTTGAAAAAATTACAGCATGTAGATTAAGTTTCTAGGAACAAAGTTTTTGAAGGAATTTTTTATGAATAAATCAAATTTAAGCTAAAAAATTTGAAACCCTAAATGGCTTAAATGAAGAAATTGAAACCTAAGCAATTCTAGACCAAATCAAGTGAAATAAAGCTTGGAATCACACTCACCAGAGCTCAAGGAGAAGATAGAGACTGGTGGCGTTGAATTTGGTGGCCGAAAATGGCTTGATCAGAATTGACTTCAATTTTCGGCCTCCTTGAAAAATTCAGCCAAAACACATCAGAAAAAAGGAGCTTCAGGTGGTGGAAATAGCTAGAGGTGGAGGAGGAAGGATGAGAGGCACGGTGACAGCAAAGAAATCAGCTGGAAATAGCTAGAAATGGTGGAAACCGTTTGGGAGGAAAAAATGAAGGAGACAATGGCATTTTGATAAATAATGCAAACTTTATAATTTTGATAATAAATTATGTATATATGTATATATATATATATATCCACACTTATATTATAATATTATATATATTCCCACACACAAATAATTCTCACCACATAAATATTTTATTATATTTAATAATTTATACACTTAAAATTAATTAATTAATATTAAAACTAAATAATAAAAATTAAGGTAATTAATTAAATCCTAATTAATTTAAATAAATACACATATATACATTTTATTTTAGCACTTAAAAATTATGTATGAGTTCATGCAAATTCGTAAAACTAGTCAAAATAATTATTATTAAATTATTTACGTGTCAATTTCCCCGAAAATATAATTTCCGGAAAAATTTTACGTGAAGTACTTAAAATAATATAAAATAATTAAAATTAGCTTTAAACAAACAACAAACTCATAAAATATCATAAATATATACAAAAATTATTAACACTGCATATCCCGATGCAGTATAAAAATATTTAAAAACTCGGGATATTACAAAAATACTCAAAATCTTTATAAAATTCATGTCATTTTAAAAGATAAAAACCATTCCCAAGAAGAATGTATACATGAATTTTGCATGAATAAGCTCAATTAATAGTCATGCATAAAAAAATTCATGTCATATAAAAACAAAGTAAGCAAAATAAGGCTATTTATCACAAGGACAAAACTAGCCACACTTACATTGTTACTATGCATACAAAAAAAAATTTATGTGAAATAAATTCAAACAATTTTCTCCCCGTATTTCAATGGAAAAATATTGATATTAACGACACACTATCACATAGTTATGTCACTTACATAAATACATCTTTAAAAAATTTCTCTTCCTTAAAAGAAATTAACTAAGTACGTATGCAAACTCAATTATTTTTCCTCCTTTCTCAAAATGCAAAGATAGACCAAATCTTAAAAATATCCATGCATAATCAAAGATAAAAACAATTCCTAAGAAAACACAATAAATAAAAAATTAAACAAACTCAAATATTTTCTCCCCCCTTATGTCAAAATGCAAATAAAATTGCATTAAAAAAAAGAGTTACAATGATATTAAAATACCAATTGTAAAAAAGACATAAAACTAACAGTTCATGTCTTATATTCAGAAAATATCCAAAAGATAAACCAAACTAAAACTAACACAAAATAATTATAAAACAGACAAACAGCTCATGGTTTATATCTAGAAAATAAACCGAACATAAACTGACAAAAAATAATTATAAAACACACTTAACAACTCAAAACTTAGATACAGAAAGTATATTGAAAATAAACCAAACAGAAACTGGCATAAAATGAATTAAAAAATAGACTAACAGCTCAAAACTTAGATACGAAAAGTATACTGAAAATAAACCAAACAGAAACTAGCATAAAAATACAAAAAAAAAATTGTTGAGGAGGAGGAATATTTATGCTAAATTAAAATAATTAATTAATTGAATTTAGCTCAATAATTAATTATTAATTTGCAAAATAGGAGGGATTTTTTAAAAAAAATATAATGAATCCACACAAATCCAATTCAACTAAGATTAAAATTAATACAAAGATCATGCAAATGGGAAATACAATATATCATGTATATGAAGTAAATTTTGCTAAAGCAAATACTTTTAAAAAAATATATATACATGATGCTGAAAATAATTTTTCTAAAGAATATGATCACAAAAAAATCTAATCATCAATTCATTAATTTTAACAAGTGATCAAGACAAGCTTGAGCCATCAATCATACCAAGTTCATGCTTAATAAAATTCAATATTTCCTCATAAAGAGGCTTGGTAAAGATGTCTACTAATTGATGATTAGTATCAACAAAATCAAGAAAAATATCACCATTTTACATATGATCACGCAAGAAATGATGTCTAATATCAATATGCTTAGTTCTAGAATGCTGAATGGGATTTTTACTAAGGTTTATAGCACTTGTATTATCACACTTAATTGGAATGTGATTAATATCAATGCCACAGTCCAAAAGTTATTGTTTTTACTATAGAACTTGAGTGCAACAACAACTAGTCACCACATATTCTGCTTCAGCGGTAGATAAGGCAATAGAAACTTGTTTCTTACTAAACCAAGAAACTAAGCAATTTCCTAAAATTTGCAAGTTCCGAAAGTGCTTTTTCCATCTAGTAGGCTACCGGCAAAATTAGCATTAGAATAACTAATCAAGTCAAAGGAATAACTCCTAGGATACTAAAGTCCTAAATGCATTGTACCACAAAGATATTTAAAAATTCTTTTGATAGCATTGAAATGAGACTCTCTAAGACTTGATTGAAATCTAGCACACAAGCAAGTAGCAAACATAATATCGGGTCTACTAGTGGTTAAATAAAGAAGGGATCCGATCATACCTCTAAATCGCTTTTCATCAACCGGTTTGCCATTCTCATCCTTGTTGAGTTTGGTTGTAGTGCTCATTGAAGTTTTGCTTGATTTAGCTTCGTCCATTCCAATCTTCTTGAGAATGTCCCTTGCATATTTGGTTTGATTGATGAAAATCCCATCTTTACATTGCTTGATTTGAAGTCCAAGAAAGAACTTAAGTTCTCCCATCATACTCATCTCAAATTCTCCTTGCATTAGCTTAGAAAAGTCCTCACACAAGCAATGTTTAGTAGCACCAAAAATAATATCATCAACATAAATTTGAACAATTAATAAATCATGCTTGGATTTCTTTATGAAAAGAGTTGTGTCAACCTTTCCTTTAGAGAAACCTTTCTCTAGTAAAAAGTTACTCAATCTTTCATACCAAGCTTTTGGAGCTTGTTTCAATCCATACAATGCTTTTGATAATTTAAAAACATGATTTGGAGAGTCAAAATTTTTCAAAACCCAGAGGTTGTTCAACATATACCTCCTCTTCAATAAAACCATTTTAAAAATGCACTTTTAACATCCATTTCATAAATTTTAAAATCCATGTAATGCAAATGCAAGTAACATCCTAATAGCTTCTAACCTTGCAACAGGGGCAAAGGTTTCATCATAATCAATTCCTTCCTCTTAATTATAACCTTTAGCTACTAGTCTAGCTTTGTTCATAATTATAACACCTTGTTCATTCATCTTATTTCTAAACACCCATTTGGTGCCAATAATAGGATGATGTTTAGGTCTAGGAACCAAGGTCCAAACCTTATTTCTCTCAAATTGATTTAACTCTTCTTGCATAGCAAGGACCCAAAATTCATCTCTTAAAGCATCATCAACATTTTTTGGTTCAATTTGAGAAATGAAAGGTAAATTAACAATAGACTTGAGTTTAGATCTAGTAGTTACCCCTTTTGTAGTGTCACTTATAATAAGGTCTTGAGGGTGAGCTTTCTTGAATTACCAATCCTTTGGAAGTTCATCCTTCAAGGTAGGTTGAGGTATCTCCCCATTTTCCTTCTTGCTTGGATCTTCAAGTTCCAAAGGCTTACTAGCATTTTCTTCTTGTGTTTCCACAATCTCATTGTCACCTACAAGATCATCAACACTACAAGCATCCTTTTTAGGATCAAGTGAGTTTGATTCATCAAATACCATATGCATTGACTCTTCAACTACTAGAGTTGTCTTATTAAAGACCCAATATACTTTGCTAGAGATGGAATAACCTAGGAAAATTCCTTCATCGGCTTTGGAATCAAATTTCCCAAGATTATCCTTGGTGTTCAATGTAAAGCACTTGCATCCAAATACTCTTAGATATGAGATTTTGGATTTTCTATTGTTCCATAGCTCATAAGATGTTTTATTTAAAATTGGCCTTTTGAAAACTCAGTTTGAAATATAACAAGATGTGTTAACGGCTTCCGCTCAAAAGTATAGAGGCAAATTATACTCATGAAGTATTGTTCTAGCCATTTCCATAAGAGTTCTATTTTTCCTTTCAACTACCTCATTTTGTTGAGGAGTTCTAGGAGATGAAAATGTATGAGAAATACCGTTTTCATTACAATAGTTTTTGAAAAATTCATTTTCAAATTTGGTTCTATGATCACTTCTAATGGATGAAATACAAAATCCTTATTCTTTTTTAACTCTTTTTGAAAAATTTTTAAAAGCTTTAAATGCATCACTCTTATGAGCAAGAAAACACACCCAAGTGTATCTAGAGTAGTCATCAACCAATACATAAGCATAGTACATTCCACCAAGACTAGCAACTCTAATTGGTCCAAACAAATCTATATGTATAAGTTCAAGTGGTCTAGAAGTGGACACTACATTTTTTAGCTTAAATGAAGAATTAGATTGTTTTCCCTTTTGACAAGCATCACAAGGTTTATCCTTAGTGAATTCAAGCTTAGGTAAACCAATCACAAGTTCATATTTACAAAGATCATTCAAAAGCTTAAAATTTGCATGTCCTAACCTTCTATGCCATGTCCATGTGTCATGGGAAATTGACATTAAGAATTTTATGTCTTAGTTATCAAATTTATTCAAATCAATAACATAAATGTTATCTACTCTTTCACCACTAAAAATTGCTTTGTCTTCATCAAGATTACTAATAAAGCAATTTCTAGGATAGAAAGTCACCTTATTTCCCATATCACATAATTGACTTATACATAGCAAATTATGTTTAAGACCATCAACAAACAATACATGATGTATAGATAAGGATTAAGGATTACCTATTTCTCCAATGCAAATAATTTTTCCTTTTACATTGTCTCTGAATGTAACATGTCCTCCATCCTTAGCCTCAAGTTTATTGAATTGCTCCTTGTCTCCCGTCATGTGCCTTGAACATCCACTATCGAGATACCACTTGCTTTTTATTCTTACGAATTTTAAGCACACCTACATAAAATATTTTAAATATTCTTTTGAACCCAAACCTTTCTTAGTCTAGGTTGGTTAGTTTCAAGATAATCCAAAGGAAGTAAATTCATGTGTAGTCTTCTATAGAAGCACACATTATTGGTATGTCCTTTGATTATGCAATATGAACATACAACATTTTCAAATTTAGCTCTCCTAGAATGAAATGCTTTCCTAGTGTGTGCAACATGCCTTTAGTGTTGTGTGTATCTCTTATTATTTTATGACATTGAGTGAGACATACATTGGCAATGGTCATAAATATTTTGATAAGTTTGTGCAATATGTTTATGTGCATTGTATTGTGCAGCATGCCTATTATAATTATATCTAGTGTATATATAAACATGCTTAGGTTGAGGTGTTGTAGTTTGAACCTTACCTCTTTGTGTTAATGAAGGGTTAATCTTATGAGACTTTGCCTTACTATTTAACACATGAAATTTTTTAGCTTGAATCTCATTTGAGGTTGAAGGAGTAGAGTCATGTGAATCTTTAACAAAAGCAATATGTAATGAGGATGATGAAGACATTCCATTTCCATATCCAATTCCATGCTTATCTCTATGAAATTTTTGAGATTCAAGAAAACTATCTAAATTTTATTTTCCTCTCTTAAATTTAGCAATGGAATTCTTTAATTCTAAGACTTCCTTAGAAAGCTTATGATTTTCATCATTTGCTTTCTTAAGTTGGTTTTCCAAAGAATTAGAAGATTTAGCGTCACTTACAAGTTTTTCATTTGATGCAACAAGTTTAGCAAAATCAATTTTTAAACATTCAAAATCCTTATTTAAGCTAGCTAACTCATGTTTGTATTGTTTCTTCTTAGATCACAAACTTTTGCATTTAACAAGTAATTTGCTCATAATAGAGCTCTCATCATCATCATCACAATATTCATCATAATAATCAAAGGAAGAATAAGAAGTGGATGGTACCTCATTTTTATTTTTAATGGCCATGAAGCAAAGATTGGCAACTTCTTGTTGTTTCTCTTCCTCTTCAGATTTGGAGGAATCATCCCAAGTAGCTTTGAATGCCTTCTTCTTATCTTTTGCTCCTTTGCTCTTAAATTTAAGTTTAGGACATTCACTTCTAATATGTCCCAGTTTCTTGCATTCATAGCAAGTAACCTCTTTAATTTTCTTCTTCCCATCTCCTTCGAACTTCTTGTTGAAGTCCCTTGTTCTTGAGAAATTTTTCTTTCTTAAAAACTTCTTGAAGTTCCTAGTGAGCATGGCAATGTCACCATCTTCATCATTAGAATTTTTAATATTTTCCTCTTCATTATCTTCTTGAAGAGCTTTTAGAGCAATGCTCTTTTTCTTTTCTTCTTTCTCTTCTTGTTCTTTACCTCTTTGCTTGATGGTGAACTCATGTATTTAGAGCTTACCAATGAGCACATCGGTTGATAGAGTAGACAGGTCTTGAGCTTCCTCAATTGAGGTAACACGAGATTCCCAATCCTTCTTAGGTAGGATTCTTAGAATCTTGTTGTTTACCTCTTCCTTGGAGAAATGTTTTTCAAGTTTCTTGAGGTTGTGAGGAGAGCATTGAGACGGTTTATCATCTCTATGATTGATTCATGAGGCTTCATTTTGAAGAGTTCATATTCATACGTATGAAGTTGAACCTTCTTGCTTCTTACTTGAATGTTGCCTTCATAGTGATTCTCTAAGGTCTCCCACATTTCTTTAGCTGAAATGCAATATTGAAGCTTACCTCCTTCTTCTCATATCACGAAGGAGACTAGAGTAATCATAGCCTTTTTATTTTTGTGATTTTCTTCCTTTTAATCAACAGTCCATTGGCTTCTTGCAAGAGTAGTTATCATACCATCAATGATGGTTGTAGGTGGTTCCCAACCTCTTAGGACAATATCCCAAAGTTTGATGGAATTAAAATCAAGATATAATTCCATTTTAAATTTCCAATGTGGATAGTCACTACCATCAAAGAATGGTCTAAAAGAAGAGATGTTTTGAGATTCACTCCCCATGATCCTGTATTCTAGCAATGAAGTACCTAGAATTCAAGCTCTGATACCAATTGAAAGAGTTCTAGAGGGGGGTGAATGGGACTATTGAAAAAAAAATAGGAAATTAAAGGAATTCTTTACAAGAATTAAGTAAGATTTGAGAAGGAAGAATGAAGAACATAAATATTTAAGAAGTTCGAATTCAAGAATAATCCTATGTCTCCACCTAACTTATCCCCAAGTTAGGATTTTTTAATCACCCATAATCTTATTCACAAGAGTAAGAATACATAAGAGTTTTATGGCTCACTCTTACAACCTTACAACTTGGTTCACTCAAAAACCAAATTACAAGTGTTTTCAAGGCTCACACTAAAACCAATTTCCCAAGTGTTTTAATGGCTAAACATTTAAACCAATTCCTTTATAATAGAATCTCACTTCCTATTTTCTAAACTTAGAAAATAGAAAAATAAGAATATCTATTCTAATCACTCACCAACTCTCACAAGAGTTATACACTTAAAGGAAAGTTTAAGAGCTCAATTGAATGTTTAAGAAAATGATGAATGATAAACAAGTTTTCTTAACCTTTCAATTGAATTCTAAGTTGTGTTTATATAGAAAAATACTTAAAAATATAGTTTTTGGATGTATCAATCATGTCTCCAATTTTTATAATTAATTTTGAATCAATTCTTGGACTTTTGGTAGCTCAAAGGATGCTCACGGGCGGCTCACGAGTGAATAGTGCTCATGAGGGGTGAAAATATATCCGTTGCATTCAAAAATTTCCGTTGGAATGCTATCAAGGGTCTGCTCACGATCAGGTCATGAGCAAACAGCTCGTGAGGAGCGCTCATGAAGGGTGCTGCCATTTTTTGGCAAAAACGTGCTCTAAAGGCTCCATTGACGGACAACTCTTGACCACTTCAAAAGATGCTCGTGAACGGGACTGAAGACAATCGATTCAGCCAAAATATTCTTCATAAAAGTTGTAGATAATTGTTTTATATTTCCATATAACTTTTAATCACCTCAATTAGACATCTTTATCTCAAGATATTGCTGAAATACCAAGAGCTGTGCAAACTGAAATGCAAGCTGCATATGCTGACTTCGACTAAAGATTTGTATACCCAAATGAACTTGGATTTTAACAATAAAGCACAATTTGGAAAGCTAAATATGTCTACTTTAAAAGTTAAGAAGCTCATTTTCTCATTTAAGAGCTCTAAATATATCAAAAGTCTTTTTCAATCTCAGAGGTTCAATCAGCTCGAAAAGTCACGATTCATCCAAAAGTGTGTATGCTTGGTATATGTTTGGTATATAATTCTCTACACACTTAAATGAAATTATTAGTATAAAAATTGTTTTTCAAAGTCCAAAATTAGGAGTTTGATCATGCAAATGGTCAACACAATTATTAGTTAATTTGTGATAATTTTGGAATAATATATGAATAATAAATTTATTTATTATTTTTTAACTTAAATGGCATTTTATTATTTTTGTGATATTAATAAGTGATTTGAATACTTATTTGAAAATTATGCTACTTTAATTGTAAAATGAGAATTTTATTCCATTTATGGATTTTATTAGCAAATATTATTTAAAAACTAAACTTTTATTATTTATTTGGAAAATAAAGGGTTTTAATATTTTTATGAGATATTTTGGTGATTTGAGAAATTATTATATTTTTATATAGATTTTATGATTTTTGGTGAATTATTGAGATTTGTATTACTTTGGATTTTGTTGATGAATTGGTTCTCAATTGGGCAATAATTTTAATTCGAGGGCCCAACCCGAGAATTGAGTGCTATGAATTTTTGAAGTGTGTTTACATGCAGAAATGACTCTATTATTAGTAGAGAGATGTTCATTTTACAGAGGAGACTGCCGAATTTTTGGTAAATTTCTTATAAAATGTGACATCGGCCTGTGTCAAATTTTTGGTTTTAGTAGAGTTTTGTCTTTGGTCAAGTCAGTTTCATCACTCCTATAGTTTTCATAATTCCAAGAATTTTCATGAATTTATTTATTTTATTTTACTAGCGTATTTTAAATAAATATTATTTATTTTAGAGAACTCTGGGATTCGAGTTGTAGCACGAGACAGGAGAGAACGTGTCGCCCGGCACGCTCAACGTGTGAGTTAATTTTATGAAATGTGTATTGTGCGCGTTTTCATTATATGCTCAAGTAATTAAAAATAATAAAGAAATGATTATATAATTGATTTATAAATATATTTATATTGTCATATGCATGATCATTTCTTCTACATTTATAAATAGTAATTGAACACATGCTTAAAGAAAAATTATTTCGTTATGTTTATTTAATTATTATTTAGTCATTTAATTATCATTATTTAATGATTTATTTATTTTATTTTATTATTTATAATTCAAATTGATTTGGAGATAACAGTAGAACATGCTACTTGATGAGTTTTTATCAGGACCGTGTGCACACCGGTAAAATTGAGAGTGAGTGTTGGAGGTTATATGGCTCGGTGATGCTTTGCTCTCGGGCATGATTTATATATTACTAGGGCTGGTAGCTCGGTGATACTTTGCTCTCTGGAACCGCCAGTAAATATTGGCTTAAATGAATTGACTGCGGCTGGTAACTCGATTGATGCTTTGCTCTTGGGAACCAATAATCTTTAAATTATAAGAGAACTAAACGGATATTAGAATAATAGTTTAGGTGTTCTATCAGGTTTTTCGTTAAAATAATTATTTTATATATATTCATACGGGGATTCCATATTAAACTGATTTAAGGGTTATAAAGAGATTTTATATAAATATTATCGAGAAAAGTAAATGATTTTAATAATTATAATTACTTTATTCTATTTTATTTTAAAAAAAGGGTTTTAACAAATGGTTTTAAAATCAGCATACATTTTATAAAGTTCATTCATTCAGTGAGGTCTGATTCCCCTCAACTTATATTTTTCAGGATCTTACAATCAACTTTCTAGTGTTCCCCATTTATGCCAGGTTGATTCTTCATCGTCTGCACTATGTATGTTGAATTGAAATATATAATGTATAACTAAATTCTAGATACCGCAGTAGTTAATTAAAGAACTTGTATTATTTGTATTCTGATTTGAGATGTTGTAATTGAAGAATATTATTTTATATATTTGGTATTGTGCATTTATTATGATTTTATTGTTTAGTGTATTATTTTTATTTTGTGAAAATTTTTTAAAATTTATTATGAGTTTCAGTTACTTTATGTACTTCATTCCCTATTGTCAATCACGTACCTTTCAATTCGGGTCGTGACAGTATAATTTAAGGATAGTACCTGGAGACTTTAATGCCTTTGAGTTTTCCTTTCTGATGCACTTCCAAAATTAATCTTGATAAAAAATCAACAGTGAGAATGAAAAGATAGAGAGATAGTGAATCACCCTGGCACAATCCCCTTTGAGGACGGAAGGAAGGAGTGATGTTGCCCTTGATGAAAATATTATACGTCATCGTTTGAACACATTCCATGATGAGTTTGATCCAATGATGGTGAAAGCCCAGTTGATGTAAGGTTGAATAAAAGAAAGTCCCAACTGACACGATCAAAGGCTTTAGCCATGTCTAATTTCAAAGTAAAAAAACTTTGTTTTCCTTTGAATTTATTCTTAAGAGCATAAATAATTTCATGATTAATGATGATGTTCTCTTGGATGTTCCTTCCACTAACAAAGCCTGTTTGTTGAGGGGTAATGAGTTGTGGCATTAGACTTTTCAAATGATTTGCAAGAATTTTAGATATAATTTTGTACATGTTGTGAAATAAAGATTGAATTACTTATTTTGTTATAGAACTAAACTTGAATTTAGTAGTATTTAACTAGAAGAAAAATATTTTATAGTAGAATGATTTTGAGAGAATTTAGAAAGAGTTTGGAGAGAATTTAGAGAACTATAATATTGAAAGAATTTGGAGAGTAATCTATCTTTTCTTCTTCTTAATCTTCTCATTAATGAATTTCAATCCCTTTATATAGAGATTTTATTTTCACTATTTGAGTACTATTCTCTCACAAGCAATATATTGTTCATTCACAAGCAATATATTGTTCATTCACATTCATAATACTCCCCCTTGAATAACAATATTTTGCAACTGCCTCGTTAAAACCTTGCTAAATAAAACCCAGTGGGAAAAACTTTAGCTTAAGGAAAAAGAGTACAGTGCATGATATTCTCCCCCTCAAGTTGATATGTATAATCTTCCTTCACATAGTATGTAGATGTCGCATTCCAATATCGTGAACGTGCTTTTTAAAGATTGCAGTTGGAAGTGCCTTTGTGAAAAGATCAGCTGAATTCTGGCTAGACTGAATATACTTGATATCTATATAATTGTCTTTTATTAGCTCTTGAGTGTATGAAAAGAATCTTGGAGGTATATGTTTGGTTCTATCACTTTTGATATATCCTTCCCTTAACTGTGCAATGCATGCTGCATTATCTTCATATAAAATTGTTGGATTTTTGTTGACTTGAAAACCACAAGATTCTTCAATATGATGTGTCATTGATCTAAGCCACACACACTCTCTACTTGCTTCATGTAGTGCAATAATTTCAGAATGATTTGAGGAAGTAGTGACAAGCGTTTGTTTCTGGGAACGCCAAGAAATTGCAGTTCCATTATTTGTGAACACATAGCCTGTTTGAGATTTCGCTTTATGAGGATCAGATAAATGTCCTGCATCTGCATAACCAATCAATTCTTGTTTTGAATTGTTAGAATAAAATAAACCCAAATCAACATTTCCTCGAAGGTATCGAAGTATATGTTTGACCCCTTTCCAATGCCTTTTTGTTGGAGCTGAACTGAACCTCGCCAATAAATTAACTGCAAAAGAAATGTCAGGTCTAGTAAAATTAGCAAGATACATTAGAGCTCCAATGACACTGAGATATGGAAATTCAGGACCAAGAATTTCTTCATTTTCTTCACAGGGTCGAAATGGATCAGTTTCAATATTGAGTGATCTAACGACCATTGGAGTACTTAAAGGATTTGCTTTATCCATATTAAAGCGTTTCAAGATCTTTTCTGTGTAATTTGATTGATGCACAAATATCCCATTGTGCATTTGCTCAATTTGTAAACCAAGGCAATACTTGGTTTTTCCAAGATCTTTCATTTCAAATTCTTCCTTTAAGTATACTGTTGCTTCATGGATCTCATTTTCTGTTCCAATGATATTCAAATCATCAACATATACAGCTATAATCACAAATCCGGATATTGTTTTCTTAATAAAAATGCATGGGCAAATAATATTACTCACATATCCTTTATTAATCAAATAATCGCTTAAACGATTATACCACATGCGCCCAGACTGTTTTAACCCATATAAAGATCTCCGGAGCTTGATCGAATACATTTCTTTGGGTTTTGTACTTAATGCTTCAGGCATTTTAAATCCTTCAGGGATTTTCATATAAATGTCACTATCAAGTGATCCATACAAATAAGCAGTCACAACATCCATAAGACGCATTTCTAATTTCTTAGAAACTACTAGGCTAATCAGATACCTGAACGTAATTGCATCCATAACAGGAGAATACGTTTCATCATAATCAATTCCTGGCCTTTGTGAAAAACCTTGAGCTACAAGTCTAGCTTTGTACCTTATTATTTCATTTTTCTCATTTCTCTTTCGTACAAAGACCCACTTGTATCCTACAGGTTTCACATTTTTAGGCATAGGAATAATTGGCCCAAAAACATTTCGTTTGTTTAGTGAGTCCAATTCAGCCTGCATAGCATCTTTCCATTTTATCCAATCATGCCTATTTTGACATTCCATGACTGATTTTGGTTCAGGATCATCTTTGTCATTTATGATTTCACATGCAACAGTATATGACAATGTTTCATGACTTTCTTTATTTTCTATTTCTTCAGGGATATTTTCCTCGCTATCAATATGATTATCTACTCCCTTTCTCTTTCGAGGATTTTTATCCTTAGAACCAATTGGTCTTCCACGCTTCTGGCGTGTTTTAGACTCATGAGTGTCTTTATTCTCAGATTTTATTTCTGGAATTTCAATACGAGCAGGAGCATTGGCTGCTGGTATATATGATTTAGTCACTCTTTTTGTATCAGTAAATGCATCTGGCAATTGATTTGCAATTGCTTGTAAGTGCACAATCTTTTGCACTTCTAATTCACATTGTTTTGTGTGAGGATCCAGATGCAATAATGATGGTTCATTCCATGAAATATCCCTTTTCACTTCTTTCTCCCCTTTTCCTAATGTTGGGAAAACAACCTCATTAAATTGGCAATCAGCAAAACGTGCTGTAAAAACATCACCAGTTAGAGGTTCAAGATATCTAATAATCGAGGGTGTTTCAAACCCAACATAAATTCCCAATCTTCGTTGAGGACCCATTTTTGTGCGCTGAGGTGGCGCAATGGGTACATATACTGCACAACCAAAAATTTTGAGATGGGAAATATTTGGCTCTTGACCAAATGCCAATTGTAGTGGGGAGTATTTATGATATGCACTAGGTCTGATGCGAATTAATGAAGCAGCATGTAGGATTGCATGACCCCAAACTGAAATGGGAAGCTTTGTTCTCATTATTAATGGTCTAGCAATAAACTGAAGTCGTTTAATCAATGATTCAGCTAAACCATTTTGAGTATGTACATGGGCAACGGGATGCTCAACAATGATCCCAGTAGACATACAATAATCATTGAATGCTTGAGATGTAAATTCACCAGCATTATCAAGTCTTACCCTCTTGATTGTATAATCAGGGAATTGTGCTCGTAATTTAATAATTTCAGCAAGCAACCTTGCAAATGCAACATTACGAGTTGACAATAGACACACATGTGACCATCTACTAGATGCATCAATTAATACCATAAAATATCTGAATGGTCCACATGGTGGGTGAATTGGCCCACATATATCACCTTGAATTCTTTCAAGAAACATAGGTGATTCATTTTGAATTTTAGATGGTGAAGGTCTCAAGATTAATTTTCCAAGAGAACAAGCTGTACATGGCATTTCATTTGATTGAGGAATTCTTTGCCCCTTCAAGGGATGCCCATGTGAATTCTCAATTATCCTTCGCATCATTATTGATCCAGGATGACCTAATCTGTCATGCCATAAATTTATTATTGAAGGATCATAAGATTTTTCTTTTACTGCCATATTTGATTCAATTACATGTATATGCATGTAATGCAATCCAGTAGGGAGTTTTGGCAGTCTTTCCAATACTTGCATTTTTCCTGATTCATAGGAAACTATATTTAAATATTTGTTACCATTTATAGTAATAGATTGGGTATCACACCCATTTCGATATATGTCATCAAAACTCAACAAATTTCTTGTTGATTTTGGTGAAAACAAAGCTTCATCAATTATAAACTTTGTTCCATTTGGTAACATAAATTTAGCTTTGCCAATTCCTTCAATCAGATCTACAGGACCTGATATTATTTTTACAACTGCCTTTGTGGGCTTTATTTCAGAGAAATAATCTCTATTTTTCAAGATAGTATGTGTAGTACCACTATCTGGTATGCAGAGATCTCCAATATTGTCTTTATGTTGAGTACAATCCATATTAAACTTCAAAATAGATAAACACAAAATTAATCAATTAAGGTAAAAACATAAAATAATTATAAAGTAGGACATTTTATTTAATTTAAAAATAACATACATAACAATAACATATTCTTCAGAATCAAATAAGTAATAACAATATACTTAAAATTATAGATGTCTCAATTTCCATTGTCAGTAAAATCATCAGTAAAATCAGAAACATCTAAATGAGTTGTATCATTAACATGAGTATGATGCTCATTGAAGTTTATTTCCTTTTCTTTGCCTTTCAATGATGCCTTATAAAGTTGGCAAAGATGTGGTGGTGTTCGACAAATTCGTGACCAGTGTCCTTTACTACCACATCTGAAACACACAGTTTCAGACTTATATTGAGGCCTTTCTTGAACACCACTGATGACTGATTTTAACTTCTTTTGAGGTTGAGTCTGAGTTTGTTGTGGAGTATTACTATATTTATTTCCATGACCATGGCCAAAGAATTGACCTCTTCCACGTCCACGACCTCTACCTCTCCCACGTCCACGGCTATTATAATTTTTATATCTGGAATAATTTGTAGCATTTGCTTCTGGAAATGCTATTGAGCCAGTGGGACGGGACTGATGATTTTTCATCAAGAGTTCATTATTTTTCTCAGCTACCAGTAGGCATGAAATTAGTTCAGAATATTTTTTAAATCTCTGCATCCTGTATTGTTGTTGCAGTGTAACATTTGATGCATGAAATGTGGAGTAAGTTTTCTCCAGCATATCCTCATCTGTGACTGTTTGTCCACAGAATTTTAATTGTGATACTATTCTGAACATTGCAGAATTATAGTCACTCACTTTTTTGAAATCTTGAAAGCGTAAAGCTCTCCATTCATCAGTGACTACTGGTAGTATTACATCTCTTTGATGATCATATCTGTCTTTTAGATCCTTCCAAAGAACACTTGGATCTTTGACAGTCAAATATTCACATTTTAATCCTTCATCAAGATGACGACGGAGAAAAATTATAGACTTGGCCTTATCTTGCAATGAGGTGTTATTATTTTCTTTTATGGTATCAATTAACCCCATTGATTGAAGATGCATTTCTACATCTAGAATCCAAGACATATAATTTTTTCCCGTGATGTCAAGAGCAACGAACTCAAGCTTTGCTAGATTTGTCATTATGATAACTAATAAAAAAAATATAACTCAATTAGAATTCATAAATTTGATGACTACTAAAAAAAATCAAACATGATCAGAATTTACTAATTAATTATATCATGAATGAATATTGCAAGAAATAATAGTGGTACAAAAAATGATACAATAATACTTGAAATTATATCAAATAGAAAATCATCTTCCATATTAATTATTCCTAAAACAATTATAATAGTCATGATCAAAACACAAATATAAATATACCAAATCATGTTTACAATTTAGAGTAAAGAGAGAAAGAGAAAATGTATGAATTTGTGTGAATGAATAACATTTATAGCTCATCTATTTATAATGAAAAATATAGCCGTTTATTACCGTTATATTACCGTTGGTAATACAAATATAGCCGTTAGAAATTTTTTTTTTTTTTTTTAATATAATATATTGAGAAATAAATTGTATAAAGTAAAATCAATAAATAATGTTGATATGATTATTTATAGCAAGTGAATTAACATAACGATATGTATAAATATGGGGCAAAACCGTCCATTAATATAAAATGGGGTATAGCCTTCCATTAACATAAATAATAAAAAAAATAAATGTGCATAAATATAAATTGGTAGGAGGCATAGCCATCCATAAGGTTAGAACCATTTCTAGCAATATTTGCATCAATGGTGTAGTTAGTAAAACAAAATAAAAATAACAATTAGTATAAAGTTAGATTGAAGAAATAAATATAAATATATAAATTAGTAGGAGGCATAGCCATCCATGATAATATATAATCAACTAATATATTCATAAATATTAAATATTAAGAAATATGTACCTTATTATTTTGATCGAGAGCTCCTCGTGCTGATAACGTGTTGTGAAATAAAGATTGAATTACTTATTTTGTTATAGAACTAAACTTGAATTTAGTAGTATTTAACTAGAAGAAAAATATTTTATAGTAGAATGATTTTGAGAGAATTTAGAAAGAGTTTGGAGAGAATTTAGAGAACTATAATATTGAAAGAATTTGGAGAGTAATCTATCTTTTCTTCTTCTTAATCTTCTCATTAATGAATTTCAATCCCTTTATATAGAGATTTTATTTTCACTATTTGAGTACTATTCTCTCACAAGCAATATATTGTTCATTCACAAGCAATATATTGTTCATTCACATTCATAATAGTACACATAATTACAACAACTTATAGGCATGAATTCTCCAAAAGTCTCACGGTGTTTGTTCTTTGGAATGAGGATTATGGTAGTATGATTGATTGATGGCGGAAGCTTACCATGAATAAAGAATTGCTTGACTAATTAAGCAACATCTGCTAAGACAGTATCCCAATGATTTTGATAAAAAGCACCAAGAAAGCCATTAGGTCCAGGAGATTTCAACTTCCCCATACTGAAAGCTGCATGTTTTATTTCCTTATCTGTAACTTCTCTTAAAAGAGACTTGTTCATATTTTAAGTGACAAACTTAGGAATTATATGGTAAAAAGCAGGATCAATATAAATAGGATGCTATATAAAAAGATTTTGAAAATGTTGAACAGCTAGGAATTTAATCTAAGCTTCATTTATGATCTAAGTGTCGTGTTTATCTTTGATCTTACAAATTTGATTTTGTTGGCGCTGGTGAATAGCTGTAAGATGAAAGAATTTGGTATTTTTATCTCCCTCCTTCAGCCATTGTATATGAGATCTCTGTTTCCAAAAAATTTCTTCATCAAGCCACAATTTAGATATCTTATCTTGAACCATATTAGCCTCATTCTTATCAATTTCCAAAAAATCACCTACTAAAGCTTGCTCATATTTTTCCTTTAAGCAATTGATTTCAATATTAATAGAGTGATTAATAGACTTAATTCATTCAATAAGATGAGTACGTAAATTGATCAACTTATTTTCAAAAAGTGAAAGCTCTGTTCTAATATTACTACTGTCACTCCAGGATTGTTCAATAGTCTCCTTCCAGCCAGCAGCATTCTCCCATTTCACTTTATACATGAATCTTCCTTTACATTTGGGAAGCGCAGGTGAAGTATGAATAACAAAAGGTCGATGGTCTAACCCCATAAAGCATTTATGAATAACTATAGCACGTTCAAAAAGCAATCTCCAGTTTGAATTTCAGAGCGCTCTATCAAGTCTGGCCTGAATATTTCTACTACCCATTTGCTTATTATGCCAAGTATATTTTCCCTCATTAAAGCCCAGATCAAGAAGAGAGCAATAATCTAAGAGATCATTAAAAGGTTTTAATTGAGAGTAGGTCAGTGGATTACCTTTAAGCTTTTCATCTTCAGATAAACAAGCATTAAAATTGCCAGCTAGTAGCCATGGTGTCATATCATCTTGATGAAGATTGTAAATCTGATCCCATACTATTTGTCATTATTCTCTTCGAGGACTACCATATACTCCCATAAATTACCATTTTACAACTTCTTGAATCTCAACATCTATAAAGTTAACCGATTTTCCTCGAATATATATTTTCCAATCATCTAACAACCATAAACAAAGCCCTCCCGATCTACCTTGTGGATAAAAATATTCATTGTGAGAAAAACCCAAATTGATGCGCAGCTTCTCAATGTGAGATCTCATCTGTTTTGTTTACATAAGGAAGCACAACTTTGGTTTGATTCTAAATACTAACTTTCTATGCACATTGATAGTGAAAGGATTTCGTAATCCTTGGTAATTCCAAGTTAGGATACTCATTAGGTTATCAACTGAAGAAAAAAGACTAGAAAGATAAGACTCTTTAAGAGAGCACAGGGAATACTGCAGGTGAAGAAAAGTGTAGAAGAGAACTATAAAGTAAAAGCTCTAGTTCAACGAAACAAGAGCACTAGATCATTGTAATCATTATCATAGATATCACCATAAAAATAGAGAAGCTGGAAATGGCACCAGAAAACTATAGGAGCTATAGTACCATAGAAGACTCTTCTAGAGATATCTTACAACTTTTCTTACTAATACCCAATCTTCTTAACAAAAGCATGTGACATATGAATTAGACTTATGATAATATAAGAAGTTTATTATAACCAATCATCCCACCAATTTTACTGGCTTTATACTTTTCAAATCTTTCTCTATCGGTGCATGAGAGTTTATTTTTTATTTTGTGTTTTTTATTTTTTTTTTTTGCCATAATATATCTACAACCTTTTGTGCTTAATAAAATTTGTTAGTTTGACACTTTATTTTACAGTTCTGTTATTTTAACATTTAAACTCGTGTAAAATTCACTAATTTAATTACATAATCATATCATCCCATCTACTTGTCACTTTTTGTTAATTTAATAGGTAATTTTCACCCACCGTACTCAACATTTAGACCTACTACTACTATGGTGCCTAACTTTCAATTTGTAACTTAAAACCACCCAATCTTTATATCCACTACCACTAAAGTGTTCATAGTGATTTTCTAGTTAGTAAGGATGACATAGCACACACGTGGTTGATGATGTGTATGGGAGAATGCTGAACTGATGTGTTGTAATAGGTCATGTCAGTCTAATGGAACACGTGGCAACATGTTATACCACATGTACAATTTTTAAATTATTATTTTTTTAACTTTCTTTTTTTTATCCCTTAATAATTTTTTTTTCACTTGCTCTTCCTAGCTCTGTCAAGCACCAAAGCCTTCAAACCAGATCCATTAATCAAACATTTTCAATTAACAAAAAAAAAACTTCAAAATTATGTCTTTGGTTGGTTAATTTCATAACCAAATTTGAAATTTCACAAAAATTCTCTCACCACTAGCCAAACATAACTCAAATCAAGAATAGGGAGCTTTAGTTCCTGTCCTTGATCAATCCTTGCCCACCAAAAGACTATCGTCAGATCTCAATGAACTCTCACTTATCGATAATGCCACTATTGCCACTGTTGATAGCACTTCAGTTTTTTTTTAAACAACAAAAGTTGATTAATTTGATATTAAAATTGTTAGAGGGAACTATTTTAATGTTTATTGTTTTTTATTGTTGTTAATGATGTTATTGTGTTACTGTTCTTGTTATTTTTGGAGAACTTGAATGGTGGTGATGTCTTGAATGATGGTGATGGGCGGTAATGGTACTGTTGTTACTATTGTTACTTTAGTGGTTACAATGGTGTTACAAGGGTCAAGGACATGAAAGAGCAGCAGTGGTAGAGGCAGTTATTGTGGAATTCAGGTTAATTTCCACCAATAATAACAAATTCACCTCGAGAACTATTACACAGGTAACTAGAGTGAAAATGATTGTACTAAAAAATCACCCCAAGGTAGATTCTCAAGAAAGTATGGTGGATCATAATTGTTCACTTAAATACTAACCTTCTAAATAAAATTTTACTAAGACAAGTAATTTAAAAGCACAATAATTCATGACAACTATACCTGACAATAACTATTAAATAGACATAAAAGAGAATACCAAAATTTAACAAGGTTCAGTCAATTATGTTTACGTCCTCAGACACTACCAAAATAATATTTCACCTACTTAAGGAAATATTTACAAAAGAGAGAAAAAGAATAAAATTGCCTAAATATAGGAGAGAATGCAATTTTAGGATGGAAAGGATAATTTTAACAAAGTGGGGAAGAGTCCTTTTATAGCCTAAAGACTCCTCCAATTTTTTCCAAAATTCCAATATGGGAATTTTAATATAAAACTAATAAATCTCTACCTTGAAAAATTTTCATACAATTTTCTCATAAATCCCATCTTTAGTAGTGTCTACAAATTCTAATTTTTAACAATATTGATTAAGTCTAAATAATGTTTAAACTTGACCGCAGTTACCACTTTTGTCATCATATCAGCAGGATTCTCAATGGTACGAATCTTCTGGATTATGACTCTATCTTCTTATTGAATCTCCCATATAATGTGATATCGAACATCGATATGCTTTGTCCTTACATGATAAACTTGGTTCTTTTCTAAATGAATAGCACTCTAATTATCACAATGCACCTTGATGTGCTTCTACTCCATTCCCAATTCACCAAGCCACCCCTAAAACCAAATTGCCTCTTTTACAGCCTCTGTAATTACCATATACTTTGCCTCTATATTAGACAAAGCAACTATTGACTGTAAGGTGGACTTGTAACTGACTGGTGCCTTTTCAAAAGTAAACACATAACCAGTAGTTGATCGATGCTTGTCTAAATCACTAGCGTAGTCAAAATCACAATACCTAACTACACATTGATCATCTTATCAGTCTAGCTGAAATACCAAACCAATATCTACGGTGCTTATAATATACCGTAAAATCCATTTCACTGCTTGTCAATGCTCCTTTTTAGGATCATGGATGTACCTGCTCACAACCCTAACTGCCTATGAAATATCGAGCCTCGTACACACCATTGCATACATCAAACTACCAACAGCACTTGCATATGGTACCTTTGATATGTATTCCCATTCTACATCATTCTTTGGTGACATGGATGCACTAAATTTGAAATGAAGAGCAAATGATGTACTAACTGGTTTTAACTTCTTATTCATGCCAAAATGTTTTAGTACCTTCCTCATATATTCTTTTTGAGACAAATAAAGCCTCCCTAATTTCCTATCTCTAGACATTTCCATGCCAATAATCTTCTTTACTTCACCGAGATCCTTCATCTCAAACTCCCTATTCATTTGAGTCTTTAATTTCTCAATTTCTATATGACTGCTAGAAGCTATCAATATATCATCAACATAAAAAAGACTATATATAAAGGATCTGTCTTGTAGCTTGCGTAAATACACACAATGATCATATTTACTTTTCATGTACTTTCACCCTACCATAAACTTGTTGAATTGTTTGTACCACTGCCTCAGAGATTGATTCAATCCAGACATTGATTTTTCTAATTTGCATACCATCTTCTCTTTTCCAGCAACTTTGAATCCATCTGGCTGAGTCATGTAGATTTCCTCATCTAAGTAATGTAAAAATGCAGCTTTTACATCCATTTGAACTAGTTCCAAATCTAAGTTCACTACCAAAGCCAACAAAATTCTAATGGAGGAATATTTTACAACTAGAGAAAATACTTCATTATAATCAAATCCCTTCCTATGAGCATAGCCTTTAGCCACCAATCTTTCTTTGTAGTGAACATTATCTTTGTTAAGAAATCCCTTTTTCTTTGCATATACCCATTGGCACCTAATTGCCTTTTTTTCCTTCGAAAGACTAGCTAGTTTCCATATCTGATTCTTTTGAAGGGACTATATTTCTTCATTCATGGTGATCCTCTACTTATCATTATCTGAACTTTGGACTGCTTTATTATAACTAGTAGGAATGTCATCAATTGTAATTGGTGATGCAGAAACGACCATATTACCATATCAAGCAAGTTGTCTAATGGTCCTCTTTCCTTTTCTTAATGTAATTTATTCATATTGTTATGGAGGTTCTTAGGTCTAAACCTCTTCCTCATTTGGCTATGGAGGTTTTTGGATCAGAACCTCTTCTTCATTTAACTCTTCTTCTACCGTAGGAGAGTCATCATCAGTTTCTTCATTGGTTAGGTCAATTCTTTTGCCATCAAACTTCATTACAAATCTAGTATTTATCACAACATTTCTTGCCAAAATTAAAGATGATGAAGCTATCAATGTTGATGTTGTCTGTCATTTCTATTATAAATTCTATTTAATAATTATTGATGCGGAATGCCAATTGGCCCAAGAAAATTTTTTTGATTTGGAAGATCAATCTAAGCTGCAACCGTAGAGCATACGAAAATAAACCAAGAGCTCTGATACCAATTGTTATGGAATTCGGGTTAATTTGTACCAATAATAACAAATTCACTTTGAGAACTATTGTGCAGGTGACTAGAGTGAAAATGATTGTACTAAAAAAATACCCTAAGGTAAATTCCTATAAAAGTGTGGTGGGTTACAATAGTCTACTTAAATACCAACCTCCTAAACAAAATTTTACCAAAATAATTAATTTAAAAGCACAATAATTCATTACAACTATACCCGACAATAACTATTAAATAGACATAAAAGAGAATATCAAAATTTAACAAGGTTCGATCAATTATGCCTACGTCCTCAAATACTACCAAAATAATATTTCACTAACTTGAGGAAATATTTACAAAAGAGAGAGAAAGAATACAATTGTCTAAATATAGGAGAGACTACAATTTTGGGATGGAAGGGATAATTTTAACAAAGGGGGGAGGAGTCCTTTTATAGCCTAAGGACTCATCCAATATTTTTCAAACTTTCAATGTGGGAATTTTGACATAAAACCAACAGTAGCAACATCGTGAGCCTGAGAAGGAGAAGCAACAACGACGTTACTTGAAAGGATATGAGATTTAAGAAGCAGTAGCGATGTTGTGAGTGTGAAGATTTGAGATCTTCTTCTTTTTAGTTGGAATGTCGTTGTTGCTATTAGATCATACCATTCAAACGTTGTTGCTGATAGTTTCAGGAATCTTGAATTTTGAGTTCACTAGTCTCGCTTCCGTCTTCTATATTGCTTGAAAACTTGCCTATGGCTGAAAATGTTATAGGAGATGTTAGTAGTAAAATTGTTATGAAAGCAAGTGCAAATAGGTTTTGTATAATATGTTGATGATCATGGAACTCATAGTTAAAGAAAAGCACCTCGAAAAGGTATCAAGTTCTGCAACAAGAAAAGTAACCCAAAGGGTATTAAGCTCTACAACTTGTCTATAAGTGCAAGCTAATGAAGAATTCAATTGCATCACTTGAAATAGCTCTCATCCTCGTTGATTTTGGAGAACTTGATTAGAAAATATTCAAGTTGATTGTTGTTGATTGATTAAATGTGTATTTGATTTTAATTTTTAAGTTTTTTTTTTTAGTTAAATTGAAGTGTTTGGATGATGGAAAAATGAAGGAAAAAACAAGAAAAGTAAAAGAAACAAAACAAAAGTTTAAAAGAAAAAAGAAAAAATACTTTGAAAATTGTACACGTGGCATGACATGTTGCCACGTGTTCCATTAGATTGACATGACCTATTACAACACGCCAGCTCAGCATTCTCCCACACACATCATCAACCACATGTATGCCACGTCATTCTCAATGGCCGAAAAATTACTTAGACACTTTATTGGTAGTGTATACAAAGGTTGGGAGGTTTTAAAGTTACAAATTGAAAGTTGGGTACCATGGTGATAGTAGACCTCAATGTTAGGTACCATGAGTGAAAATTACCCTTAATTTGACATATTTACTTGTAATTTTTTGTTAATCAAACTCGTAATATGTGACATATATTAATTTATTATTTCATATCACATGTATTGATAGGTATTTTAAAATTAAATTTTAAGTAAATTCAAATGTTGAAATGGTAAAACTGTAAGTTAAAGTGTGACATATGGATTATGTTGTTTTTTTTATAAAATGACGTTGATGACCACCCAAACGCCCCAATTCAATATAGAATTGTTCTAACATCAGCAGCTAAAGCCAATTCAAAAGCCAGATGTCAATAAAATAGTACCATTCACCATATCCAGTTGAATATCCATCAAGTTGCTTCTAACAAAACAACTCCACTGATAAAATATGGATTGTTTCATATAAAATTATATTTTTCTTCCATAAAGCTTTATAGTGGCTATAAAAAATAAAAAAGACAAACGAATATATTATTCATGTAGCGGCCGTGACATGAATCTTGACGCATAAAATATATAATCGATCGATCGATGGATACACATATCAAGAAACAAAACAAAAAAGAATAATAGTAAATTATTATTTATATACATGAATGATATAACTCCATAGTAAAAAAGGAAATAATCTCCATAATATAAGTGTATGATAAGAAGCAAAATCGAATAAAAAAGAAAAAAAAAAGGAAAAAACAAAAGAATAATAACAATAAGATCAGCAAATGAAACTGTAAATGTCTCAAATATCAAGAAATGAAAGTGATGAAAGACTCAAATATCAGGAATCATGATCAATAATCCCAGTCGCACTTCTTAGTCTGAAAAGGAGTATTAGCGTTGACAGGAACCTTCAAGTCGCACTGGATCTTGGGCTTGAACTTGCCAACCTTAATGGCACCAATCTTGAATCTAATCCTTAAGTACAGTGTGACATCAATATTGTAAATTCCAGAAGTAGTATTCTTTTGATTAAACTCGGTCAGTTCCTCACCAGAAAGAAACATCAACTGCTGTCCTTTAAATGAAGGAGTCAAGATGCTGGTGTTCTTGTGTCCTTGATAAAATGAATTCAAGGGAGCATAACCAAACCTCTGGTCTTCGTACTCGGCTCTTGCCTCTATTCTATCATAGTAGATGCCGATCTTCTTGTTGGGGTTACGCACTGTGATGTTGAGAGCTAGGTTATAGTTGAGAGTGTTGTTGTCAAATCTGAACTCAGAGAGAGTAGCTTCTGTGACATGGAACTTGACTTTGTTAGGACGTACTACGAGCCAGAAAATGAAGACAGCAATACCAAGAACCACCACGATGGTGATGATGATTTTGAGCAGGCAACTCAAGAGACAACAGCCACACCCACAGGAGCCGCGGCCAGGACGATGGTAGTGTTGTGGTGGTGGTGGAATTGCAGGGCCGTAGTAGGCTCCGTTCAATTGAGCTTGCTTCTCCGCCATGAGAATCAAGAACCAAGAACCAAGAAAGCTAAAAGAAGCAAAGAAAGATAAAGATTTAAAGATTCAAGAATGGAGAATGAAGAAAATGGATTGTGAGATGAAAGAAAAGGGTAGTGTCGTGGGGGGTTTTAAATAGTAGAGTAGAGAGTTGTAGAAAACTAAACACGCAAGTTAGCCGTGTCATTAGACGCGGTTGCTTTGAGAGACTTGAATAGGAAATTAACGACAAGTCCTACGAAAAGAGATGCAACCTCAGGAAGTTTCCCATGCGAAGACCAAAGATATTTTTAGGCATTAATTATTTATTTAGTTGCCATTTGCTGCTGCTGGGTAGCTTCTGTTCACTGCCATTGACTTCTTGTGCCTCTTGGCTTGCTATGTCACTTTCAATTTTGTTCAAATACTTTCTTTTAGTTATATACATTATTTATGGTTGTTTTCAAGTTAAAGAGGCAATCTTAGATTGTTTTTGACGAAGTCTATAACACTCCACCGAGGTTTAAGAAAATTTTGTAGTACTCGCATTTTTCCACATATATATACATATATTACGTATGTCTTATCATTTTCTTAACATTTTTTTAATTAATAGAAAAATATAAAATGATTTAAATATTAATTAATTGTATTACTAAAAGATACTTGTTCTAATTTAGTTTTTTATTAATAGAAATGTGACATCTAAATTTAGTAAAACTCATTTTCAATCCCTTAAACTTGAGAAATTCTAAGATTTGCTGCATTTTTAAGTTTTTTTTTTCAATTTAGTCAAATTAATTATCAATTCAAAAGACATTATATAATTTTTATTAAAAATTGTTTAAATTTAATCAATTGAAAATTAATAATTCATTCTTTTAATGCATTTAAATTAAAAAATATATATTTTTATTTTTAATTATAAGAACTTTAATTTATTTTTATGTTAAAGAATATTTTTAATAATAATTGAATATAGTGAAAAATATATGTTTTGTTTAAAAATTTATTAAAAAAATCAAAGTTGAAAATTTTAAAAAGAATATTAAAAATATTTTTATATTTTTGATATATAATATGCTTAATGATGAGCCAAATTTTATTTTTCAATTATTTTTATACTTATCAGTATTTCTCATTGTAATTCATAATTATTAATGTTGAAATATTTTATTAAATATTATAGGCAAACATACTTATCTTTTACAAACTCCCATTAATGAAGATCAAAATTTATATTCAATATTTAAGGATCGAGAGGAAGGTATCAAACTCAAGATTTACATTTCGTAAAGTAAAATTCTACCATTATATTGAACACTTTATACTTAATTAAAATTTACTTATACTTTATTAACTTTATTAAGCATGTTAAATATAGCTAAAAGTTAATATTTTTGTTAAATTTTTAGTATGTTGAATTTATATTTTACCAAATACTAATTATAAACGATGAAATAATAAAATTATGAATAATAAATAATTTTTCTATTAATAATAAAATCTACTAATTTGAACTATCAGATAAGCATAGACTGGTCTTTGTTATTTTGATTATTGTGATTGTGATAATTGTTATGCTGCATCCTACTCTGATGATGATGAGAAGAAAAAGAAAAAGAAGAAGTCTCCAGAAAAAAATAGTGAAAAGGAATTCAGAAGAAGATATGAAGATGGAGATTCGAGCATCTGCACTCTGGGACAACCTTCAGGAAAATATGATTATCTTGTATCATATTCTCCTCCTGCTTGGTACAAACCACCAGCTACTCAAAATATTCCTCCTGAACCTTGCAAACCTCGAATACCTCCTTCCCAGCCAAAACCTAAGACAACTCCTCTCCCATGTTACAAAAAAGCTTTGAAATGGATAAGAAAAGAAAACTCAGCTGAGATTCAAAAGCCAAAGTCTTTACCCCAAATCTGTATGTTCCAACCCACAGATTTTCCTCCTTTAGCCAAAGAAACAAAAAACCAAATTACCATGCAACCTTTTATCCTGGAATCAAATATTGTTGATGCAGATGGCAGACCTAGACAAACAACTCCGGCTGAAGCAGTAGTCAACTGGCAGACACAAAATGCTTGTGCTCAAAATCAAAAATTGAAGCTTATTGAAGAAAAGATTGATGGAGTTGCTGAACATATGAATTTGGCAGAAAAAAAGTTCCAGGCCTTTGAAAAACGAATGACAGCCGTTCATACGGAATTACAAAGGCAGATAGAGATGAAGCACCAGGAACTTATGCGAATTATCAGCAACAAAGGCACATTGAATAGCATTTCAATGAAAGAAACAGAAATTTTAAACTTGAAAGCCCAGGTTGACCAACTTGAAAAGGATCTTAAAAGAAAGAAAGAAGAGTTGTCCTCACAAACCTCTTCAAAATCCTTCTCTCCAGATCCTTTGGGTCTTTTGTACAGCCCTTATTCAATTCCCAGTTCACCATACACAGCTTCTTCCACCCAATCTTTATTTCCTGCACCAACAGCCCCCTTGAATATTCCTCCAAATTTTCAAGGATTCAAATCCTCATCAAAAATCCCCTCTCAAACACAGTCCTCTGATGAAACAACAGCAAAGAAAGGAAAAACAGTCCATTTCTCTCAAACTGAGAAACCTAAAACAACACCTTCTGAATCATTACCAAAAAATACCTCGCCAACCTCATCACCAAAAAAGCCAGAACACCCTCTAATGATGGTGAACCCTATCTCTTCCTTTTTGGAAAAATGTGCTGAAAATGTCATGCCCAACTTTTCAATTGAACCTGATTCAAAAGAAAGTCTATCTTCTGAATCTTCAGAAAGTGACTCTGACTTGGATTATTAAATACCTTACCAATTGATGGCTGATGATGCTACATCTTCTAGAGGACCTCAAGTTGAAGAAGTTGATGAGCCAGAAGAAGAATATGAACAGCCCAGGACACCGCAGCCAAATCCGCAGACAAATTTCAAAAAAAATACCAGAAATTACTTCACCCTGGATGATGTTCCTCCTTCACAATACAGGAATAGATTTCTGGAATTTAGAGCATGGATAGCTGGACAAATGCTTATTCCTGGAGCAGAAATCAGGGTTGTTATTGAAACATTTCTTGCAAAAATGGTGGGAAAGCTAGCAAACTGGTATGCTTCTCTCAATGCTTATGCTAGAACCCAGTTGATGGATGCCACATCACCGGAAGATTTCCTAGGACTCTTGCATTATGAGTTCTTAGGAAAATGGGATGATGATCTTGAAGTTGCACGAAAGGAGTATTACCAGATGAAATGTTGTTCACTACAAAGGAAAGATCTAGAAAGACATTTCCAAAATATGTCTACTAGATTTTACCTGTTAGGAGGCACTGCTAATCCTGATTTAAAACAAGCTTTTTTGGCTTCTATTCCTGAGATTCTTGCCTCTCGAATGTTTTCAATCCTTCAACAATCAAATTACAAAGTTGGAGATGTGCCAATGGGACATTTGTATCAGATCATGATTCAGGCTCATACATAGTTATGTGATCAAAGGAAAATGATTAAACTGTATCTGGGCAGTAAGAAGAATCCTTTGGGAAAACTTTCATGTGATAGGCCTGATTTGCATATCAAATGCAAAGATATTGATGTCTGTGTCTGTCCATCAAAGAAGAAGAAACATTTTTTCAAACTAAAGAAGAAAGGGAAAAGATCCAAGTTTAAGAAGTGGAAGTATTACAAGAAGAAAAAGTTCCGTGGCAAAGAAAAAACTGACAAATGCTACATCTGTGGAAAAAAGGGTCATTTTGCAAAAAGCTGCCCTTCAAAAACAAAGAAGACTGAGCAAATGATTCAACAAATTCAGCAGATCACTAAAGTAGACTTGAATGATGCTGATCTTGAGTCTCTCTTTTCAGAAGAAGAAGAAGCTTCACCAGAATGTGTTTTTGCTATAGGCCAAGAGACAGACTCAGAAATTTCCAGCTCTGAAACAGAGTCCTGGAATGACCAGTTCTTAATTGGTGGTGATAACAGAGACATGATAGCCCTAACTCATGAAAAACACCCAATACCTTTGTTCCTTATCCAAATTTACCCAACCAGTTATTCCAAACCCGTAAAACTTGTGGCCTTGATCGACACTGGAGCCAAAACTACCATTCTCAACCCAAAAGCCTTACCTAAAGAATGTTGGAAACATCATTCTGAGTATTTCTCTACAGCTAATGGAGAATTACTTGAAACTAGCCTTAAAACTAGACACCCAATAAAGATCCAATTCTTTCCAAATTGTTACACCTGGACCCATGTTCTTGGATCCTCTTTACCTGGAAAAGATATTGTCATTGGCTTTGATGTCTATTGGAAGATGAAAGACTTGAGAATTCTTCCAAATGGACTCAAGTTCAAGAAATACTTTCAACCATTCACCAATATTTCATCTATCCTTTTTGTTGACCAAACCATTTCTCAACCAAACCTTCAAACTATTCATGAGTTATTATTGAAAGAATGTAGTGCTCAGTCTCATACAGAGTTTCTTCAAAAATGCTCATCACCATTGTGGAAAAATGAGGAGTCCTTCATCTCCTTACCTTTCAAACAAAATGAAGACGTCAACCCAACAAAGGCAACTCATCCAGGAATGACTCCCTCTGATCTTAAATTGGCAATTGAAGAATGCAACCAATTGGAAGACCAAGGCCTGGTTACTCCCACAAAATCAGAATGGGCATGCCAAGCTTTTTATGTAAACAAAAGATCATAACAAGTTCGTGGGAAGAAAAGATTGGTGATCGACTATCAGCCTTTGAATTTCTTCCTCAGGGATGATAAATTCCCTTTGCCAAAAATTTCCTCATTATTTGCATTTTTGGCGGGAGCTAAAATCTTTTCAAAATTTGACTTGAAGGCTGGATTTTGGCAACTTGGAATTAAAGAAGAAGACAGATACAAAACGGGCTTTTGTATTCCAAATAGACACTATCAATGGAATGTGCTGCCTTTTGGACTCAAAGTAGCCCCATCACTATTCCAACGGGCTATGACCAAAATCTTTGAGCCCATCCTCTCCAGCGCCCTTGTTTATATTGATGATATTCTTTTATTTTCTGCAGATATAAAAGCCCATGAGAAACTGCTCCAACAGTTTGCTACTCTTGTACGACATTATGGTGTCATGCTTTCACCCACCAAAATGTTCATTGGCCAAACAGAGATAGATTTTCTTGGAATGAAATTCAAAGAAGGGAAGTATCTTCCAGGTCCTCATGTTGCAACAGAACTAGATAGATTTCCAAAAGAGAATCTTTCTGTCAAACAAATCAGATAAGTTCTTGGCATTATCAATTATCTCAGGGATTTTATTCCTCACTTGACAAAGAAGACAGCCCCTCTCAGAGCTCTTCTAAGAAAGAATCCTCCACCATGGTCCTCAGAACAAACAGAAGCTTTTGAACAACTCAGAACTTGCACAAAGAATCTTCCTGATCTTCAGATTCCCTCAACAGGAAAAAGAATTCTTCAAACAGATGCAAGTGATCAATTTTGGGGAGCTATTCTTTTAGAGGAGGATGACAATAAGAAAAAACGAATTTATGCTCATGCCAGTGGAAAATTCACAAATGCAGATGCCATTATCACTCAACCTTTAAAGAGGTCTTGGCAGTTAAATATGGCATAAAAAAGTTCGAATTCCATCTGATTGGTCATCATTTCAAAGTTGTGATGGACTGCTCATCATTTCCAAAAATGCTTGAATTCAAAGGAAAGATTCTGCCCCATCCTCAACTCCTCAGAATGAAGGAATGGTTCAGTAAGTATGACTTTGAAGTAGAACACATCAAAGGGGAGGATAACCTGTTACCAGATCTTTTAAGCAGACCACCTTTCTCTTGTGAAAAACCCTTTCAGCTAAAAGTTCTTCCCGTGATATACATGTATCAAACTATTAATGCCAACTTTCTTGAAAAAGGTATTCCTCCATCCTTACCATCACACATTTCCATGACCATCCTTAATCAAAAGGCAAGAGCTCAAATTTTTGAACTTCAATCCGGATTAATCAGAAAATATGGGACAGATTTCTTTCACAAATTAGGATTTCATCCTATCTATCCTTTCACCTGTATTTTTAGCTTCCTAAACCAAAGTCCTGAAAAACAATTTTATTGGCCTCCTGAATTGTTAATCCTGTTTTGGTATCTTTTTCATCTATATTGGATCTCATTTGATCTTCAACCATTAAAGCTTGCAAGGTATATCAGCCTGCTTGAGAAGAACGAAGGTCTGAATCCACATTTCTCAAATGGTTCCAGAATTTGTCAAGATGGAAATCCTATTTGACAAATGAAGCTTATACTCAACATGTGGCACCTCCTCTCGAATGCCATACTATCATCACCTTCAAAATAACTTTCTTCAAGGCTAAAGGTGTTTTCACCGATGTACCATGTTTCAATATCTATGGGACTTATAGACACTCAATGATGCACTATATCACCATAGATACCACAGATCCTTCACCATGGAGAGAATTTCAAAGACACATGTTTGAGAAAAATGGTATTATTCCAAAGGAGATATGGCCAAAGATATCTGATGATGCCCCATGGGAAATATTTCCTCCTGATTATGGGAAACAGCTGTTAGCAGACAAGAAATATTGGGAAAAGACACAAAGGACTACATCAATCCCGTCCCACATGCAAATTGATGATCCTTATCAAGCCAGCTCATCCGATCCTTATCAAGACAACCCATCTGATCCTTATCAAGCCAGCTCATCTGATCCTTATCAAGATAGCCCATCTGATCCTTATCAAGCCAGCTCATCTGCAGAACAGATATGGTTAAATTCTTTCAAATCAAATAATTCAGAAGACCCACGTATGCCAATAGCAGGACACTCACAGGATCCTGATGAAGACTTTTACCATAATGAAGACAGTGTTGAAGATAAGAACTTATCTCCAAGTCACGAGCCTATTAGTCATAAGTGGTTGTAATTTAAAGTTGTTACTTTTATCAGTAGATATCTTTGTTTGTTTGTTTGTTTGTTTGTTTGTTTGTAGGCCTTCTTTTATCTCAGCTCCTTCTCTATATAAGGAGCCTTCTGTCTCAGTTGAAAGGCAGAACCCCTCTTGTAAAAATTCTCAGAAGCTAAATAAACCATGGCCTTATAAAAAAATCTTTCTTCTTCTCTAGCAGTTAGATTATGAATTACAATTATTCCACCTATCTAAATTAAGGAGTATGCTCTGTACTTGCCTCTATGAAGGATCTGGTACATCAGAAACTTAATTAAGAAATTGATCCAGTAACCAACTCTATTAAGATTATAATTTATAGTTATATAGATTATAAAAAGGGGACAGGCTGTCTGGCCGGAAATTGGTTGTGTGATGCTATAAGTACGACTTTGGCTAGTCCATGATATAATCTGTATAGCTATGGAATATAATTTTAATGGAGCTCTGGAAAATTGGTATCAGAGCCTGATTTTTACATAAGGTGGAATTGTTATAATTCATATGAAGATTGAAAGAGAAGAAATCCTTAAACATGACAGAACCAGAAAGCTCTTCTGTTCCCTCTTATACTCCCTCTGTAATATGCGATTATAAGTATGTGCCAACTAAGTCTGTTACTGTTACCCTATCACCCCCCATCAACCAAACCACCCAGAAAAAAACCGACTACTTGTATGAATTTACTTACCTTCCAGAATTATCAAAAGAGGCTACAGGGATGTTATCTTCTGGATCCCAAGGATTGACCATGAACTGTGTATTAAAAACTGTAGGAGTCTCTTGTTTTCTCCTAAAGATCGTATCAACTGATCCATCAGATCTTTTGATATGCACAGGGTCTGTACCTTGAATTGGCTCCACTGTCTCATGCAACTTCTCATAATTGGTGATCCACTTTTCTGGGAATAATTTTAACAAATCATTCCTAGAAAGTTGTTTGGGTGTGTGAATGCACGTGGGAGTATTATGAGAGTCTGCTTTTATGAACAAAGCATCATTTTGGACACATGGTAGTGACAAGTTGATAGCATGGTTTTGGAGACGATAGACAATTTGGTAGTGAAGGGTGGCTACTTTGGCTGTGGAAATTTGTTCAGCACCAAGGATTTGGAGTTGGACTTTTAAAGCTGTTAAGGCATGGGGATCAGAAAGGGCCAGATTATAATTTGGGAAAAATGTAAAGAATGCTGAGCCAGCATTTAAAGATGTTTCTACGGTCCCAATTACAGCATGTTGATACTGTTTATATCTAGAATCCAAAAGAGCGATCCTAGAGAAAACAGGTTGCCCTGCTCTGCCATGGTAGGAGAGTCCTAACCTTATAGCTCCAAAGTGGATATGAGTGTATCCCTGGTTTAGCCAAGTTCTTAGAAATTCTGGAGGAATTTCTAAGGTCACAAATATTTATAAGTTGTTATTTTACAACATATTTATAAGTTGTTATTTAATTGTATTAAAATGATAAAAAAAAATCTTTTAATTTTTGGTAATTTGATATTTTATGATAAATTTAGAGAGTAAATATTAAAGTAAGTCTTTAATGTGTGTAAAAATAAAAATACGAGAGCTTAATACAATACAATAAAGTTCAAGGGATAAATGCAATAAAGCTTAAAAGGTTTAGAGTTTGAAAATGGATTTTGCCCCTAAGTTTTGATAAACTATATAACATGCCTCTTATATTTAAATTAAATTAAAATTAATGACACATATCAATTTTTAGTGGTTAATTCTTTTTAAGAGTACCATGTGGGAGTTATTTTATATGTGAAAATTAATTTTAAAAATTCTAAAGTCTACAGTCTTATATTTTAAATAATAAATGATCATTGTTAAATAAAATAAAAAAAAATATATGTTAATATAAATTAATTGAGTTTTTAAATTTACTTAACCATCATATCAATGCCATACTTTCTACTTACAAAACTTCAATGTTTATTTATTTATTTATTTCAAATAATTGTATTTGATTTCCATTATCAACTTCCTTAATTAAGTATAAAAGCTTGGATGTGAATGGTGACGCTTCATGTTCAATTCTTTCGGCATGTTTATATTATATCACATCGTCAATATCTCCATTACAGACACATGAAAGCTTTTTTTTTTTTTTTCCAAATTTATTTTGATTAGATTTTGAAAACAGACCGATCTTTCGATTTTGAATGCATATTATTGAAGGGTTCTATATGAGAGAGGAAAAAAAAAGGGTTTAGGTGGGAGGGACATGCCAACTGCTTGTAACTTGTCTTCTGTTTTTTCATTTTTTTTTTCAATAATAAAAAAAAAAATCAAACATATGCATTGAATTTGAGATTAAAAAAAAAAATAAAAGAAAAGGAAGAAGAAGAAAAAATCTAATTCTATTATTATGTTTTACGCATGCGAGAATTTTATTTATTTATTTATTTATTTTTTTGTTTTCCTTGAACAAACACAAGCAACAAATGTTGACAATTGAATCATCGTAGTGTGTACACAACCAACCCATTTGCTGCTTCCTTATGCCCTTAATGGCTTAATTCAACTCTGGCCCAAGAACAAGACATGCATCAATATAATAACAGAGCCCATGATGACTGAACCTTTTCTCTCTTTGAATAGTAACGTAAAAGGGTTTGAATATAATAGTAGTCATCCAACTCTGTATTTCTTTAATTTATTTATTTTGATAATTTAATTTTAATTTTATTTTAAAATAATACGGTAAAAAATTTTTAGTTTTTCAAATTTTTCTTTAAAACCCTTTAATCGTTAAATCCTTTTACTTTAAATTCAGTCCTAAAATTTCAACGAGTCTTATAAAATCATTCTTTTCTATTTTATGATCAAATATTGTTATTATTCTAGATCAGATAATTTTCAAAATTTCTGTTTCCATTGATTTATTGATTTTTATATTAGTAGAAAATAATAACTTATTTGCGTATTATTTTCAATTTTAAATTAAAATACTAATTCTGAATAATTTATGGAGCAAGAACATTTATTCATGGCTATTGTGAAACAATATAGAAATTTAGTAATTTAAAAGATATAAATTAAAATTCAGTGACCTAATTGAAATCAAGCCAAAATTTGGTAACCTTTTAAGTAATTACCTAAAATAAAATAAATGAATAATTACAAATTTGGTGTTTGAACTTTTTAATTTTTTTTATTTGAATCTCATTTGATCTAACTAAACATTCAGTTCGCATCAAATCGACCAGAGACATTACATTGGTATGTTTTTATAAAGTTCAAATACTTAATTATCAAAAATAAAGATTAAACACTCAAATAGAAAAAAAAATTAAAAAGTTTAGACACTAAATTTGTAATTTTTTCTAAAATAAAAACCATTGTTATTTTTTCTTTTTTTTTTTAATTAGATTTTAATTATTGTGTGCCAAAATATTATATTCTCCTTTACCTTTTTTATCAACCTTGAGTTGCTTATGAGAAAGGTGATCATTTTGTAAGTGAAATTAATCTTACAGTTGTAATGTTGTTACACTAATATAAAAGAGAAATCTTCTTTCAAAAAAAAAATAAAATAAAACAGAAATCTTGGAAGTGTCTTCCCAACGAAACATAGAAAAGGGTAAGCAACTGCTAGTCTTCATTTGGATTCAAAATGTATTGCTGGGCTATAACAACATAAAAGGGCTATAACAACTAAATTTATTGCTGGGCTATAACAACATTAAAAGGGTCGATAATTTTTTTTTTTAAGAAAAGGGTCGATAATTTGATGACATTTAAAATGGATTAAAAAAATTTAACATATATAATTTTTTTTTTTATCAATAGAGATCATATAATTTAAATATTGATAAAATGTATAATAAAGAATAACTTTTTCCTTTTAAATTATAAGGAAATAAATTTTAGAAACCAATAACAGTAGAATTCAAAATCTGCACCTTAAAATTCTTTTAGAGAGAATGACCATTTAGAATATTTTTGGTTCAAATGAATTTTATAAAATTTTATGAAATTTATTTATAAATTTGAATGAGTGTATTTGGTTTAAATGAAAATTTTGTAAAATTTATTTCTAATTCTAATTTTTTAATTTTGTACAATTGTTTAATACTAAATTCATTTTTATTGGTGAAATGTGTTTGGTTTAAATAAATTTAGAATTTATTTGTAAATAAAATTTATGTAGAAATAAAATAAATTCGTTAATGGAATTGAAAAAAAAAAAAAAAAGAAGTTAATGTAATGTTAAATCTAAGTAAGTAAGAGAACCCTAAAAAATTTTGGACTTAATAGGCAAACTTAATTAAAAACAAGGTATGAATAATTTCTTTGCCTTGCCGACCAAAATCCCTAATTCTTGACTTGTTTGCATGTTACCATGCATATTTGCAAACCAAATCCCCATAATCGAACATCATCAATGATAGGTCAGTCCAATATAAATCTAAAATATTGGTCACTTGAATCAATCTTTGCACATGCTACTAATTTATCTTTGGGGATTTATAATACTATGTACACTCTTATATATAGATAGGTACTTACGTCCTACATCTAAATGTATTTTAATACCCATCTCTTGCCTATTAAGCAACAAGTAGCCTACCCCATATCTTTACTAATGTGGACAAATTAATATGAATAGTATATGATAATTTTTAAATGTCGTGGCTAGTGATACGGAATGCTATTATTGGCGCTAAATGGGGTAAAAATAAATTTTTTTATGGTACATTAGACCGCAATTATTACAATCTGGTGTAAATATGACTCTTATATGTATATTGAAATTAAATGGAATCTAGGTTGTATCTTCTTAGAGATACTCCATTATATAACACATATATCATATTGCATAACCAAGCATGTGAAATAGATATATGATTAAACAAAAAGAGAAAGATAAGGACCATATATATTCTAGAATAAACATTATTAATCAAAATCCCCCTTTCTATACATCAAGCCATTATTAATTAGTAGGTAAAAGATGGTGACTAGTGAAAAGGACTTCCACTATGTTATATGCTACACAATACCCATCAAACCAACCAAAAACTCTACTTAATTAATCTTCTATGTCCTTAGTTTCTACTAGTAAATAAGCCCTTTTTCTAAGTATATGTTAGGTATACACTTTTGGTTTTTTCTTCCCTTTATTTCTGCTTCAAATGTCCGTAAACATACATTCACCAAAAGGTTGATACATTTATACACATATGAATAATGATTTCTGTTATGGGTAGTGACAGCAACAGTATTGTCACTATCAATAATATTATCAAAATTTCTTTTTCTATAGGTAAATGATTCTTAAAAAAGAAAATAATTTTTTTTTATTATTATAGGTACCTCATTCCTACATATATATATATATATATATGGTGGGCCAATCCATGTAGAGCTAGAAGAAGAGTTTATAATTCTTTCCCTATGGAATTGCAAGGTGACAAGTGCGTTTTATTTCTGGGGTTGTTACTTGTTTGGTCGTGCCTCTGATTTTTTCTATAATTGTATTTGGGTATTCGAAAACCATAAAAAATCGAGTGATTTAATTTTTTTTTTTTTATGTTCATATTTTCAAAATGGATCGTATGTATAATGAAAATTTTGCTGCAATAATGAACAAACAAAACCTTCCCCAGTTATGTACTCTCTATATATATTCTCTGTGAAAAGGTCCAGTACAAAGTACAACATTTCTGCACCCATTCACAAAATATATATAACTTCGTTTAATATTTATTTTTATTGTACACTAAAATTTAAAATATATATTGCAAAAATTCACCTGTTCATATACATACCGTTAAAAAATTTATAATTAAGCATATATAAAACAAACCATTAATAATTATGGTTGACTAAATACGTATATTTTTTAACTTGTATAAGTTTAAAGATCCAAGAAAAAAAAATAAAGAAAAAGAGTGAAGAATAAGTAAAAATCAATAGAATAGAATAGAATAGTGTGTGAATTGCATACAAAACAAACGACAATGACTCGACAACCTCCGTTCTACACTCATTTGTTATCCCCAGTCACAATTCTTAAATTATTATCATATTCAATTTCAATATATAATTATATTTTAATATATAATTTCTTAGAAAAATACATACAACTTTAATGAATTGATATATATATATATTATAAATTTGATGAATTCGTATGTCTCATTAATATTCAATTTATTCACTTCAGAAAATTTTAATTACACTTGAAACCCTGTAATTATATAATAATGACAATAATAATTATCTAAAACACAAATAGCCATTATCAAATTATCATATAATAACATCAACCCAAAAAGGAAAAAAAAAAACTTAACGGCGTTACATGCATGTTAACTATCACTTCTTGTCTTCCATTTGTGTTTTTTTTATCTTGTTTTGATGACTTCAAAGACTAACACTGCAACTGACCTGAAGTGTATACTTAACGGAGTTTTCACCGACAATAATTCCGGCCGTGTGGCCACCGAACTGTATATAAGCAGGACACCTAACGTACAGATGATACCTTCCAGAAGTAAAGGTCCCAACTTTGAATCTCACCCGTCCATCCAATTTGATCATCAGCATCACAGCTCCAGCGTTCTGATCCTGCGTCAGTGCATAAGAGTTGTCGGGTGCGACGGGAACGTTGGTGCCATAAATTCCAGGAGTCCAGATATTGACCTCATTGTGTCCTTGATAATTCGCCGGAATTTGTGTCCGGAGAGTGATCTGCTGGTTACGATAGACGGCGAAGATTTCTAGCCTGTCGTAGTAGATACCCACTTCGTCGTTTGGATTGCGATTGGCGAAGGTGACTTGAAAGTTGGAAGTTAAGTAGTTGGGTATTGAAGCATTGAAGGCGTAGACGGTGACGTCTCGGAGGACGAATTTTGGTTTGCTGGGGCGGAGGACGGCCCACACAATGAGGATTGTGAGTAGGACTAAGAAGAGGAAGATAAGTATTCCGGCGAATAATCGACGGAAGAATTTGCGGCGCTTGTGGCCGTGGCCACCGCAGTCTTTAGCGGACATGGTGATGGTGGTGGTGGAGAAATGAGAGAAGAGAGGAGGAGGAGGTGAAAGTAGTTGATGAAATAAAAGAGAGTTGAGTTTGAGTTATTGAAGAGGCTGTTTTGTATACGGAGAGGTGAGGTGAGGTGAGGGTGGAGCCCTTTGCTTTTGGAGAAAACAAACGTGGGAGGGTACCGTCTAATAGACCGTGTGATTTTTCCACTTTTTACATTTAGTTTTTTTTTTTTTTTTCCTTCAATTTAAAATTCACTAAATTCTTATTTATTTATTTTTTTACCTAATCAAAATGATTAGTATGTTAGTTTATGAGAAAGGGTAAATAAGGGTTTAATCTCTAATAGAAATGGCTAATTTTGATTAATTCCATTAATTCATCTATAATTTGCATATATTATAACT
Organism: Mallotus nudiflorus; assembly: GCA_947683625.1. Lineage (NCBI taxonomy): Eukaryota > Viridiplantae > Streptophyta > Magnoliopsida > Malpighiales > Euphorbiaceae > Mallotus > Mallotus nudiflorus. The sequence continues at coordinate 134,716 of CANTUR010000848.1, read as the reverse complement.
TAAATTTAAAATATTATTTTATTTCAATTAATTTAATTTGATAAAACTGAACATTTTTTAATAATTAATCTGATACAATTATATATAGTAAAACTCATAAAACATTGCTTAAAAAATATCTATACCATCATTGATGAAATTTATTTTGTATTAAATAATATGAACTTACTAGGACAATATTAAAAGATAATATGAGATATTAATCTACTATTGAGTGTGAGGTATGATAAAAATTCATGTTAGACCAATTCATGCAGGCATTATTGGAGTTAAAATTTTATTGGTTAATAGATTAAAGCTAATTAATTCATATATGTATATAATCATAACTCATAAGATTTTTTATAATAAGTTATATGAATGTCAAATTAACATAACATAATTCACTATTAAGTCCATTCTCACTTTCATCAATTCTTATATTATATACAATTGCATAAACTCAATTGCTTACTAAGTTATTAGTAAGGTATTCAATTTCATTAAGTGCACTATGATCAATTTCATAACAATTTTTTGCACTTTTTATATGTAAAAATAAACATTAATAGGACTTTTTATATGCACTTTTTATATTCTTTTTCAATAATAATAAAAAATTATATAAAATGTAAACGATCAATATATCATACTTTTTTCTACATGACTCTCCAAATTCACAAAGTGGTATCAATTGATGGAGAATATATTTACATTAAAAAAATACAACACAATAAAGTGACCTATAAATTTTATATATTAAATTTTAACACAAAATAATTAATTTTGTATCATATAGGTGCATATGTGTCCAATATTCTGGAGCTCCATAAACTTGTTAACATCAATAATGCAAAAAGGGAGAAAAGCCATTAACAAGAAGTAGTAGTGATCAATACTTTCTTCTAAATAAGAAAGGGAACTACCCTTTTAGTTGTTATTAATTAATCAAAACCTTAGAATTTGAAAAAAAAAAAAAAGATAAAAAGGCCAAAAAAATTAGATTAATTAAACAAATAAAGAAAAATTCTAAATCATCATCTTAAATTGATCCTATAATGCATAAAGTATATACGAAATAATTCAATAGCTTCCATTACCGTAGGATGTTGATCAGTGATGAAACGATAGAGAGACACGTGTACTGGAGAGTACTAGGGCCCACTTATCATTTTGGAAGAGCGAGCCAGCTCGCCACATGACGGACTCTTTTTTTTTTGGAAGCTGTTGAATATACGAACCCAACTGGCAAACGTGGCACAAGGGAAAAGCATCACTTGCGTTCACATTTTGCTAGTGCTACTTCTCTTTCAATTAGAAGCTTCAAAAGCTAAAAGCTCACAACCTTTACAATGTTTACTACATTACTTTGCACCACAATTTGTGTAATTATGCTATTAGCTTGTATGCAAGAATAGTGACTAATTTCAATTATACTAGTCCACAACAAAATTTAGCCTCACTAGTTTGTGATATTTTATTCTACATATATGCATCATCGATCAAAATTTTTATTGTATTGAAACTTCTAATATTTTGTAATTATATGTTTTTTTCTAATTGGGTCTCAAAATAGATACATATAAACTTATTTTTCGAACTAGTCATAACAATTGGAAGAAAGATAAAAAAAAAATGGTTAATTAAATTCTATTTTGTTCAATTGTTTATAATAACGGATAGATAATAATAGTTACAAACAACTGATAATAGATAGCTAATAACTGATAATTGATAAATATAAATAAATTTTAATTAATTAAAAAAAATTCCATTAGTTAAACTAAATACCCCTAAGTTAACTTCACAAGTTATATTTTTTAGTCCACTCCGTTATGCTCAATTTGACTCTTTGCTTCTGTACCTTTATTTTATATTTCAACTTTCTTCAAAGTAATGGTTGAACTCACTTAAAAAGCATAAAATAAATGGCTAATTTGTGTCAGTATAATTTCTAATTTTGAGAAAAATGAGCCTTGTAAGATAGAATTTTTTTAACACTTATTTTAATAATGTATTTTGCATAATTTTTTAGAGTAATAACCTTCTTCGTACCGGCAAATGAGAATTTCTAACCATATTATTAAACTTAGCTTGAAAAGAAAAGGCAAAAATTTATTTCTGTTAGTTGAGTTAAGATTTTTTCCAAACTGGCTTATTAAATAAACACAATCACTATGCAACAAAAGAGAGTGAGGATTTAAATGTAGTTGCACATGCAACAATAGTTATTAATCTTAAAATTAAAAATTATTAATGACCCAATTCGCATAACTAAATTTTTCTTTTTTGAAAACAAAAAAAAAGTTGTTATAGGTGATAAACAATTCCTTTTTAAATATCGTAGATGATTTACTATCCTGTCATAAAATTAAAATATTAGTAGAAATTATAAATTTAATCTCTAGTCCTCCGTCATCTCCCAATAAAAGTCCACACAACTACCATGCGAAACAAAACTTTGTGTAAATCACACTCTTCACTAATCACAACTTAATAGGTAAAAGAGGAGTGGCTTGGGGAGATAGTTGGTGAAGGGTTAGAAGTCCACACTGAAAACAAGAAAAAATAACAACTAATTGCAAGTGCCATTATTATATTCAAAGATAAAGAACAACTTTTCTACAACCTTCTTCAATCTTTTACATTATAACTTTGATTTTTTTTTTTTTTTTGTTGACATCCTACCTACCAATATTTCCAAAATACACATTCTAACTGCTTCTCCTTTTTATCTCTCTCATTTCCTTATTATTTTTTTCTTTTTTATTTATTATATATATTAAAAATTAATTTAATAAACTTAATTTTTTTTAGCGAAGAAGAAGATCCATCATCCAGTAAATGTTATAAATAAAGATCGAGTTACAGAATAATATAATATAGTGTAAATCATTAAAATATATAAATACTGTTATAATAGAATAATACAAGTAAAACAATTTTTTTGTAGACAACAGTTTATATCACTCTTTTATAGTAAAATTCATTAATATCAACTTAATACGGATGAATTGATCTTGTAAAAATAAAATATCATCAACACACTGTAATCTATGATGTATAGAAATTTCTCCAAATAAGTATTTATACGTTTCAAAAACGTTTTCATATCGAAAATTTTAAAACGTTATTTGCAAATATTTTGGACTGTTTCTATAAATATAAAAAATTAGGAAATGCGTTTCTAATTTAAAAAATATATTCTTATAATATTTTTTAAATAAAAAGTGAGACAAATTAAAACATAATTTTATATTTTTCTTAACTAATTTTTAAAATTATATTATTATTTTATAAAATAGATAAAAATTTTAAGATTTATATAGAAAATTTATATTTATATATTTTTAATATTTATTTATATATCCATATACTTTTAATATTTATACGTTTTCTCCATATTTCCGCTTCCTATATTTAAAAAAAATGAAATTTCCACGTATTCATTTTTTCATTTCCGTTTCCATTTCCGTGCTACATAGATAGATTGTAACCATTAAAATAATTAAAATGAAACAACAAAACAACAAGAATGGGAATAAAACCTACGGTAAGTTTAAAACTCAAAGTAACTTATTCATGATATTAATATAAAAAACTAAGGTATTTTATACCTTATTAGATTAATAATCCAATAATTGAATTTTGTCTTTTATGAGTCAAGATATATGAATTTAAATTAACAATAATTGCATTTTATAAAAGAAAAACAACATTTTGATTTTCGACTATATATTGACGACTACTAGCTAGCTATATGGCTTGATATTAAAAAAGATAGGTCTACATTTGTTTGTTTATATTTCACTCAATGTTTAATTAGGTGCATATAGTACTTATATTTAAAGAGAAAAATAAATTGTTATGTGGAATTTTCAAAGTCTGCCCATGTGAACCATAGCTTGTTATTTACTTCATTCATTATCAATGTCCTGATCTTGTCTGCTCTAATAAGCTAACATGTATCTAATAATACTTTGCCAACAATCTCGAAATTCAGATAAAATCGTGGCCTAAATGTGCTGTTAGAAAAAATAAATTATCTTATATAGGTTAGGTTCTTTTTCTTTTTAATGAAATTACCAATTATTCTAACACCACATTAAATATACAATGCACGAACTAGTAATTAAGAAAAGTTAAGGAATTAACTAATTGAATTCTTAATTATGTACCTTTTTTTAATATGAGATAAACACAATTAATTATTATTAAATTAATATACAGTTATGTTAAATTAATCATTAAAAAGTTTTTACTATTTTTATTATTTTAAATTAAATTAATTAAAATTTTAAATACGGATGGTTTAAACAATATAATGTCTTTCTAGCTCTGAAGCAAGTGCAATTAAATGATGCTTAAGAAGAAACAAAGGCAGCATAAAAATATTGCAGTTGAAAACCATGTGGAACTGACATATAGGTCCATCCAATTACCATAAAATTATTATTGAAAGTGGAAGATGCCAGATAATAATAAGGTTCATCATTAATTACAATTAGAATCAATCAATTTTTTTAGATGAAATTGCAGTCCAATCAAAGCACATAGACCTTCTTCTTCTTCTCCTTCCATTTTTTTTTTAATATTTGAAAAATTAGCCAATAGTGGGTCTAATTTATAGTGATATCTTAGAACACTTAAAAGAGCAGTACAGCTGTATTATTCACAGTGACAAAATCTTTAAATTGATACAAATTGTATTAATTAAATACTAATCATAATTAATTAAGCACTTTTCAATGAGGCCATCTTAATGGTCACAGAATTTGACTCTGGTTGATTCACATTTTTATTCAATTAGGTATCATTTGTTTTTACATTGCATGTGAAGATTTGACCATTAGATATATATGTGTATGTTTATATGTGCGAACGTCTAATTAAATTTGAATTCATAATTGTAAACTCTACTACATTAATTAACTAAATACACATGCTAATAAGATATAATACATGATCCAAAATAAAAAATTGTGTCGGTCAAAATAATATATATGAGCAAAATGAGAGAAAATGACAATAGGAAAAGTATAGAATGCTAAACACTAAAGTTTATAAATGTTAACAAAGTTCCAAAATTGTCAGCATCAAAGGGTTAAAATTGAATCTTAAATTTTCCCTTTTTTTCTTGGTGAACTATTAAGTCAAATTTTCAACAATAATGGCATCCCATGTTTAAAAATTTAATTTTTTCGTTATTTGCAATGCCAAATTTTAAGTACCCCCAACTAAAAAAAAAATTACCATCCATTATATGTAATCGAGACCTTAAAAATTATAATTTTATTGTATGCACTCTTAATTTTTCTTAAAAAAAAGAAAAGAAATAACAAGTTTGAATAAAAATATTTAATGAATTCTCAAATAAATTGTAAAATATATTTAAAAACTCAACTACGATTTAGATAAATAAAATTCTTTTTTTTTAATATTAATAGAAAATAATCCTCCCTTGAGCATAGGTGGCCACAATTCATGAACCAACTGGTTTCACTTCAGAACTATCAATTTACGGTTCCAAATGAAACTGAATTGGAATTACCCCTCTTCTTGATTTTAGGTTGATTTTGGTTTATATTTTTTTGGTCAGTTTATCATTTAAGTGATAATTTTTTTTAAAAAAATTACAATTCAAAATTGGAATCGTTAGTTCTGATTCCATTTGGAGTGAACCAGCCTTGAACTGTCTCCCCTCTAGTTTTGAATCGGTTTGGAACCAATTCTAAATTTACTTTGTTCTAATTTCAAATTTGACCCTACCAATTCCTAATCTAGACTAGCCCGTGGCGATCCCTACCTTTGAGTATATGGTACATGGCAGCTGCAAAAGAGCCCTATCCAAGAGAAAGTAAAAAAATTGAGCATTGATTCTAAGAAAAGAAAAGGTGAAGAACAAAGAAACAAGAAGAAAGAAGCCAAGGATATCCCTTCCATATTCATTTTTGGTGGGTAGGCTAAGGTTAGAATCTCTTGTCGAGAAATATACATAAAAGGACTACTTTTACTTACCTTTTTGCACTTGCATTTAGGATGATTCTTATCCCCACCTGCTATTGTACTAGTAAAGTCCGTACAATAGATCTTCTTCGAACCTCTAAAAAAACTAAATAAAAAATCAATCTAATTCACTCCTTCACCACCACTTTTTTTCCTATTTTGATTTGTTACTATAAATTTCAGAACTTAAAAAAAAAAAAAATTATTATTTACTTTAAATATATTACATATAATCGTTAGATATGTGATAATAATAGATATATTAATAGTTTTACTGATAATCGTTGAATTGTTAGATATAATGCTCTAAATTCACATAAAAATTTATCTTTCGAAAATCCATAGATAAAGTTGAGCTTAATGGAAGGACTTGATTTGTGCGTGGAATACACTTGCATCAATGATTTTAGATTCTTGTAGCTAAGTCATGGCATGACCTTAGCTTTTTTGTATCTTCCATGGCTAGTTGCTAGTGAAAAAGACGAAGTTTTTAAAAGGCTCAATATTGAGGAATAAAGGGTATTGTGGGTAAGAGAACACTTGATAGATGGGAATTCTCATACATGGCAGAAAGCTCCAAATCATATGAAAAAAAAAAAAAGGTGAAAGAAAAGATAGAAAATGAAAGGAAGGAATTTTGGGCAATAGAATTTACAATATATTTTATTTTCATTATTACGGTTTTTAAATCTAAATGAAGTTAGCAATACTTATGTCATGCTATGGTTTGATAGCTTCACGACCTTATATTATAAATTAATTAATAAAGTAAGGGAAAGATAGTGGTGGTGTAATAGGAGATGATCAAATGTCCAATCATTCGGATGTTTCATGATCACTATGATTATATGAGTGGAAAAGTAAGTCATAAAGAAAGTTGAGAATTGATGAAAGTTTCATTAAAAAAAATGAGTGGATATGAAGCAATGTGTAGATAAGAAGAGGGGATAATTTTTCTTGTTTAGAGAACCAATTTATCTAATTTTGATCATATTCAATTGAATGAGCCATAAATATTTTAAATAATTATAATTATTACCTATTTTTGTCACTTATTTGGTCCAAATTAAAGAGATTTTCATCATTTTCCCTAATTAAGCTGAAGAAGATAAGAAAACTGTGGGGAAAATAAGAGAAATTGCATTAGCTTGCAACTACATTTGATTCTTGTGTGGTCCATTTCAACTTAGAATTCTTTAGCAAACAAATTATAGACAAAGAGCATGTGGTGTGTGATCTCTCTAGCCAACCCATATTTGTTTGTGTTTTTTTTTCCTTATTTTTTATACAATAATTTTTTTTTTCAAAACAGTTCATGAATAAATAGAGACTAAACATAATACACATGCAATCTTTTGAATTTAGTATATTTTATTAGTTACCTGCTTAAATTATAAAATTACCATTTAAACATTTGAACTTGTTAAAAATAAAATTTATCAGCATTTTTTATACAATTTAAAATGTTTAAATGAATTTTTGTAAGTTAAAATGAAATTATTTAGATATCTCAACTACATTAAAAATAATTATAAGTGATATTGCTAGTAAATTAAGGCGTTAAAAGGGTTATTTTATAACTTGAAGGTGCTAGTAAGTTATTTTATAACTTGAATCGATAAACTGATAAAGTATACCAAATTCAAGAGATTGCATATGGTATTAAGTCATAAAAACTATATTCTTTTCTGAATGATTTTATGTGTACACTCTCCCACATCAGCCTGATTATTTAGAAATAGGTTTCCAAATTATTCACCAAAAGTATTTTTACATCCTAAACTAACTCTTTTGGAATTATTTTTTTTCCTTTTTTTTTATTGCCTATTCATTATTAATCATAAATGCCTTTCTTATATTTCTTGATAACAAATATTTATTATTACTGGCCCTTTTGAGTGGCATGTTTTAACAGTAAAGCAAAGAAAAGATAATTAGATTTCTTATAGGTAATGATGATATATTCTGTTAATTTATTGTCATTATCACAATACAAGTGTTTTGTAGTGATTTCTCCAAACACTAGAAGCTCATTATTGCCAATTCTCCAATCTCTGATCACACATCCTTAAAAGAGCAACAACCCCAATGTGTTCACAATGTTAGGCATATGAATGCATTGACAAACTATTTTATTACAAGTAAAAATCATGAACTGGTTGCAGTATATAGCAAGTCAATGAAAAATCTAAAAGCCCCTAGCTATCATTTAGAATTAACATACAAGCAAGCCATGGCCAGTTTTTCATCTCTTTCTTTCATTTTTCTTTTTATTCTTTTCATGAAATGCAACTCAATATGATGGGGCGTTTAGGTACCTCTATGTACAAAACATTTCAAGCGATAGAGAGTTTAATTCTATTAAATAAAGTTCTAATTTTAAGTTTTGTACAAAAAAAAAATTGACGTTAGGAAAATTTTATCTACCTAATGAGACCCCATTAAACTTGATCAGAATTAATCAAAATCATTATGCTAACGTTCATTTGACCTTAAGCTTTACTATATCTAAACCGCTATGTTAATCAAGAAATTTTGACTATGCAAATTCATTAAAATTTATATATTTTTTTCAATTTTAAATTGTGTGCTGATGAACACAAATAATTGGAAATTGATTTTGTACTTTTAGAATAAATTTTATGCATAAGAAGTGAATTGGAAATTATTTTGCAACGATTTGATACAAGAAAGAAAATAGAGGGGAAAAACAGATAATAAACAGTAAAATTTACACTTGTTGCCGTCTTCTTGTGATTCCCATGCCTTTGCAGGATCAGGATCTATCTTGGCGTTGTTCCTTCTCATCAAGTCCTTCGGTTCCATTATTGCTATATTATATGTATTGGACTTGAAAAAGAATTGGAACCTTCCTACCAGACCTTCATCACAATAAAAACAAATGCTCCAAAACAAATTTTAGTACTATTCTTTCTCTAAAAAAGAAATTAAAATATACATTGAATTAAATAAATAAGTAAAAGGCTCGAGAAGGGTCTTAATCATGTCCAACTGAGTTAATGTAATTGCGGTCCCTCATATAGTGATAAGAATCTTATCATTGTCTACATTTAAAATAGTTTTAGAATAACTAAACTGCATGTGATTTGAGTGCTTCCATGGCCTCCTAGCTTTCAAATGCTACGTTCAAAACCATGCCAAATCAATTAGGTTAGGTTAGGCAAGCCTATACATAATTCCATTATAAGTCCAGCCAATTTAGTTTGAAACAGTGAAGCAAAGTACTACTAACCTTAGCAGAATGGCCTTGATGGGTTCCAAAGGAAATAGGCAGGCATGTGGCTTTTTAATACATTGAATCACTATAAATGCTTGGACCCTTCAATTCCATCCTTCTGACTCTAAGCTTGCTATAAGACACAGGAAGTCTTCTCTTCAGCTTATTATTATTATTAGTAGTAGTAGCATTAGTACCACTACTACTGCTACTGCTACAATATACGGGAGTTTCACCACTTACATGTCAGAAATTGAAATCCTAACCTCATAACATCTTGACACTTCGGCTTTCTTTAGAAATCATATATAAGGTAAATAAAAACAGCATGTGTCCATGTGAATAACAGGGTGGAGCCACCCCCCTTCATAGGTGACCATTTCCTGTAGTCTTGAAACAGGGCGTGCAGATGCATGTGTATTAGTGCATCAATACAAAGAATGAAAACGATAAGAGAAACCTTCTTGAAAGATGGACAATAATGCTAAATGGACCAGAGAGTCCCACAATCGTTAAGGATATAAATCTCAAGATAAAATAAGACTCATTAGAATCCAGCAGCTTAAATGTTGGATCCACAGATAATAAAGCCACATCACATATCACTATGCAGTATTTGACTTAAATTTTTTATGATATCCCGTATAAACTAAATGCTGGAAACAGAACAGAATGCAGAACGAATGCATACGACAAATCTCAACAACTTCAGAAGTGAAGTTCTGAATACAGCAATCTCAAAAAAATGTTCAATATAATTAGTGAATGAAAACAAGTGGAAACATGATGATTCCTAGGTTTACCCAAGTGCACATAACCTTGCATGTTTAATACATAAGATTAACTCCCAGGGCATTAACGCTTTCAAGCTTACAACCTCAAAAATCAAACATAAGTGCAGGATCTCAAACATTATAACCACAGAGAAGTGTTGAATAAGAAAAGGAACTCATCCTTGATCTACAAATTAAATATTGAACAGCCAGAATGACAAATCTAGCTTGACCAATATGGCAATATCTAGAATCTGCAGGTTATATCTTCAAATGAAGATAATCCTAAGCACACTACATGACCTAAAAAGAAGACTTCGAATCTTCAAAATTCAAAATTTGTGATTGAATCATGATGTTTCTACAGGCATTATACCCAATTAATGTCACACTGAAGTGTGGTTATACAAGGATGTCCATTCAGACAAACCTGACTCTTTCAATATATGTACTTGCAGTTGTAACAGAATTTCAAATCTATTACCTATCATTAACATGTTGAACAAAATAGGAAATTGACAAATATAAACACAGAGACCTTATTCCCACAAAATGAGGTACTAAGGAGACAGACAAGAAAATAATCCAGAAGGAAAATCAAGGTTCATGTCTGAAATTGATTCTCCAGCATAGAAGAGAAGATAGTGGACAGAACCCTGCTATCTCCCAATGCAATATAAAAGAAAAATAGCTTGTACAGATTCCAACAGATCTACAGAATTTACAGCACAAAAACAAAAAGAGCAAAAACTTGTAATATGATGCCTAGAATCAGAAAGTTTTCATACAAATAGTTATTCCATAATAATACAGAAAAAATAAAAAAATCAAAACAGCTTAAACATATAATTAAATGCTGGTCTAGTAAAACCAAAAAAATATATATATATAGTAAAAGAACGAGTCAATATGCTAGGCTTTTGGTTATAGGAATATGAAATCAATTATCAACCATTTTACAAAATTAGACATTCAAATTTTAAATCAAGCAGATTCAAGCCAGAAAAAAAAAAACTAATATGCCTGTCAAAAGGTCAACCAACCAAGAAGACTTGGCACCAATGATTTTTATCCCAAGGTTCATAATCTAATTACAGAGAACTTGAATAACACTCAGTAATACACAAAATCACAGAAGTGTAATTGTAGACATTCGGAATGTAGGAAAGCATAACAGTCCTAATTCTTACCGCTAGAAAAGTCAGATCTTGTTTAAATATTGAACACTTTACATTCTACCATTGACACCATTGCAATTATCACCTCCAATGACAAAACCCATCTAAATACTGAAAAAGTGAAATTGATTCCTAATATTTCTTAGCAAAGTGCCACCAATACTGAAGTCATTACTTAAAACTAAAACTACTATTTGAACTAAACTAACTAACATGATCTTCATAATTTGATATACATTACCTGTATATACTAACCAATACATTTTTCAAACCAAGAAAAACAACAAAAGAACCCAAATTTCAAACAAATACCAAGAATAAAAGACTGATTTATTTACTTTCTTAAAAAAATAAAAAATCTACGACACCATGCAGGTAGCATCAATTACTCCCAAGTCCCAAACAATCAAATTGCAAATTGCATATCATATCCTAACCTAAGTTTCCTGTCTATACTAACCAATGCATTTCTAATGGTTTCCATCTCGATATGATCTTCATTTTTCTAAATTCTTGAAACAAATGTAAGATACAGTATCATTAGCATCTATTACTGACAACTGGCACATTTCATGTTGACCATTTCAAATTAACAGTATAAGCTGAAGCCTAAACAATGCATTTCAATTACTCTTCATTTCAAGCAAGAAAAATATCAAAAGAATAAAAATGTCAAAAAATTACAAGAAAATGTATGATTTTTATTCGTCTCACTGCTTAAAAAAAAGAATATAAGTTATTGATACTTACAAATAAACCTCACATTTCTTGGGTTGATCTGAGAAATTCACAAACCCATTACTATTCGTCGAAAACCCAATTCGAATATGATCACAATACACCCTTAACAAATGCTCTCTCATCCTCCAGACACCAGAACTAAACCTAACCCAGGCAAAAACCCTAATTCCAAAATCAACACTGCCATTGTTTTTTTCTTTTACAATCTTATTAACCACATCGTCACCAACATAATCATTTACAATACCGAGTTGAAACTCAATTCTTGACTCGTTGTTCCTTTCTTGACAAAACGGTTGCAACTGAGTCATAGCGAGTTCCAACTCACCACCGTAGAAAACAGAGGCCTTGAGTTTATCATAGTAGATAGTGAGTTTGAGATTAGGGTTATCGACTAAAAGAGTGAAATTCCAAGAGGCTGTTAACTGAGAGAGAGTCACATTGTTGAGACGCGAAACGGCAGCCGAGTTGAGTTGAAAGGCAGGGAGGTGAGGTTTGAAAATTAGGTAAGTTGTTAACAAGAGAAGGGACATTAATGAAAGGACTGCAATGAAGAAAAGGAACAAACGATGGAGGAGAAGTGTGGGTCTAATGGGTTGCTGTTGATGTTGGGTATAGGATGTGTGTACTGGTACAGGGCGGAAGGAGGTGGCGGCGGCGGCGGTCGATGCTGGGTAGCCAGTGGCGATTTGGTGGGGAGAAGCAGGGTAGCCTGTGACAGTCTTGTTGTTAGGAGATTGATCAGTGGCCGAGGGTGAAGCCATGAAGGGAGTGAAGAAGCGAGGACTCGGAGTGGGTCTCAGAGTGTGAGCTTGCGCTTGTCTTGTGAGGTGATAAATTAGCAGGCCGCTCTGCACTATGCTCTCATGTCTTGATTTTTATTTATTTATTTATTGAATTAGAAATTTATGTTTTATTTAAATCAATGAATTTATGATTATTGGGAAGTGAAACGAGTTGTTTATATTATATTTAAATTTTATTTTAATTAATGAAATATATTTTTTTAATTTTGATTAACAAATATTTTATATTTAATCTTTAAGATTCAACCATTAGTTGAGGAAAATTTCTAAATATTTATAAATTTACAATCGAGTTTAACTATCGGTTTTTTATTTGCTTCATGTTTCAAAAGTAATGAAATTTGATATATTAATATAATATGATCAACTAAATTTTTTACTTGATAGTTTATGGTCAACCTATACCATTATATGATCAAATGATTAATGAAATATATGTGGTTAATTTATATCATTTTGTGGCTAAGCATGTATAGTTTTTACTTATTACGTTTGAGAATGATTGACGTTAGCTATAATTTTATATAACGTATATATTATTTTGTGGTCAACCACAACAAGATTTATTGATATATATATTCTTTGGTTTTACTTAGTATTTTATGTTGGAATATATTAGTTTATGGTTCACCATATATCTATCATATATCATATTTATTATGGTTTTTATATACAAATTATGCCTCAATGGAATAACATTTTTGAAAAAAAGAATGTTATAAATATAAGTGATGATTTGGAGTGGGGTAATGAAGAATACAATGATCAATTAAATGGCTGTGAGACTCATTATGGTTCTTCAAAAATTAATTTGAGTAATGAAGAGGTTGACCTTCTTTTGTAACTTAAAATTCTGACGAATCATCAAATCAATTATATGAAAAAACTAATAGCAAGTACGACTGGTTTTCTTTATCAATAGGAATTTCTAAAAGAATTGAGGAGTAGTATATAGAGGATTTAATAGGCATTGAATTCAATTCAATTGCATATGTTGAAAAGTTTTACAACACTATTCAAGTGCAATATGGGTTTAATGTGCGAAAGGATGATATAAAACATTATAAAAATGGCATAATCTCGATGAGAAGATGAGTTTGTTTTAAAGGGGCCTGTTAGTATAAAAAATCACAATATTTTCGACCTTTTGTATACTTATACCAAACTTTAAAACTTGGCAAAACTAGCCTAATTTGACATATTATTTGTGATTTTAATACAATTTAACATATTATTTGCAATTTTATCACAATTGTGATTTGATCATGAATTAATAAATAACAAACATATGTAGTGTCTGAGATGAAATAAATAACATCTACTATTATAGTCTTACATTCAGATGAAAACTTAAAATAGTTAAAAAAAAAAGGGATGAATATAGTTTTTATAAATTAAATAAAATTTTCATTCCTATTTTATATTTTCTTAAATTATTGAGATTGAAATCTAACTAACTATTATAATTAGTATTTAAATGATGTAAATGTAAAATTCCTAAAAATAAAGATTAGCTATTTCATCTTACATGTCATATATTGGTTAAATTGTAATTGTTAAAATTACAAATAATTTGTCAAATTGGGTTAGATTTGCCAAGTTTTAAAGTTTGATATAAATTTACAAAAAGTCAAAAAGGTTGTAATATTTGACACCAATATGCTTTTTAAGGGGGATCTTTGTTTTAAAAGGATTTAAAAAGAGTAAACAGAAAATAAGTGGCAAAAGCTTCAAGTAGAAGCAACTGTTTAGCTACTTTGTAAGTGAATTATAACTAATTAATTTAACATGAACATATATTTTTAAATAAAATTATTATTTAAAAATAATTTTTTAATTTTAAAAATAACTGTTATTTTTTAAAATTTCATTAAAAAGAATTTTTTTATTAAATTGTTAATATTATCTAAAAATATTTAAATGATTATATTAATTTCTATTAATGTTTTATTTTAAAATATTATTATTTTGTGTATTTGAATTCTCAAAAGAATTACAACAAAACTATTTTAAAAAGTAAAAATATTTATTTCTTACTAATTTAATTTAAAGTTTTGAAATTTTCAATTTTTTTTTCTAAAAATTATAATTTACTCTTATATATTTTTTTTATCAATTAACTTATTATAATTTTCTAATCTAACTTAAATTAGAATATTATATGTAAAGTTTGAGGATGAATTTTCTTATACTATAGTTTACCGCATTGTAAATTAATCAATAGTAACTTGGGCACTTCTATAATACCTTAAAAATAGGAATACTATAAGAAGTAGTTCATTTCAAAATCATTATATATCTTCAATCTCCAATTAAGTTGTCACTATGAGTGAGCTAGAGGCGTTTGGATATCTGAGTGAGGTGCGACCATGCCCTTGGAAAGAAAATCACATACGCCTTTAAGGATGAAGCGAGAATCTTTTTGAAAACTCAAAGAACTCTCGTGTAAGTAGTTGCCACCCAATCGCTCAAAAAATGAGAGAGAATGTTGAACTTGACAAAAATCATGCGATAGGTAAAGATTATGAGTTTGAAAAGTCACTTTTATTTAGCTACTTCTTATTAGCTAATACTCATTACACTTTTCGTATTACTCTAGTTTCAATATGACAATATATATATATATAAACACACACTCATCCATCCATAGCAATAATAATGAAACGCATGAAGAAAAAATAATTACAATTATTATATGACTTTTTTAGTAAATACAAAAAAAAGAAAAAGTGCAAAAGAATGGATTTATACCTAAATATAATGAAACCTTGAAAAAAAATGTTATCATAATAAAATTTTCATCTATGCGCTATCTACAACATCCACAAAGATAAATATAATATAAAAATAACAAAAGAGTAAAGCAACAACAAAATAACACCAGAAAAAATATAGAAATAACAAAATAAGGCATTCACAATGTAAGATAATCTTAAGACATATCAATAACCTAAATATAGTAAATCAATTTAAAGCATATTCTATCACTAATTATTGGAAATTCAAAAATACTCTAGTCTAAATTCTTAATACTGTAGACACACAATTTGATCGGCTCGTAATGAAAGCTCGATGATGAAAAATCCCAACTTTTTGAATGCAAGAGAATCTGAATCCTTTTTTAGAATAGGCCTAAACCCAATAGCCAAGCCCAAACCTCTTTTGAAACTCATAATGGACCATGAAAACCATACCTAATGCGCCTAGCCTGAGTCCTATGAAACCTAAATATAGCCTTAACACTTTTGGTTGAAAAGGCCCAAAGCCAGGACTATAGAGGTAATGCCTCAAGGCAATAAGGCAATGCCTCTATGGCAGTGAGATGAAAAGGCATTGTCTTTTTAATGAGGTGATCACCTCTTTTTCAACCACTTGCTTACTGCATTTAATGGCAATAGTCTAAAACAATAAATGAGTGGACCCCACCTGTTCTTGCTCTGCAATAATAGCATAAATGATTTTTTTTAGGGAAATGTAGTGAGCTGAAAAGGCTAAGTAATAATGAAAAAGATTAAGGAGATCATAGGGTTTGAGGGGTTTAAATATAAAAGTTAAGGAAGAGAGAAATTAGGAGATCTTTAATTAGCAAAAGGAATAGAAGAGAGGAACTAAAAAAATAAAGAGAGAAAAGAAGAGAAAAGAGGGAAAGAATATTTCTTGAAAAGGAAGAAGGAAAATGAGGGATTTACTTAAAAAAGGCTCATTTCTTGGGAAATGAGGAAAAGCTCTTGCATTTGAAGGAAAATCTAATCTTTAACTAGCTTTTGAGGGCTTAGTTAGGAGCATCAAACTTGTTAAAAGCAGTAAGAACTTTTATTTTAAAGTTTTGTGTTATAAGCTTACATAAATTTTACTACTTTTCTTATCTATTTGATGTGTGTTGAGATTCACTTGATATGCTCAAGATGTGAGTTACTGACATGTTAAGGATAGTTATAAGATTTCATATATTTGTACTAAATCCTATGTTACTTCAAGATCAAGCAAGTTATAGCCTCTCATCGTTTTAGTGAAGAGGTAATGCCTCTTTATAGAGGCATCGCCTTTATGGCCTCCTGGTGAAAAGATGGCATCCCTTGGCATAGAGGCGACACCCCTATGATAGGGTGACAATCGCCTCTTCACCAAAGAATGTCAACTTCTACTTTGTTAATATTTCATGTATATTTTTAGACATTCCTAGCTTTTTATAGTATTTTTATGATGAATAACTCATTTGATGTGTGCCCTTTATTTCGTAAGATGTTTAGCTCTTCGATCTATTATCATATTTATAAAATTAACTTTATGGTTTCCACTTGTAGGTTTATTTATTTTTTTTTGGGAGATTAATCCTTTATTTAGTGCAGAGTGGCATTCTTGTGGGTGCAAGAACCTTGTTTAACTAATGTCTAATCTTATTTCCCTTGATTTGTTTTTTTATTTATGGTTTATTTTCAGTATATTTACAGTTTATTTTCAATATATTTCCTCTTTCCTAATTTATTTTCAGTTTACTTTTGGTTTATTTTCTGTTTTTTTACTATTATTACATGAGAAAGGTTGTAATTATTTCTCCTCCCTCTATTTCATAGTGTGTGCACTTTATTTCATTTTAACTTGTAATTATGTCTATTTTGATGCTTCTTGATATAACCACCATTCGCATGAAATCAGTTACTAACTCAAACTTGGACTTAAGAGTAAAATCAATACCGTTTAAAAACTAGTTACAATTCATATGATAATCAAGAAATAATTTAAAAACTTAAAATGATAAGATGTGAAACACAAATTGAGGCCAATCATAAGGTCAATTGTGCATTCCACAAGCCCATACCTAGTTTTCAAACTTGTTCTCTAAAGACAACTTCTAAGTACTTCCATGGAATCTAGTCGCTGTAAAGTGTGTCCCAATTTTCATCTAGGTAATGACTCCTTTCTCCAACTTGGGCCATAAGCTAATTTTGTATTTCCTAGTGGGTCTCGAGCCTACACAGTGTCATGGTCACCAAACAGTTGGGTGTGCGCTAAATCCCGCTGCCTATAGTGGCGACTTCACTAAGGATAGGGGAACTGATTGTAGTGTTTTGTGTTTTATCATTTTTAATTATTTTCTTATTTCTTTTGCATTTTTTGCATTCACTACTTATTTTCACACAATGAGCACTCAGTCCTTAAATAACCTGATGATAGTCATTGCTTTGCTACTTGTGTTTCACTTAAACTTGGCAATGGAGTATTTGATTATTATCACTCATAGCATGTACTTATCCACATAATATGGACCTTTAAGTAGGGAGATGTAATGGAGGTATATCATTGTGGGAACTGAAGCATTTTTCACCCGAGACTCAGCTCATGTAATGACCTAGCAACTTCTTTTATGATATTCTAAAATACATGTGTTTGATGATATATAGTGGACCTTGGCATAAAATCTTGGCCCATTGTAAATGGACTATATCAAAGTAAGCTTTTCATTCCTCTATGACTGGCTATGATGGACCTTATTTTTATGCAAAGGCCTGTTACTTATTTGTTCACTTTAAGAGTTATCTTGCATACGTCAATTTTATTATCCGCCATTGATAATTAAAACCTAGAATAAAAATACTAGGATAAGAAAATCGCTATCGAATACGTGTGCAGGAGGAATAAGAGCGGAAGTGATCATGCCTAAATTCATTGCTTATTTATTTGTTTGTCTATTTCTGTTCATGTTATAAAAAAAAATTGCATTTCATGCATACATGATATTCATATGCATTTTTCATAGTCATAAGCCTCTTCTTTTTTAGAAGCAGATCAAGGGAATTTGGCCCATCAAAATTAAAGATCCAATCAAACACTTGAGACTATTTAATAAAGGGCCAAAATGATAGGACCCTTTAATTTTGATGTTAAATCTTTCAAGAAAGAACTATTAAAAAAGATCCGGGATGACATGCGATAAATTATTAGAGACATGTTTGCTAAGATGATAGGAAAAATGACAATGGATGGAGAAAACTTTAAAACTAGAACTGTTGTTGGTGAACCATTCGAAGAAAAATTGAAAGCACTGGCAGATACAACAAATTCAGAATGGATGAAAGACATGTAAAGGCAAATCGATCAACTGTAGATTGCACTAAAAAAGCATGGGCTTAATCCTAACCTTACCAACTTGGATCTAGATTTAGAGGAGGAAGAACCATTGCCCCTAAAATATGAATTCCTAAATATGAAGAAATACTCTGGTATTGATGATCCTTATTTGCACCTGAAGCAGTATGTCACTTATATGTAGGCCACTAGGTTATTGAAAGCTCAAATTGTCAAACAATTTTCATTGTCCTTGGAAAGAGATGCTGTTAGGTGGTATTACACTCTAGATGCACATGTCTAATAAGACTGGAAAGAGTTATGTTCAGTCTTCATTAAACAATATGGGCTAAACTCTTAATTTGAATTTTCTTTTCACGATCTATAAAATACAAAGCAAGGATCGAATTAGTCTTTCACCAGCTTCTTAGACAAATAGAGAGGAAACTTATCTCAGATGAAGCACAATCCTGCAAAATCAAACTAGCTACTAATAGCCATAGAAGCCTACATTCCACCTGTGGCTAACAAGTTAAAGGACATGAGCATAAATGACTTCAAAGAGTTGTACCACTTCAAAGTGCAAGTTAAAACTGATTTGAATTTGAACATCAATGGATAATCATTGTTGGTTTTGATTGTAGTGATTTTGAACAGTGCTTTACAATAACAACCTTTTTTTTATGCTAGTAAATGTTTAATTGTTTGATTCATATGATTATGAACTTGTTATGTGTAGATGGTGGGGTTTAGCGCGCGTCCAAGATTTTAGCAACTGTGACACTGTTTAGGCTTAGGGCCTTAGAGAACACACTAACCACTATCACAAAGACATGGCGTGGTGATGAGGAGTCACCACCCAAGGTAATAACTGGGACAATTTGATTGGTGGTACTCGATTCTCTAAAAGAAAATTAGCACCATAACTAGGAGATTCTGGATACGGAATACTAACTTCTCTTAGTCTCGTGTTCATTTAGAATAATTTTATAAATGATTATTTCATCCTCTAATTACACGCAATTTTATTAAACCCTTATTAACATCCATCCACCCAAAAAGGCAATAAGTCAATAAAATTACAAGTAAAAATACACTCAAGATCGCGCTATCCCTAAGTCTAAACTATGTTAATTTTATTAAAAAGTTAACTAAATCTACATTTTATTTACAAGTGAAATAGAATAAAAGTGGGCCTACATTTTATTAATTAATGAGTCTAAATCTATCTTTTAGTCTTTCTAAGATATGGGTTTAAGTCTATTCAATTTTAAAGGAAAATCAAATTAGTGGCCTAAGTCTAATATGGTTTTATTTTAAATGAAATGTGGGCCTAAATTTATTTTTTTAAAAGAAATGCAATTAAATGGTTTGAGCTAAGTCTAAACAATTTTTAATTAACTAAGTGGGCCTAAAATCTAATTAATCTAATGAGCCTAAATTGATTTTAATTATTTAAAGTCTTAAACCATTTTTAAGCCTATTTATTTAGTGGGTTAGACCTAAACATGGGCTTGGGGCCCAAAAACATAAAAATATAAAAAACCCAAAAAAACATAAAAAACATAACAAAATCAAATCAAACACACATTCACATATGATTTCTAAAAAACCTAATTTAATTACATACAAACCCTAATTAAAGCTATTACCACTATTGATTTTAATTGATTTTTTTTTACCCAATTGAACCTAATTACTAATCAATTTTAAAATATAAAAATTTAAATATTTCACTATTCCCACTACTGGGGCTATTACAAACTATGTACATAATTAAAATTAAATAATTATACACCCAGAAATTAAAATAAATTACACAGGATACAAAAATGCAGAACAAAAATTAAAATCCTAAGAACTATTATTAAAACAGTACAAGTTCATCCATGGCATTCCATGGACCTTCCATTCAATTAAACATAGGCGGTATCCTCCTCCTCAATCCACATACAGACATCAAAAAACAAAAAATAAATAAATTAGCAATGAAATCAAATAATCCAAACAATAACAAAAGAAAAGAAAAAAAATAAACAAAAAATAATAACAAAAGTAATAAAAGAAATAGAAAAATAACACTGGAGATGTTGTGTAAATGCCCCTTTTTGAGCCCCTCAGATTGGATCATCACTGTTAAAATTAAGATATTGTTGATTATGGACTATTGCCTTTGAAAATTTCAGTATCGAAAATTAGGGTTTTATGCTCGCAATCTCTCTTTTTTTCTCACTGTCTTCTTTCTCTCAGTCTCTCCCTGTAAAAAATCCTTTCAAAAATCAGAAGAAAAAGAAGTCCCCCCAGCAAAAACCTCCCTCTCCCTCGCACGCATGTAGACTCTGCTTTTAAACGCAGAGTCTGTGTGTATTGAACTTCCTCCAAAGGGAGAACATACCTATCTTATCAGATCAGATAGCGTTTGTTTTTATTTCAAAAAAAAAATCTTCTGCATTTCTTTTTTTTTTTTAAAAAAAAAAACCTTATCAGATAAAAATTTAAATTTTTCAAGCAATCAAAACACTAAGAAAATCGATAAAAATAAGGAAAAATACGTGAAAAAAGTCA
Source organism: Mallotus nudiflorus (assembly GCA_947683625.1). Classification (NCBI taxonomy): domain Eukaryota; kingdom Viridiplantae; phylum Streptophyta; class Magnoliopsida; order Malpighiales; family Euphorbiaceae; genus Mallotus; species Mallotus nudiflorus. The sequence goes on along the minus strand of CANTUR010000848.1, from coordinate 113,364 downwards.
AAAAATGGAATTATTGTGCATCGGTGCTGTGCAATGCCTTAACTTTTAATTACTAAAAGACCCTTGAAAAAATGACTTATTTGCAATTGAATCCTAAAAAAATGTTGCAATTTAGTCCTTAAAGTCCAGAAAATCAACATCCAAGTTTAATTTTTGAATAAATTTTATTATAAGGGCTTACGTTGCAATTGTACACAATTACATCCTGAAATTGGGTGCTTACAATTGCCCCCCTTTGTCACTATTTGCTTGACAAATTGCGGCAAAATAATAGAAGCACACAATTTCGAAAGAAAGAAGTTAGGATACTCGATTGTATCATAAGTGATGGATTGATGCTCAAATTGTTGAGCAAGGTGTAGTGTTTGATAAGTCGCACTATATTTCCTATGGAACGTCTAGTGAACTTTGTGAAAATGAGTTTCGCTATATTCCCTGTGGGACGCTTTGCGATGATAAGTTGAAAACTTGCCATAGTTCTTGTGGAGTGTTTAGCAATGATAAATTTTGTTATATTCCCTGTGGGACGTTTGACGATGCACACTATATTCCCTGTGGGATGTCTAGTGTAATTGAATTAAAATAAATTACATCATACTCGATCGTATGATGCCGATTATACTCGATCGTATAATCAATTGAGGATACATTACACTCGATCATATAATGCCGACTACACTCGATCGTATAGTCTTGAATTGAAATATCGTTATATTCCCTATGGGACGTCTAACGATGCACACTATATTCCCTGTGGGACGTCTAGTGTAATTGAATTGAAAACTTGCTATAGTTCCTATGGAAAGTCTAGCAATGAGGAATTTGAAAATTTATGTCGTAACTACTATGCAATACATAACATAATGAAGGTTATGACTACTGTGAAGCACATAACTTAATGATTTGAAATTCATATCATAGCTACTGTGCAGCATATGAAACCTTTGATTGAAATCATGCATGTAAAATGCAAAAAATGAGTTCTGTAATCTTGTTTTGTATTCTGTATTTGATAGAAGATTCAGGATCCCAGATTGATTATGCAGTCTTAATAATTCAATGAATTATTAATTTAATGAATGTCATGATTTAATTAGGAACATGTTCCTAATCAGAATGCAATTATGGACCAAATTGCAAAAAAGAAAAGATAGATAAAAAGTAAATAAATTGAAAGGATTAAAATGGATATTCTCCATTTTACGTATTCTTTCCCTTTTGCCGATCACTTCACTTCTCTTCCCATTCTTTTCTTCTTCTTTTTTTTTCACTTGATCTTGAATTTTCTTTTCTTGATTTCTTCACCATCTGTTGTCTGATTTACAATCTGTCTAATCCTATGGCCTCCTTATCATGCAGACAATATGAGGGAGCTGAGGCTTCAGAATGTCAAAGGATTTTTCCTCTTCATTTTCCTTAAAATAATCTAGAACTTTGAGAAGACTCAGCTATCTTTCCCTTAACTCATTTACATACCCACAAGTGCAGAAATGTGGGTAATGAGGTAACTTTTCTTGCTTCTGTTTATTTTTGCAAAAACATCACCTGTATAATCAGTAATTAGAGTTAGTTTTAGAGTAAAAATTGACATTGATATGTATATTAGTCAGAAATTAATATGAAAACGTATGACAAATTGCAATTAACTTTAAAAATATGAAATTTAACTCCCGAGTTGTCAGAATGGAGGATCGGATGTCTGGAATTCTGGTCGGAATTCTAGATTTTTGATCCATCGGGTTAATGTCGATCGGCAATCTATATTGCCTATCAGAATATGTTTTTCTTTTTTTAGGCAATTAATTAATTAATTAATCAACTAATCAAATCCTTCAATTTACGTTCTTTGATTAATTAATTAATCTTTCAATTAAGTAATTATTATTTTCTTTTTGAAATTGAAATAGCATCCGATGAAGTTCACGGACTGTTTCAATCTAGCCCAAGAATTGTTTCATGGACTGCCGGAACAGGTGACACATCTAATTTGGGCTTTCGGATTTAGGCATTTCATCGCTGCACTTTCGACTGTTCGAGGCCGATCTGACCGTTACTCTTTACACTAATGCTGATCCTAAAAAATAATTTTAATTTTTTTAAAATTTTAATTACCAAAAGACCCCTAAAAATGACTTATTTGCAATCGAATCCTAAAAAAATATTGCAATTTAGTCCTTAAAGTCCAGAAAATCAACATCCAAGTTCAATTTTTGAATAAATTTCATCATAAGGGCTTACGTCGCAATTGTGTACAATTGCATGCTGAAATTGGGTGCTTACATTATGCTTATGCATGCAATCATATGCTTGAATTAGAGAGAAAAAAATTATAAAATGAGAGGACCAAAATGTCAGAATTGACTTTTAAACTTTCCTTCGGGCACATTTAACCTTAGTTTTCCTTGAAATGAATTCCTCATATTTGTTAAGAAAAAGAAAAAAGAAAAAAAAAAAGAAAAAGAAAAAAAGAAAAAGGAAGGCAAATTAGGGGAAAGAAAAAGTAAAATCTTTGTTTATACCACTAACATTTAAAAATTCGATTATGTGCAATCCTTTGAAAGTCCATATTCTTAAATAAAACTCCCACCAATTATGAGCTGAAAAATAGTTGATCAAAAAATCCGCAAAGGGCTAATTAATAAGAAGCATAAAGTAGCATGCCTAATTATAACGAATAAATATTCCTATGAAGATAAAGATGATTGACATAATGTTAGCACGTGAAGTGATAAACATGGACTCATTAGTTTTATGACAATTAACAGTGTGATTGACATTAACATCTGATGATTGACAATAAGAGTATTCAACAACTAAAGTGACAATATGAACATCAAGCATAATGAAAGTGTTTGACCATCACCATGAATTTATAACCACCCAGCAAGGTTGAAAACTCATAGAAATGGAGCGACCTAGGAAAAAGAGAGAAAATAAAAAAAAAAGAGAAATTATGAAAGGCCTAGCTAGGTTTGAAAACTCCCAGCAAAGGGGTGGCTTAGGCAAAAGAGGGAAAATAAAATAAAATCGATTGCATTCTCATTTTAAGAAGAGCAGTTCAAGAGTAAGAGATTCCATTAATTCTCAAATAGAGGGCAAATTTTGAGATAAGTTGAGTTTCATAATGAGTAACAAAGATTTTTCAACAAATCCTTAAACTAGGAGGCAAATAAAGTGTCTTTCCTTACCTTGAGGGTTAAGCACGATCATCCTACGCTAGCAAAGTATTACATGAAAGTGATCAAGTATAGGGGCATCTATTGTTGTTACCCTAATTCGACCATGAGAGGGTCTTAATTTCTACTCCATTTGGATAAACTGGTCTCAATAATAGTCTCCAACAAACTCAGTTTTAAAAGCAATTTCTTTGATATAATAAAGGCTAGTTCCCAAAGATCAGCTCCAAACATAGAAGGCATTTAGCTAAGTAATTTAAGTATTCTTATTTTCAATTCATTCGTGCATGGACTTACTTTGTAAAAGATATTCATACTTAGGCATATTAGAATAATGCATGTCTTCTACAAACTTTGCACACACCACATGAGCTTGTGTTGTGAAATTACTTTTGAGAATTTTCAAAGATCGTGATCATGTATACATCAATATTGAATCTTTTGGATATGTTTTTTAGAGTGGGCTAGCTTTGATGCATAGGATACATTCTGTTAGTGATATGCATTAGGTTAATCATGTATGACCATGTTTTAACTTTATCATTTTATTTAATAAAGAGGCATTTTTCATTATCATTTTATGTTATGATAATTACTTGAATAGTCAATTCTTACTAAGGTCATTAAGTATGTGACTTGATAGTAAAACCCTTAGATTAAATATGAGTTCTATTCAAATTATCCTTAGTCATAACAATGTATTATGGCTAGTATCGTGTTGATTGATGATTATACTTTACTAATCATGAATATGAGATATTAAGTCAACTCGTAGGTACTTATTCGAGAAATAAAGTGTTGGATTGACCCATCATGAGAATACTACATAGACAATTGTCATAAGTAATTTTTATCAGAGTAATATTGGCTTAGTCCTCTGACCTTGAAATCACCATGGATTTCTACATAACTATTTTTTATTTTGATATAATCTTACCTTATCTTTAACCAGATGATAAACTAAGTTGTTGTTGGGTATAAAATGAGTTATGTAAGGAATGTGAGTGATTGAGAAAGAATTTTTCCCTCATTTAATATAAGTAAGATATCTATGGGCCCTTTGATAAGATAAACTAAAGAAAATGAATGGCCATGCTAAATTAAATTGATAAAGAGTTATCATTCTCAGTCTACTTGGAATTAAGAAATTATATGATTGAATTCTATAAGGATGACATAATCCATGCCTTATATTCAATCAAGATATCATGTGACAAAGGGACTAGAATATTCACTGTATATTAGATTATGTCGAATTATTGACTTCACATGACTTAGGTAGTCATAAAGTCTTGCTAGAGGTCACTTATGACTTATAGGCCTAAATAGAGATTTAAGGCCCACTGCCAACATTATGTGAACCTACAGGGTCACACACTTTGAACAAGCCAAAAATGAATATGGGTTTAACAAGCCCAAATAAGCTTTGTGGAAATAAATAAATAAAATATTTATTTATTTATTTAAGGTAAATGTTATTTTAAATAAATATAATATTATTTCTGATTTAATTTTAAATAAAATCAAAACAAGAAGAAGTGAGAAATTACCAAAAGGTTGTTTGGTAAGTGAAACCCTAATTTAAATGTCTATAAATATGTTATATTTTTTAAGGTTTTATACACTCTCATTATTCTGTCACTATTTTCATTTTCTCTCTTTTAGAAAATAAAAAACAGAGTTCTTTTTAATTCTTGATTGATGAGAAATCAAGAGAAGGTGCTAGCACACAAATATTTATTTTCAAAATCAACGGTTATTTGTATGGACACTTGTGGAGGATGGATTCTTTTGGAGACGTCTCAAATCTGAACTACTAAATTAAAAGCTCAAGGTAGGGTGTCATCGGAGTGAACCTCCTTTCTTCCTTCTAGATTTCTTGTCTCTTCTGCATTTGTGGTAAGAAAATAAAAACCCTAGATTTAATTAATTAATTAAATTACTTAAATCCAGGTTTGGGTTTGTGATTCAAATTTTATTTTTTCGTTGTGTATGGAATCTCGAAACCCAACATATTCCTGCTATGTTGATTTCATCTGACGCTTGTGAGGCTACATGACTTGTTTTGAATTGATATTTTTTGATAATTTTTGCCTAATGCCCTAAAGGCCATATGATACCTTTTGTTTGTCTTTGTTTGATGCATGTTTTATTTGTTATTTATTTTGCTTGACGCCATTGAGGCTATAGTGGCATGTTTGATTATTATGCCTATCGCTCCCACAACTACATGGCTTGCTTTGTTTTGATTGTTCTATCTGATGCCCCAATGGCTATATGATATTTCTTAGTTAACCTTGCCTGAAGTCCGAAGTGGCTATAAGGCTCTCATCTTTTATGACAAGATTATTCTTAAGAAGTGCATCTCAAGTTTGTATACCCAAAGATGATGATGTGAGCTTCTTAATTATTATAAGCAACTACCTCTCGGGTTTGTATACCCAAGGTTGATAGTGTGAGCTTCCTATCTATTTGAAAGAACTGCCTCTTGAGTTTGTATACCCAAGGATGACGGTGTGAGCTTCTTATCTGTTTGAAGGAACTACCTCTCGAGTTTGTATACCCGAGGTTGACGGCGTGAGCTTCTTGATTATTATAAGGAACTACCTCTTGGGTTTGTATACCTGATAATGATAATGTGAGCTTCACATATATTTGAAGGAACTATCTCTTGAGTTTGTATACCCGAGGTTGACGACGTGAACTTCTTGATTGTTATAAAGAACTGCCTCTTGGGTTTGTATACCCGAGGATGATGGCATAAGTTTTTTAACTGTTTTAACAAAATTTAACCTCTTAATTTTGAACAGCAAGGTTGACGGCATGAATTTCCTCAAGTTTAATTGAGGAAAAATTTGACCTCTTGATTTTGAATACTGAGGCTGATGGCGTGAATTTTTAAGGGATCAACCTCTCAGTTCTTATAGAATACCGAGGCTGATGGTGGAAATTTTTAAAGGACTCAACCTCTCAATTTTTATAGAACACTAAGATGACGATGTGAGTTTCTCATTTGTGTCTTTAAGGACTGCCTCTTGGGTTTGGAATACCCGAGATGACAGCGTGAGTTTCCTATTTGTTCTTGTGGGATTGCCTCTCGGGTTTTGAATACCTGAGGATGACGGTGTGAATTTCCCTTTTATTCTTAAGGAACTACCTCTTAGGTTTGAATTCCCGATGTTGACAGCGTGAGCTTCTTAATTGTTATAAGGAATTGACTCTCAAGTTTGTATACCTGAGGTTGATAGCGTGAGCTTCCTAATTATTGTAAGGAACTAACTATCAAGTTTGTATACTCGAGGATGACAGCGTGAGCTTCTTATATATTTGAAGGAACTGTCTCTCAGTTTGTATATCCGAGGATGATAATGTGAGCTTCTTGATTATTATAAAGAACTACGTTTGGGTTTGTATGCCCAAGGTTAATAGTGTGAGCTTCCTAAATATTGTAAGGAATTGCCTCTTAGGTTTATATACCTGATGATGATAATGTGAGCTTCCTATCTGTTTAAAGAAACTGCCTCTCAAGTTTGAATACCTGAGGTTAATGGCATGAGTTTCCTGATTATAATAAGGAACTGCCTCTCGGGTTTGTTAACCTAAAGATGATGGCATGAGCTTCCTATTTGTTTGAAGGAACTACCTCTTAAGTTTGTATACTTGAGGTTAATAGCATGAGCTTTCTGATTTTTGTAAAGAACTGCCTCTCAAGTTTGTATACCTAAGCATGATGGTGTGAGTTTCCTGGTTATTTTAGCAGAATTTGACCTCTTAGTTTTGAACACCGAGGCTGATGGCATGAATTTTTAAGGGATTCATCCCCTTGATTTTTATAGAACATCGAGGCTGATGGCATGAATTTTTTAAAGTTTGATTAAGGAAAAGTTAACCTCTCAGTTTTGAACTCCGAGTCTGACGATGCAAATTTTTAAGGGATTCAACCTCTTAATTTTTGTAAAATGCTAAGGCTAATAGTGTGAATTTTTAAAGGGCTCAACCTTTTAATTTTTATAGAATACTAAGGATGATAGTATGAGTTTCCTGCTTGTGTCTTTAAGGACCACCTATTGAATTTTGAATACTCGAGGATGACAATGTGAGTTTCTTGCTTGTATCCTTAGAGACTGCCTCTCAAGTTTTGAATACTTGAGTATGATGGTGTGAATTTCCTATTTGTGTCTTTAGAGACTGCTTATGACGGTGTGAGTTTCCCATTTTTGTCATTAGGGACTGCCTCTCAGGTTTTGAATACCTGAGGATGACGACATGAGTTTTCTGTTTGTGTCTTGAGGGACTGCCTCTTGATTTTTTAATACTCAAGGATAATGGCATGAGTTTCCCTTTCATTCTTAATGAACTGCCTCTTGGGTTTGAATTCTCGAGGTTGATGGCATGAGCTTCCTTTTTAGTATTCTTGGGGATTGCCTCTCAGGCTTGCATTCCTAAGGTTGAAAGAGTGAATTTCACGGCAACAATTAAAATTTGACCCTTTAGGTTTGAATTCCCGAGGCTAACAGCGTGAATTTTAAAGAAGTTATCACATAAATCTTTAAAATCAAGTATATTCTTTTATTAGTTTTTAATTTTTAGTGTTTTTATTTGTTGTGCATGTTATGCATATTGTTTTTATCAAAACACATTAGTACATGAATTCTGTTTTTAAAAAAATTAAAGGGGCAAACTATAGACACTTAGTTTAATTAGCCCGCAATAAAAGCCCGATAATGAAAAAACTCAACTTTTCAAATGTAAGAGAATCTAAAACCTTATTTAGAACGGGCGTATACCCAATAACCAAGCCAAAACCTCTTTTGAAACTCATAATGGACCATGAAAACTAGACCTACTACACCTAGCCTGAACCCTATAAAACCTAAACATAGCCTTAGCCCTTTTGGCCTAGACCGAGGACCATAGAGGTGATGCCTCATGGCAGTAAGGTGACACCTCTGTGGCAGTAGGATGAAAAGGCATTGCCTCTTTGATAAGGCGATCGCCTCTCCGTCAACTAATTAGTTACTGTATTTAATAACAGTAATAGAAAATAACAAGTCGGTGGACCCCACCTATTCCTACTCTGCAATAATAGCATAAATAGTTATTTTTTAGGGAAAAGTAGTGAGCTAAAAAGGTTAAGTAATGATGAAAAAGATTAGGGAGATCATAAGGTTTTAGGGGTTTAAATAGAAAAGTTTAGGAAAAGTGAAAGGAGGAGATCTTTGATTAGAAAAAGGAAAAGAAGAGAGGAACTAAAAAAAAATACAGACAGAAAAGAAGAGAAAAGAGGGAAAGAATATTTCTTAAAGAGGAAGAAGGAAAATGAGGGATTTTACTTAAAAAGAAAGCTCATTTCTTAGGAAAGGAGGAAGAGTTCTTGCATTCGAAGGGAGATATAATCTCTAACCAGTTTTCGAGGGCTTAGTTAGGAGCATTAAACTTGTCAAAAGCAGTAAGAACTTCTATTTAAATTTTTTATATCATAAGCTTGCATAAATGTTACTACTTTTTTTGTCTATTTGATATATGTTGAGATTCACTTGATATGCTTAAGATGTGAGTTACTGACCTATTAAGGATAGTTATAAGATTTCATCTATTTATACTGAACCCTATGTTGCTTTGAGATCAAGCATGTTATAGCCTCTTACCATTCTAGTGAAGAGGCAACACCTCTTTATAAAGGTGTCACCTCTGTGGCCTCATGGTGAAAAGACGATATCCCTTGGCATAGAGGTGACACCCCTATGATATCATCTCTTTGCCAAAGAATATCAACTTCTGCTTTTTTTTATTATTTCATGTATATTTTTAGACATTCCTAGCTTTTTATAGTATTTTTATCATGTATAACTCATTTGATGTATGCCTTTTATTTCATAAGATGTTTAGCTCTTCGATCTATTATCATATTTATGAAATTAACTTTGTGGTTTGGTTTATTTTCAATATATTTGCAGTTCATTTTTAGTATTTTTCCTTTTTTTCTAATATATTTTAGTTTAATTTTGGTTTATTTTCTATTTATTTTACTATTATTGCATGAGAAGGGTTGTAATCATTTATCCTCCTTTTATTTCTTTGTGTGTGAACTTTATTTCTTTTAAACTCATAATTATGTCTATCTTGATGCTTTTTACTATAACCACCATTCGCATAAAATCGTTTATTAACTCAAACTTGGACTTAAGAGTAAAATCAATATCATTTGAAAACTAGTTACAATGCACATGATAATTAAGAAATAATTTAATAACTAAAAATGAGAAAATATGAAACACAAATGGAGGCTGATCATAAGGTTGAGTGGGTATTCCACAAGCCTATACCCAGTTTCTGAACCCGTTTTCTAAAGACGGCTCCTGAGTACCTCCATTAAATCTGGTTGCTGTAAAGTGTGTCTTAGTTTTCATCCGGGTGGCAACTTCTTTCTCCAACTTAGGCTATAAGCCCATTTTTTATTTCTTAGTGGGCCTTGAGCCTATATTGCTATGGTCTCAAAAGCCTCGCTGCCTATAGTAGTGACTTTACTGGGGGTAGAGGAACTGATTCTAGTGTTTTATGTTTTATCATTTTTAATTGCTTTATTATTTCTTTTGCATTTTTTGCATTCACTACACATTTTCACATAATGAGCACTCAGTCCCTAAATAACCTGATGATAGTCATTGCTTTGCTACTTATGCTTTACTCAAACCTGGTAGTGGAGTATTGATTATTATCACTCAAAGCACGTACTTATCCATGTTGTATCGACCCGTAAGTGGGGAGACGTAATGGAGGTATATTATTATAAGAACCAAAGCCTTTTTCACCCGAGACTTAACTCATGTAGTAACCTAGCAACTTCCTTTAAGATATTCCAAAATGCATGTGTTTGATGCTATATGGTGGATCTTAGCATAAAATCTTGGCCCATTGTAAATGGACTATGTAAAAGTAGGCCTTTCATGCCTCTATGACCTGCTATGATGGACCTTATTTTTATGTAAAGGCCTGCTACTTGTTTGTTCACTTTAAGAGTTATGTTGTATACGTTGGTTTTGTTATTCTCCCATTGATAATTAAAACTCAGAACAAAAATCCTAGGACAAGAAACTCGCTATCGAATATATGTGTGAGAGGAATAAGGGTGAAAGTGATCATGCCTAAATTCATTTCTTATTTGTTTATTTATCCCTTTTTGTTCATGTTATAAAAAAAATCTTGCATTTCATGCATACATGACATTCATATGCATTTTTTATAGTAATAAGCCTCTTTTTGTTTGGAATCAAATTAAAGGAATTTGGCCTACCAAAATCAAGGATCCAATCAAACACTTAACACCATTTAACAAAGGGGGTAGAATGGCAAGACCCTCTAATTTTGATGTTGAATCTTTCAAGAAATAACTATTGAAAGAGATTGGGGATGACATGTGACAAATGGTTAGAGACATGTTTACTGAGATGATAGGAAAGATGACTGTGGATGGAGAAAACTTTGAAACCAGAACTATTATTGGGGAAATATTCAAAGAAAAATAGAAAGCACCGGTAGATCCAATAAAGTTAGAATGGATGAAAGACATGCAAAAGCAAATCGATCAATTGTAGATTACATTGAAGAAGCATGGGCTCAATCCTAATGAATTCCCCCCGAAATATAAATTCCTAAATATGAAGAAATACTATAGTATTGATGATCCTCATTTGCACCTGAAGCAGTATGTCACTTATATGAAGGCTATTGGGTTGTCCAAAGCTCAAATTGTTAAATAATTTCCATTGTCCTTTAAAGGAGATGCTATTAAGTGGTACTACACTCTGGATGCATAGGTCTAATAAGACTGGAAGGTGCTTTGTTCAATCTTCATCAAATAGTATGGCCTAAACTCTTAGTTTAAAGTTTCTCTTTATGAGCTATAAAATACGAAGCAAGGATCAAATTAGTCTTTCACTATCTTTTTAGACAGATGGAGTAGAAAGTTATCTCAAATGAAGTACAGACCTGCAGAATCAGACCAGCTGATAACAACTATAAAAGCCTGCATTCCACTTATGGTTAACAAGTTGAAGGACATGGGCATAAGGGACTTCAAAGAGTTGTATTGCTTCGGAGTGCAAGTTGAAGCTGTTTTGAATTTGAACATTAATGGATAATCATTGACGATTTTGATTGTAGTGATTTTAAATAATGCTTTATAGTAACAACCTTTCTTTTTTTTCTAATAAATGTTTAATTTTTTAATTCACATGATTATGAACTTGTTATGCTTATGCATCAATTGTATACTTGAACGAGAGAGAAAAAAAACTATAAAATGAGAGGACTAAAATGTCAGAATTAACTTTCAAACTTTCCTTTGAGCACATTTAACCTCAGTATTCCCTAAAATGAATTCGTTATATTCATTAAGAAAAGAAAAAAGAAAAAGAAAATAAAAGAAAAAGAAAAAAAGAAAAAGAAAATAAAAAAAAGAGAAAAAGAAAAAGGAAGGCAAATAATGGGAAAGAAAAAGGGAAATCTTTGTTTATGCCACCAACTTTTGAAAATTCAAATTTGAGCAATCCTTTGAAAGTCCTTATTCTTAAATAAAACTCCCACTAATTGTGAGCTGAAAATAGTTGGTCAGAAAACCCACAAAGGGCTTATCAATAACAAGCAAAAGGTAGCTTGCCTAATTATAACGAATGAGTAATTTTATGAAGATAGACAAGATAGACATAATGTTAGCATGTGAAGTGGCGACAATCAATAGCATGAGTGACACCAACATCCGATGATCGATAGCAAGAGTATTCAGCAGCTAAAGTGACAACATGAACATCGAGCATAATGAAAGTGGTCAAGTATCACCATGAATTTGCAACCACCCAGCTAGGTTAAAAACTCCTAGAAAGGGAGCGACCTAGGCAAAAGAGGGAAAATAAAAAAAAAAGAAAATATAAAAGGCTCAGCTAGATTCAAAAACTACCAACAAAGGGGGTGGCCTAGGAAAAAGAGAGAATATAAAATGAAATCATTTGCATTCTCATTCTGAGAAGAGCAGTTCAAGAGCAAGAGATTCTATTAATTTTTAACAAAGAGGAAATTTTGAAGATAAGTTGAGTTTCATCATGAGTAACAGAGATTTTTCAATAAATCTTTAAACTAGGGGGCAAAAAGAGTGTCTTTCCTCACCCTGAGGGTCAAGCATGATCATCCTACGCCAGCAAAGCATTCTATGAGAGTGATCAAGTACAAGGGGAACTGTTATCATTACCTCAATTTGACCATAAGAGGGTCTCAATTTTTGCTTTATTTGGATAAACCAATATTAATGACAGTCTCTAATAGAATTAATTTTAAAAGCGATTTCTTTGATATAATAAGGGCTAGTTCCCGAAGATAACCTTTAAACGTAAAAGGAATTTGGCTAAGTTATTTAAGGTTTTTTATTTTCAATTCATCTGTGCATGGAATCACTTTGCAAAAGATATTCATACTTAGGCGCATTAGAATAATGCATGTCTTCTATAAACATTGCACACACCACACGAGCTTGTGTGGTCATATTACTTTTGAGAATTTTCAAAGATCACGATCTTGCATACATTAAAATTAAATCTTTTGGATATATTTTTTAGAGTGGGCTAGCTCTGATGCATAAGATATAGTTTTGCTATGTTAATTTTTCCTGACACCTGTAAAGCTACACTGCTTGTTTTGAATTGATCTTATTTGATTATCCTTGCCTAACGCCCTAGAGGCTATATGGCACTTTTTATTTATCTTTGTTTGATATGCATTTTATTTGTTGTCTATTCTGCCTGATGCCCCTGAAATTATAATGGCATGTTTGATTATTCTGCTTGACGACCCCATGGCTACATAGCTTGCTTTGTTTTTATTGTTCCATCTGATGCCCCAATGGTTATATGATATTTTTTAGTTAACCTTACGTAAAGTCTAAAGTGGCTAAGGCTTCCATCTTGTGTGATGAGATTATTCTTAGGAAGTGCCTCTTGAGTTTGTATACCCGAGGATGATGATGTGAGCTTCCTAATTATTGTAAGGAACTACCTCTTAGGTTTGTATACCCAAGGTTAGGGTTATGAATAATTGCCTGAACCCTTAAAACCACACTAACTTGAACCGAAGAATTGAAGCGGATTGGCAAGTTTGAAGGGAGGGAAGCAGGTTGGTAGAGAAGAAGGGAAAATAAAGGGTTTCAATTTGCAGTTCTATGCAGGGTTTCTAAAACTTGACCCTCCCAAATATTTGATATTTTATTTAATAACATATGTATATATACACAAACACACATACACACTTGAAACGTTGTCATTTTGCACTACACCCTTTGTCTTTATAAATACATCTTAAACTAAATAACCCTGAACCTAATTCATTTCTCACTCTCGTTCCTTCTCTCCAACCGCCTCCTCTAACCTCTTGCCCCCTCTCGGCCTCTGTTCTAACCCTAAATCCCTTAGATTAATATTCAAATTTCTTCATTCTAACCTGAAATCTGTTCATTTTAACACTAAATCTTTTCATCTAAAGTGTTATTTTGCACTATCTTAAACATTTGATAATGTACTATCCTAGATTAAACTGGTCTCAATTATGCTCCTTATTTTCCATTGACATCAACCATCGATCTTGAATTTCTTTTAATGTAAAGAAATTTAAGGGGGGTGACAGATCACATAGATTCAAGAGTTTTTTGGTAATAATGAATTTTTTTATTTAAGATATGACTGCATGTTTGTTGTTTTTATAGATCTGTTGTGATTTGGGATTTTCATTAACTTTTTTTTATCTGTTGTGATATGGTTGAATGTTTTATAAATGTTGAACCATAGATTATTAAAGTGGAAGCCCTAATTTTTGGGACATGTGGATGCCCTGTGATTCACATACCACGATGGAAGCTTTTGAATCTCTTCTGATGTTGTCACCCCTAAATAATTGGTATGATTTCTCTATTGTCTATTTTTTTTATTAATACACATTTATATTGAAACTTTGTGGATTAAAAGGGATCTCAATGGATCTGTTGTATTTGTGGAGGAATCTCAATGGATCTATTATTTTTGTGGATGGATCTCAATCGATCAATTAGTATTTGTATTTTTTTGGGAAAAAAAAATTATGTTAATCAAATAAATTTCTTATTTAATTATTAATTTAGTTTAAAAATAGATTAATATATTTTATAACTTATATGAATATTTGTATATTAAATAGATTTTTAAAATGGAAAACAATATAATATTTTTTTAGTATCTAGTTAGAAAATATATATTTGTATATTTGTTTTATTTTTTATATATTTTTAAATGCTAAAAAATTATAAATATATTAATAAATAAAGGTTTATTTAAAAATAAATTATTTAATATATTTATAATATATGAAATTATTTATTTTTTTAAATCAAATAAAATAATTTATTTGATTTAAGTAATTAAAATCTTATTACCATTTATCTGATTTGTTTTATAGTTCTACTCCTTTGTTATCTTTTTGTTGTTTCAATGTGCTTAATTTATTACGTGTTAATTGCTATATTTTGTGTCTTTCACTTGTGTAGATGGACACTCCCAGGGATGCTAATGGTAGTTCAACTGCTACTAGTGAACTTGTGCCTCCTAATAATGAGGTGGAAGCAAATAAAAATTCCTATAAGCAGTCTGCTGCTCTTACTTGGTAGTAGTCGGTTGCTTCATCAGAGCATCCTGGGAAGCAATAAAAAGAAAAGGAAGCAAGCTGAAACCAGATCAGCAGTCTGGGAACATTTTGAGCAGATAAGGGAGAATAATTTGTTGGTAAAAGGAAAATGTATTTATTATACTAAATCCATCTGTGTTGAACCTAGAAAACATGGCACTTCATCACTTAGGAACCATATGCTTAACTATACCAAAATGCCTCATGATAAGTAAACATGACAATTACTTCTCACATTTAGACCTGATTCTAATGTATCTGAACCTAATATTGAAGTAATTAGCACTTGGAAATTTGATCGGTATTTAATTAGAAAAGCCTTTGCTAAAATGATTGCATCTAATAAGTTGCCTATTAGATTTGTTGAGTCTGTTAGGTTTTATCAGTTCATGTATGTTGCATGCCCTCGCTTTAAAATGCCATATAGGCGATTTGTGACTAGAGATATCTTTAACATCTTTATTGAAGAGAGGCTTAATTTGAAAAACTTTTTGAAAAGAAACTATCAAAGAGTTTTTCTTATAATAGATACATGGAATTCAATCTAAATGATTAATTACATGTGCATAACTGCTCATTTTATTGACAACAAGTGGAAGCTCAATAAAAAAATTATTGCATTTATGCCTTTAAGTTCACATAGGGGTCAATACATTGCTAAGGCACTTGAGAATTCTTTGCTTGAATGGGGTTTGAAAAATGTTTTTACTATCACTCTTAATAATGCTTCAAGTAATGATACTGCTATGTCTTTTTTTCAAAAAAAATTACTGAGTTGGGGGGCTTGTGGGGTTAAAGTTAAATATGCCCATATTTTAAACTTAGTGGTGCATGAAGGGTTAAAGGATTTGAGCATATTTATTAAAAGGATTTGGAAGGTGGTTAGATACATAAGGAGCTCACCATTACAATTTAAAAAATTCAATAAAAATTCAAACTTAATTGGGATTGAGGTTAAGATTGCTATTTGCCTTGATGTTGCAATTAGGTGGAATTCCACTTATTTGATATTGAAATCTGCTTATGAATTTGAAAAAACTTTTGAAAAGTATGAAGAAAATGAATCAAGTTTAAGGGATGATCTAAGTGATGATATTCCTAATTACTTTGACTAGTAATGTGCTAAGAATCTAGTTTAATTCTTAGAATAGTTTTACAAAATGACACTGAGAATATCTAGCTCTGAATATGTGACTGTCAATACCTTCTTCTCTAAAATAGTTGACCTGTTTTGCCCACTCATTGAATGGAAGCAATTTGATGATCTGTATATAAGGTCCATGCGACTTAGCATGAAAACCAAATTTGATAAATACTAGGGGGATCCAGATAAAATGAAATATCTCATATTGATTTCTTATATTTTGGATCCAAGAGACAAATTAGTGTATCTTCAATTTTCTTTAGAAACCATTTATAGGGAGTCAGTTGGTTGCAGTCTATTCATTTATGTTAAAGATGCTCTTTATGAATTATTTGAGGATTATAAAGATGGTAGGGTGATCTGTATGGGTGACTTGTGAGATTTTTACTGATTACAAGAGCCTTAAGTACATTTTCCAGCAGAGAGATCTAAATCTGAGGCAGAGGAGATGGTTGGAATTGTTGAAGGATTATGATTGTGAGATTTTATATCACCCAGGCAAGGCTAATGTGGTAGCAGATGCCTTGAGTAGGAAGTCCTCAGGCAGTCTTGCTCATATCAGTGTAGAGAGGAGATCGTTGATCCAGGAGTTGCATCTGTTAGTGATGAAGATTAGTAGATTAGGTGGACTGCTAGCTTAGTTTAAGGTGCGATATGTACTAAGAGATATGGTTAAGGTAGCTCAGAGCCAAGATCCTATTCTGGAAGAGCTTGTAGAGAATGTTCAAGCAGGGAAGTTCACTGATTTCACATTGGATGATGATGGTGTTTTATGGATCAGTGGTAGATTGTGTGTTCCTGATGTGGATAATTTGAGAGAAGAGATCTTGGAGGAAGCACATTTTACAGCTTATAGCGTACATCCAGGTGTCACTAAGATGTACCACAGTATCAGAGACTTGTACTGGTGGGATGGACTGAAGAAGGATGTCACTGATTATGTTGTTAAGTGTTTGACGTGTCAGCAAGTGAAAGCTGAGCATCAGAAGCCTTTTGGAAAACTTTAGCCTCTTCCTATTCTTGAGTGGAAGTGGGAAAGGATTGCTATGGATTTTGCGGTTGGTTTACCTTGGTCTAAGGATGGATACGATTCCATCTGAATGATTGTGGACAGGTTGACCAAGTCTGCACATTTCTTGCTTGTGAAAGCCACTTATTCTGTAGCTAGATTAGTGAAGCTGTATGTGAAGCATATTGTGTGCCTTTATGGAGTACTTATGTCCATTGTGTCAGACAGAGGTTCGGTATTTACCTCTCATTTTTAGCAGAAGTTGTAGGAAGCAATAAGCACTAGGTTGGACTTCAGTATTGCTTTTCATCCTCAGACAGATGATCAGTCTAAAAGGACGATCCATACACTGGAAGATATGTTGAGGATGTGTGTTTTGGATTTGGGAGGTATCTAGGATAATCATTTGCCACTCGTAGAGTTTATGTATAACAATAGCTACCATAATAGTATTGGAATACGAGGCTTTATACGAAAGGAAGTGTAGATCCCCTCTGAGTTGGGATGAGATTGGTGAGAGAGCTTTGACTGGACCTGAGATGGTTCAGGATGCTGCAGAGAAAGTTGTTGTGATCAGGAGCAAATTAGAGACGGCAGTTAGCAAAAAAAAGAGCTATGCGGATCCCAGATAAAGAGATATGGAGTTCCAAGTAAGAGACTTTATTTTTCTGAAGGTGTCTCCAATGAAGGGTGCTATGAGATTTAGCAGGAAGGGTACGCTAGCACCGAGATATATGGACCGTTTGAGATTCTGGAGAGAGTTGTCATGGTTGCATATCGATTGGCTTTGCCTCTGAGTATGTCTCAAGTGCATCCGGTGTTTTATATCTCGATATTGAGGAAGTATGTTTCAGACCCTTCACACGTGTTGTAGCCCAATAGTGTTGAAGTGAATGAAGACCTGATGTTCGTAGAAGAACCTATTGCAATCGTTGACTATCAAGTTCGATAATTGCATTCGAAGTAGATTCCGATGGTCAAGGTGTTATAGCGCAACAACAGAATAGAGGAGCACACTTAGGAGACTGAAGTTGAGATGCGAGCTTCTTACCTATATCTCTTTCCTCCTTGATCTTGTATTTCTTCTTCTTTCTAGAATTCAGGAACGAATTCTTGTAAGGGGGGAAGACTGTTATAACCCGAGTTTTTAAATTATTTTAATATAACATATGATATGCAGTGTTAATAATTTTAAATTAATAATTGATTATTTCATTATCTTGAAAAATTATTATCGTTATTATTTTACGTTTAATTAATATATTTTTCGTAAATAGACGTTTTTAAATTTTTATTTCAAGAAATAGTATTTTAATAAATCTTTAACTTAGAGCATTAATATTTTAATATTATTATTTTAATGAATTACATTATTGACCTTAATTTTTATTAATCATACATATTTATGCATGCATGAATAATGTTAGGGTTAATATTCAAATTATGTGTATATATTATATTTTATTTGTGTTATATATATGTGTATATATATATATATATATATATATATAAACCTAAACATCAAAACCTATTCTTCTCCTTCTTCTTCCCGATTTTCACCCTCACCATCGCCCTCGCCGCTGCTACTCCGACCAGCAACTATTAGTGTGCCTCCCGGATGTCCACCTTATCCTCCAGTAGCTCCGCCACCTCCAGTCACCATCTCCGGCACCGGCAGCAGCTGAAATACCATTTTTTGCCAAAAAATCACTCCCTCCACCGTTCCTCATGATTCCAACCACCAAAATTGATGATTCCGGTGCCGTTGGACTCCTGAAACTCCATAGGGGACGAATCCAAGCTCCTTGTAGCTCGAAAACACGATTTGGTAGGGTTTTGATCTTATTTCCATTTTCGGCCATTTATACTTTTCAATTTTTTTGAACTTTATTCCTTGTGATTCATGAAAACTGCCTTCACAAATATTGTTTCCCTTAGCTTAATCTACATCCTGGAATTTTTTTGTAATTTTTGGAATTTATTTTGATTTTTGTGAATTTATTATTAAATAAAAAAATTGTGGAATTGTGATTTTCAGTGTTTTTTATGGTTGATATTAATTTTAGAAATTAATTTATAATTTTTGTGATTTTTGTGTAATTTTTATAATTATATTTAGTTTATGTCAATTTTGGAAATATAGGTTATATATGTATTTTGTTAAAAATAATTGGTTAATTGAGTATATTTGTTGATTTTAATGAATAATATGCTGAGAAAATAATTTTTGAGTATTTATATAATTTTTATTGAATTTTTAGATATTATTAGTATTTTACGTGTATTTTTATATACTAGGGGTATTTTGGTAGTAATTTTAGTTAAATATTAAGTTTAATTGGTTTTAATAATTATTTGAGGTATAAAAATGATTTTTACAAATTATTTTCTAATTTTAACTAATTAATATTATTTTTCAAAAATTATTTTCAAATTATATATAATATACTATTTTTATAAATAAATGGGTTTTTAGTAATTTTTAATATGTTTTTGGACTAATTGAGTAATTTAGATTTATAAAATGAATTTTTATTAATATTTGTGAATTTATCGAGAAATATTGATTTTAATAATATTATATTATTAATTAGGGTTTTTAAGTGATTATCGGTAAAAATAATTACTTTTAATGTTTGAATGTTTAAATTGCTATATTTTGATACTTATAGGGAATTTTTGGTATTTATGGAATTTTATTATATTTTTGTGTATTTTTGTTGTGAATTGTGGACCTCGATCGGTAGAATTTGTAGTTTGGGATTCCGACCGAGGGTTGTGAGAATATTTTGTATTCGAAGTGTATTTTTCTTGTAGGACCAGTTCTACTTTTTAAGTAGAGAGATATCCATTTTACAAAGGAGATTCTACCAAATTTTCGGTAGAATTCTCATAAAACGTGACATTCGGTCAAATTCCCATTCTTTGTTTGTGTTTAGAATTCTAGATCGAGTCTTTAGAGGTTAAGTTAGAATTATTCCAATTTAGTGTTATTATTTTATTATTAATTGCGTCGAGACCGAGGCTTCGTGGACCAGGCCTGTTGGACCCGTCTCAAGGAGCGCACAACTGTGAGTTATTATAATATATATGCATTGTTTAAGTTGCATATTTTAGAATTCTATGTTTTGAATATAAATTTTACATAATTGCCTATTTGAATGTTTAAGTATATTTTATGTATACTTTTAATATATTTTCGGTATATTATGAAATAAATGCATGTTTTCCTTTTTAATTAAATCTAGTTTATTTTCAAATACATTATTGGTTTAATTTAATTTATTCAATGAATTATTTGAGTTGATTATACGTATATATTCTTAAAATATACTTAGTTTATTTTAGGTATATTTCTGGTATATATATGGTTTATTTGTTTATTTTAAATGTCATTATGCATTATTTATTTTTCTGAATGTATGTTTTAATATAAATGAAGGGTATCGATAAAACGTGCTTCCTAGTGGGCAACACTAGGACCGTGTACGTACCGGTGCATTAGATTAGAGCTAAGTAAAAGTTAATTGTGGTGATTATGATTTGATTAAGATTGATGTGATTGAGGGTGTGATTGCTAAAGCTCGGTTGACCAAGTGTCTCGGGGCCAATCACACTGACAGTCAGACTGCTGGAGCTCGGTCGACTTAGTGTCTCGGGGCCAATCTACTATCCATATGGAATAAGTGAATTTACTTAGAATTAAGTGAGCCTATATGGCTAGAGTACTTTCTATTGGTATTGAGGTTGCGATCATATAGGGTTCTATTTGATCCTTCATAATTGATGATTTTTAGTATTAAAATGATTTTCATTGCATCTGTGTGTATTTGCCTGTATATATATTTATTATATATACTTTTGAGTGTCTGCATATGCGTGTATATATATTATAATAATTTACTCAGTGAGGTCTGACTCCCCTCTATTGAGTTTTGGTATCAGAGCAGAGTTTTGTGTTAGGGCCTTAGTTGTGAGAGTTATGGCCTTAGTTTTCAGTGTTGTGTTTTCTTTTGAAACTACTCCAGTTAATTAGATTCGAGTATGTCTTGATAAGTATTCCTTGATTTAGTTTTCTGCGTTATCCTCCGTGGTCTGTCTTGTCTGAATCCTTATGTTTGTCTTTTCAGAATGAGGAGGCGAGCGCGTGTCGCTCCACCGATCGTTGAGGCCAAGGATGATAAGTCCTTTCAGGATGAGGTCTTACCTCTTGAGCCGCTAGTTAGGCGTAGAGGTCGTGGCAGAGGTAGACCTCGAGGAGCGGCAGGTCGCAGTAGACAGAGAGAGCTACAGGTTGAGGAACCTATAAAGCCAGAGTACGAGGATATTCCTGTACCTCCAATTGCACTGCCTGCTCAGCTTGTCTATCGGCAGGGTATGTTTGACCCTGAGGTAGCTCTGTTCCATGCCAGAGTTGGTAGGATCGCCTTTGATGGGACGTCTGATCCCTTAGATTTTCTGCATGCGATCGAGACGAGGACTCAGACTGCTCACACCAAGTATCAGTGGATCATGATAGTTGAGTTGTCTGTAGAGGGACCAACCCTGAACTGGTTTATTTAGATGATCCAATGGTATATGATGACGATGACCTAGTGTAATAACCCGAGTTTTTTTAAAATTATTTTATTTTAGAATGGAATATGCAATGTTAATAAAATTTAAAGTCAAACTTGATTATTTTATTTTTATTTTACTATTTTATGATTAATTATTATTATTCTATGTTTAAATAAATTTTCTACGTAAAAATAATATTTTGGGTTATTTTATTTGCAAGATTATTTTAATATTTTTATTCTATTATTATTTTATTAATTTTCCTAATTATTTTATTAATTGTATTATTATTTTATGTGTGTGTAATATATATATTATTATGTGTACAATGCATGTGTAGTGTAGATTTGAAGTTACCTATTATTATATTATAAAATAAAGCTTTATTTAATTATAATATAAAGTATTGTACATATAATATTATATAAACATACACATATGCATCCATGCATATAACACACACATACATGCATGCATTAAACTTTATCACTGCACAAAGAATTGAATGTGGACCATATATATATATATTGAAGGAAGAAACAAATACAAAAATGTAAAACACACTATTTATGTACCATTTTTTACAGTAACTAAACCAAGAAAAACATTGCCTTACTGTCACCTTCACCTCTCCCATTCTGTCCCATTTTGATCCCATCAGAGTGCCTCCCTATCCTCTGCCTCTTCCTCCAACTAGCTCAGCCTTCACCAGCCATCTTCTCCGGCGTTGTTTGATCCCTGTGAAGCCGAAAATCCAAAATTCTCCTCCTCCTCCATTCTCCTCTGTTCAACCACCAAATTGGATGATTCTGGTGCCATCGGACTCCTGAAACTTCATAGAGGAGGATTCCAAGCTTCTTGTAGCTTGAAAACATGATTTGGTAGGGTTTCTAGTTTGATTCCATTTTTGACCATTCTTGAGTTTTTAATTTTTTTTTATCATTTTGCTTGATTCTTGAGATGTGCCTTAACAAATATTGTTCCCCTTAGCTTGATCTTCATCCCATAATTTTTGTGTAATTTTTGGGAATTATTTTGATTTTTGTGAATTTTTTATTGTTTTATTATTATTTTATTATTTTTGTAAATTAATTAAATAAATTATGAAATTGTGATTTTTGATGTTATTGGTAGTTAATATTAATTTTAGAATTTAATTTATAATTTTTTTGTATATTGTGTAATTTTTATAATTATTTTTAGTCAATTTTGAAAATATAAGGTAAATATATATTTAATTATAAATAATTGGTTAATTAAGTGTAATTTTTTTATTTTAATGAATAATATGTTGAGAAAATAATTTTTGAGTATTTATATAATTTTTATTGAATTTTTGAATATTATTAGTATTTTATGTATACTTTTATATATTAGGGGTATTTTGGTAATTTAGTGATGATTTCAGTTAAATATTAAATTTAATCAGTTTTAATATTATTTGAGCTATAAAAAGGATTTTTTATGAATTTTTTACTAATTTTAACTAATTAATACTATTTTTCAAAAATTATTTTCAAATTATATATAATATACTATTTTTGTAAAATAAATGGGTTTTTAGTAATTTTTAATATGTTTTTGGAGTAATTAAGTTATTTGGATTTATAAAATGAATTTTTATTAATGTTTGTGTAATTATTGAGAAAATGGATTTTTAATAATATTATATTATTAATTAGGGATTTTAAGTAATTATTGGGAAAATAATTATTTTTGGCTTTTTAATGTTAAATATATTGTATATAGATATTTTGAGGTTATTTATGGTATTTATTGATTTTTGATATATTTTATTGTATTATTTGAATTATGGTGAATTGTGGACCTCGGTTGGGGAATTTCAGTAGTTCGGGATCCCAACCGAGGGTTGTGAGAATTTTGTATTCGAAGTGTATTTTTCCTTACAGGACTGGCTCTACTTTTTAAGTAGAGAGATGTCTGTTTTACAGAGGAGGCTCTGCCGAATTTTCGGTAGAATTCTCATAAAATGTAACATCAGGTCTAATTCCTATTCTGTGTCTACTTATGTTTAGTAATTCTAGATCGAGTCTCTAAAAGTCTAAGTTAGATTTATTCTGATTTCGTGATCTTTTTTATTATTTAGCTGCGCCGAGACCGAGGCTTAACGGAGCAGGCCCGCCGAGTTTGTCTCATGGAGCGCTAATCTATGAGTTATTATACTATATATATATATATATATATATATATATATATATATATATATATATATATATATATATATATGACTTAGGATTTTTCTTTCATTTTCATTATATGTTTTGAAAAGTAATTTAATTTATAATATGATTAAGGTTATGTTTAGTATATTTTAGTATATATACATGTTTTAAATGTATATTCATTCATAATTGTTTATTTAAATGATTAGTATACTTTTAGTATATTTAGGGTTTATTTTTGATATATGCATGCTAGATAATTAGGTTATTTTTGGTAGATTTTTGGATATGTGTTAAATCTAAATGCATGTTTTGGTACATATACATGGTTTAAATGAATATTTATGCATAATCGTTTTATTAAATGATTTTTGTACTTAGGGTATATCTTTAGTATATTTAGGTATATTTTTAAGTAAATGCATGTTATATTATTGAAACACACTTAAATTGTTTTAAATTATATTAATAGTTTATCTTTAGTATATTTCATATTTTATTTGACATATATATACCCGAAATATATTTGGTTTATTTTAGGTATATTTCTAGTATATATATATGGTTTATTTTACTATTATGAATGATATTCTACATTATTTATTTTTTCATATGAATGATTTATTATAAATGATGGATATCAATAGAATGTGCTACCTAGTGGGCAGCACTAAGACCGTGTACATACCGGTGTGATAGATCAGGGTTGAGAGATAATTAATTGTGGTGATTATAATTGATTTGATTGATTTGATTAAGATTGATGGTGATGTGATTGAGAGTGTGATTGCTGGAGCTCGGTTGACCAAGTGTCTCGGGGCCAATCATACTGATAGTCAGACTGCAGGAGCTCGGTTAACTTAGTGTCTCGGGGCCAGTCTACTGTCCAAATTGGAATAAGTGATCTATTTGGATTTAAGTGACTCTACATGGCTAGAGTGATGATATGGTTGATTGAGGTTGCGATTAATAGGGTTTTATTTGATCCTTCATGAATTAAAATAAATGTTTTCTACATTTAGTATATTTATAAAAGCAGAGTTTGACATTTATGTGAAATGCGTGAATATACATATATAAATGAATGCATGATTGGATATGGTTTAGATTGCATGTATATATAGTATAATAATTCACTCAGTGAGGTCTGACCTCCCTCAATTATTTTTTTTCAGGAGATCTTATATCGTCAGACCTTAGTAGTAGAGTTCTTCGCCGACGTTCTTCCATCCCTACTATTTTATGTAAATGCATAATTTGAATTCTGATTTGTATTTTAGAAACTACAGTAGTAGTATTATTGTATCAGAAGAGTATTATTTTTTTTTGATATTAAATACTTAGAGAGTTGTATTTGAGCATTATATGAATATATTTATTTATGAAAGGATTTGGGTATTTATTTTATATATTGATTTGAAAAATTTTAATTATGTCGTACTTTTTATTTATGTATTGAAAAATTTTAATTATGTCGTAAATTTTAATTTTATTTTCTAAGGCTTGCTACAAGTTCTGGATTCGAAAGAATTCTCATTCCCTAGTGCCGGTCATGACTTCTATTTTTGGGTCGTGACACTTGGGCTCAGTTCAGAGAGCGATTCATGAGGAGATTCTACCCAGAGCCACTTCATATGAGTTATAGAATCCGGTTGACCAGCATTTCCTGAGGTGACAGATCTGTTGAGGATTACACTTAAGAGTTCCTTCGACTTGGCAGATATGCAGAGGATTTGATGTGAGATCAGTACTTCGCAGTCACCACTTATGTTACTGGTTTGGGTTCTGCATTTGCTGGTATGCCTACAGCGGGCCTTACTCTGGAGTTAGTGATAGAGTTGGCCAAGGAGATTGAGCTGAGGCTAGTCAGATAAGGAGCTATGCTTGATTATTACCAGTTAGGTGTTCAGTCAGGTGGATTCCAAACTACTCTGTACTCGAGTTTTCAAATTGGATTAAGTAGTCAATAGAGGGGTCTAGCCCAGCAGACTCAGAGATAGTAGCAACGGGTACATCGGAGCAGTAGACATGGTCGTGGAGGTCAGCGTAGACCGTTTAGACTTGGGTCAGGTGCTTCGAGCAGCAGCAGTAGTCATAGTTCTGGGTCAATTGCTAGTGTATGTCAGACCTGCGATAGAGTCCATCAAGGATTGTGTTACATGACATCGCTGATGTGTTTCAGATGTGGGCAGATGAGACATTTTGCCAGATTGTGTCCCTACTCTGGTTATCAGTAGCCGCAGATACCGTGATTTCCTCAGCAGTCAATTGTTAGTGCTGCACCCATTCCTTTTTAGTTGCCTCTAGCCCAGCATCAGAGTTCTACCCAGATTGTTCCCTAGTAGGGTCATGGTAGAGGTACCAGAGGAGGTGCCAGAGGTGTTGGCCAGGCTTCTACCAGCCAGTAAGGAGGTCGAGGATAGGCCAGAGTCTTCCATCTCACTTAGCAGGATGCTCAGGCATCTAATGCAGTCATGGCAGGTATTATTTCTGTCTGTTACCTAGACGCATGGGTTCTATTTGATCTGGGTGCCACGCATTCGTTCGTTTCTCCTGTATTTGCTTTCAAGTCTTGTTGGCAAGCTTTGAGGATGGCTTTTCCTTTGTCTGTCGCCACTCCTCTAAGTGATTCTTTGGACACCAATGTTGTTCTTTCTGGTTGTCCAATTCTTGTCGGAGGTAGAGAATTATCTGCTGATTTGATTCTGCTGAATGTGATGGAGTTCGACGTTATTCTGGGTATGGATTGGTTATCTCAGCACTATGTCATGGTAGATTGTCGGAGTAAAGAGGTGACTTTTAAAATTCCTGGTGAGGAAGAATTTAAGTTTGTTGGTAATAAGAGTTCAGCATCTCAGAATCTCATTTATGCTATTACGGCTAGGAGGTTACTAAGGAAGGGTTTTCAAGGATATTTGGCATAAGTCAGGGATACTTTAGTGGAGAATTTGTCACTCA
Organism: Mallotus nudiflorus; assembly: GCA_947683625.1. Classification (NCBI taxonomy): domain Eukaryota; kingdom Viridiplantae; phylum Streptophyta; class Magnoliopsida; order Malpighiales; family Euphorbiaceae; genus Mallotus; species Mallotus nudiflorus. The sequence continues at coordinate 86,637 of CANTUR010000848.1, read as the reverse complement.
TAAATGTTCTTATTGCATGTGAGTTTCCTGATGTTTTTCCTGAGGAGTTGCCAAGTTTACCACCTCGCAAAGAGATTGAGTTCTGTATAGATGTGGTTCTGGCACTACCCTTATATCTATGCCACCCTACAGAATGGCTTCTACAGATTTGAAGGAGCAGTTGCAAGAGTTGCTAGATAAGGGTTTTATTAGACCCAATGTTTCTCCTTGGGAGCACCAATCCTATTTGTAAGGAAGAAGGATGGTACCCTGAGACTGTGCATTAATTATAGAGAGCTGAACAAAGTGACACTGAAGAACAAGTATCCTCTTCTGAGGATAGATGACTTGTTTGATCAGCTACAGGGTGCACAGTTCTTTTCTAATATTAATCTGAGGTCGGGATATCATCAATTGCATATCAGTGAAGCCGATGTTCCTAAAATGGCATTCCGCACTCAATATGGCCATTATGAGTTTCTAGTGATGTCTTTTGGTTTGACTAACACACCAGCAGCTTTTATGGATCTGATGAATAGGGTATTCAAACCATATATGGATCAGTTTGTGGTAGTCTTCATCGATAATATACTGGTGTATTCAAGGAGTATGGAGGAACTTGTATATCACTTGAGGACTGTACTGCTAAGTATGAATGCTAATTAGATTCAAAACTTCTAAATAGAATAGATAATTAGACAAGAATGATCTTGTTTTTTATTTTTAGGCCAAAGGCTTTATAATTTTCTTTTGTAATTTAAAGGGTTGGACCCTATATTTTATAAAGGGCTTGACCCAATTTATTAGAAAGTTTTAATTTTTATTTTGAACTTTTAATTTTAAGGCCCAACCCATAAAAACCCAACCTGATATGACTATTCAATGATACCCAACAATTTTTTGACCTATATATTTTGTTCCATTTTATCATCAGTTCGGTGTCTATATTTACCCAACCGAGTGCAATTATCAGTTCCACAAACTCAAACTTACCCAACCCACCCAATGCATAGCCCTACCCGAGGTTAATGGCATGAGCTTCCTGATTATTATAAGGAATTGCCTCTAGGGTTTGTATACCTGAGGATGACGACGTAAGCTTCCTATCTGTTTAAGATTTCCTCTCAAATTTGTATACCTAAGGATAACAACATGAGCTTCCTCATTATTATAAGGAACTACTTTTTAGGTTTGTATGCTTGAGGTTGATGGCGTGAGCTTCTTGATTATTATAAGGAACCACCTATTAAGTTTGCATACCCGAGGATGATAACATGAGCTTCCTATTTGTTTGAAGGAACTGCCTCTCGAGTTTGTATACCCAAGGTTGACGACATGAGCTTTTTATTATTGTAAAGAATTGCCTCTCAGGTTTGTATACCCAAGGATAATGGTGTGAGCTTCCTATCTATTTAAAGGAATTGCCACTCGAGTTTGTATATCTGAGGTTAGCGGTGTGAGCTTCCTGATTATTGTAAGGAACTACCTCTTGGGTTTGTATACCCGAGGATGACGATGTGAGTTTTCTAACTATTTTAGCAGAATTCAAACTCTCAGTTTAGAACACTGAGGCTGACGATGTGAATTTTTAAAGGATTCAACCTTTTAATTTAGTAGAACACCGAGGCTGACAATGTGAACTTTTAAGGGATTCAAGGATGACAGCATGAGTTTCCCATTTGTGTCTTTAAGGATTACTTCTCGAGTTTTAACACCTGAAGATAATGGTGTGAGTTTCCCATTTGTGTCTTTAAGAACTGCCTCTCAGGTTTTGAATACCCAAGGATGACGATGTGATTTTCCCATTTGTGTCTTTAGAGATTGGCTCTTAGGTTTTGAATACTCGAGGATGATGACATGAATTTTTTGCTTATTCTTGTGGTAGTACCTCTTGAATTTTGAATACCTGAGGATAACGGCATGAGATTCCCATTTGTTCTTAAGGGACTGCCTCTAGATCTTTGAATACCAGAGGATGACAATGTGAGTTTCCCTTTTATTCTTAAGGAACTGCCTCTTGGGTTTGAATTCCTAAGGTTGACGATGTGAGCTTCATTTTTTATTTCAATTTTTATAAAACACAAAGGATGACAGTGTGAGTTTCTCATTTGTGTCTTTAGGGATCACCTCTCGGGTTTTAAATACCTGAGGATGATGATGTGAGTTTCCTATTTGTGTCTTTAGGGATTGACTCTCAAGTTTTAAATACCCAAGGATGATAGTGTGATTTTTCCGTTTGTGTCTTTAGAGACTGCCTCTCGGGTTTGAATATATGAGGATGATGGCATGAGTGTCCCATTTGTTCTTGAAGGACTGCCTCTCAGATTTTGAATACTAGGATAACAGCATGAGTTTCCCATTTGTTCTCAAGGGACTGCCTCTCGGGTTTTGAATACTAGAGGATGACAACATGAGTTTCCCTTTTATTCTCAAGGAACTGCCTTTTGGATTTGAATTCCTAAGGTTGATGGCGTGAGATTCATTTTTGGTATTTTTAGGGATTGCCACTTGGGCTTAAGTTCAGGAGGTTAACGATTGCCTCATAGTAGTTAAAATTTGACCTCTCGGGTTTAAATTCCTGAGGCTGATAGTGCAAATTTTGAAGAAATTATGAAATGAATCTTTAGAATCAGGTGTATTCTTTTATCAGTTTTTAATTTTAATTTTTTTTATTTGTTATGCACGTTAGGTATGTTGATTTTCTCAAAAAACGTGAGTACATGAATTCTATTTTTTGAAAAATCAAGGGACAAACTATAGAAACTCAGTTTAATTGGTTGCAATAAAAGACTGATGATGAAAAAACCCAACTTTTCAAATGCAAGAGAATTCGAAACCATTTTTAGAATGGACCTAAGCCCAATAGCCAAGCCCAAACCTCTTTTGAAACTCATAATGGACCATGAAAACTAAACCCAATATACCTAGCCCGAACCCTATAGAACCAAAACACAGCCCCAACCCTTTTGGTCTAAAAGGCTTAGAGCCAGGACTATAAAGGCGATGCCTCATGGCAGTAAAGCGATGCCTCTATGGTAGTGGGATGAAAAGATGTCACCTTTTCGATGAGGCGATCACGTTTTCGCTAGCCACTTACTTACTGCATTTAATGGTAGTAGTCCATAATAGCAAGTGGGCAAACCTACCTATTCCTACTCTGTAACAACAGTGTGAATGGTTATTTTTTAGGGAAAAGTAGTAAGCTAAAAAGGGTAAGTAATGATTAAAAAGATTAGGGAGATCATAGGGTTTAAGGGGTTTAAATAGAAAAGTTGGGGAAGAGAGAAAGGAGGAGATCTTTGATTAGTAAAAGGAAAAAAAAGAGGAATTAAAAAAAATACAGAAAGAAAAGAAGAGGAAAAGAGGGAAAGAATATTTCTTGAAGAGGAAGAAGGAAAATGAGGGATTTTTCTTAAAAAAAGGCTCATTTCTTAGGAAATGAGGAAAAGCTCTTGCACTCGAAGGAAGATTTAATCTCTAACTAGCTTCTGAGGGCTTAGTTAGGAGAATCAAACTTATCAAAAGTAGTAAGAACTTATATTTTAAATTTTTCATCATAAACTTGCATAAATTTTACTAATTTTCTTGTCTATTTGATGTATGTTGAGATTCACTTGACATGCTTAAGATGTGAGTTACTAACCTGTTAAGGATAGTTGAAAGATTTCATATTTTTGTACTGAACCTTGTGTTGCTTTGAGATTAAGCAAGTTATAGTCTCTTAACGTTCTGGTGAAGAGGTGATGCCTCTTTATAAAGGCATCGCCTTAGTGGCCTGTTAGTGAAGAGACGGTGTCCCTTGGCATAAAGGCGACACCCCTATGACAGGGCAACAATTGCCTCTTCCTAAGAGAATGTCAACTTCTACTTTTTTATTATTTCATGTATATTTTTAGACATTCCTAGCTTTTTATAGTATTTTTATAACGTATAACTCATTTTATGTATGCCCTCTATTCTGTAAGATGTTTAGCTCTTCGATCTATTATCATATTTATGAAATTAACTTTGTGGTTTCCTTTTGTAGGTTTTTTTTTTTTTTAGGAGATTAATCCTTTGTTTAATATAGACTGGCATTCTTAAAGGTGCAAGAACCTTGTTTAACTAATGCCTAATTCCATTTCCCTTGATTTCTTTCTTTCTTTACGGTTTATTTTCATTATATTTGCAGTTTATTTTCAGTATATTTTCGCTTTCTTGATTTATTATCAGTTTACTTTTGGTTTATTTTTTATTTATTTTATTATTATTACATGATAAGGGTTATAATAATTTCTCCTTCCTCTATTTCTTTGTGTGTGTGCTTTATTTCATTTAAACTTGTAATTATGTCTATCTTTATGCTTCTTGCTATAACCACCATTTGCATGAAATAGGCTATTAACTCAAACTTGGACTTAAAAGTAAAATCAATACCGTTTGAAAACTAGTTGCAATTTTCAAGATAATCAAGAAATAATTTAATAACTGAAAATAATAAAATATGAAACACAAACAGAGGCTGATTATAAGCTTAGGTGGGCATTCCACAAGCCTATACCCAGTTTCTGAACTTATTCTCTGAAGACGGCTTTCGGGTACCTCTGTGGAATCCACTTGATGTAAAGTGTGTCCCGATTTTCATCCAAGTGGCGACTCCATTCTCCAACTTGGGCCACAAATCCATTTTGCATTTCTTAGTAGGCCTTGAGCCCATACAGTGTTGTGGTCGCCAAACACTTGGGTGTGCGCTAAACCCCACCGTTTATAAATACTTTAACACTTTTCAAACTAATTTTGATGTTAATTTTACAATCATAAAATTAGTTGTGCAAAAATAAATATTAGAATTTTAAGAATTGATTTTCTACAGTCAACCAAATTTTTATGCTTGATAGTATGTGGTCAACTTATATCATTTTAAAGTTAATCTTGTAATATCCCGAGTTTTTTAAATATTTTAATATTGTATCGGGATATGCAGTATTAATAATTTTGTATATAAACATGATATTTTTATGAGATGATATGTATTTAAAATTTATTTTAATTATTGTATATTATTTTAAGTGTTTTACGTAAAATTTTCGTAACAATACTATTTTCGGGAAAATTTTCACGTAAATAATTTATTATTAATTATTTTAAATATATTTCCATATTTGCATGAACTCATATATATTTTTAAAGTACTAAATAACATATATATGTGTATTTATTTATTTAATTAGGGTTTAATTAATTACCCTAATATTTTATTATTTATTAATTAATTTTATTGTTATTTAATTATTTTTATTTAGTATTAAATTTTAAAATATTAAATTATATGTGTGTGGTGTATATTTAATGTGTGTGATTTTATATTTTTTTAATATATAGTGTAAAGTATATATATATACATATATACATTTAATATTAAATAAAAATTGAAGTTTGAGTTATTTATGGATTTGTCATTCGTCCTCCTTCTTCATCCCCGACCGTTCCCATCGCCGTTCCACCGCTACTACTTCCATTTTCTTGTCGTCGGTGTGCCACCTCCTTCCCCAACCTTCCCCGCCGCCAGCAGCACCCTATTCCGTCGAGTTTTGGCCGGAATAAGCTTGGGAAGCCAAAAGTGGAAGCTACATCGATCACACCGTTTTCGGCCACCGTTTTTGACACCGCTGGTCTCTTTCTTCTCCTTGAGCTCCGGTGAGTGTGATTCTAAGCTTTGTTTCACATAAAATGGTCTTGATTTGCTTAGGTTTCGATTTTGGTAATTCGGCCATTTTAGGGTTCTTCATTTTTTTGAACTTCGAATTGATTGATTCATGAAAAATTCCTTCACAAATGTTGATCCTAGTAGCTTAATATTCATGTGTGAATTTTTGTAGAATTTTTGGAGATTATTTTGATTTTTGGGTATTTTTGAATATTTTATTATTATTTTCTAATTTTCTAAAATTAATTAATTAAATTATGAAATTGTGTTTAATGATAAATATAGGTGTTGAAATGAATTATAGAAATTTATTTGGAATTTTTATGAATTTCTATGTATTTATTTTGAATTTATTTAGGTTTATGTAATTTTGGAAAATTAGGTTAATTGTGTTTTTAATTGAAATTAATTAGTTAATTGAGTTTAATTATTGATATTATTGATAAATATGTTGAGAAAATTAATTTTATGCAATTATATTATTTTTGGTGAATTTTTGGAGTAATTTTAGTATATTTATGTATATAGGGATATTTTGGTAATTTTATCATAAATTGACTAAAAATGTAATTAAATTGGTTTTAATAGTTATTTAAGGTATAAAAATGATTTCTACAAATTATTTAGTATTTTTAATTGATTAAAACTATTTTTCGTGAATTATTTTCAAATTATATATATAATATACGATTTTTCTAATAAAATGAGTTTTTATTAGTTTTTAATGTGTTTTAGAGTAAATTACGTAATTTCTACTTATTAAATGTATTTCTGTGATAAAAGGGCATTTTTGATATTTTCATAAATATTCTGTGATTGTGGACCCCGATTGATAGACTGTAGTTTGGAGTCCGACCGAGGGGTTGTGATTGTAATTCTACATTTATTTTTGAAGTGTGTTTCTTTTCAGGGCCGACTCTACTCTTTGAGTAGAGAGATGCCCATTTTACAGGGGAGGTTTTATCGAATTTTTGGTAGAATTCTCGTAAAACGTGATGTCCGATCGAACCCTAATTTTGATTCTGTGTCTAATATTCTAGATCGAGTTTCTAGGATTTTCTGTTTGGTTTATTCTGATGTCTGTTATTTTTGTATGTTTAGTTACGCCAAGACCGAGGCCTAGTGGACCAGGCCCGTCGAACCCATCTCGAGGAGCGCACTAAGTGTGAGTTACTATTTTATATATATGTGCTCTAGGGTGCATGATTTTAGAAATATATGTTTTATTTTAATAAAATATGCATTCATGGTTTAATAATTACTTAGGTTTATTTTGGTATAGTTTTAGTATATATATGGTTTATGTTGCTATTTTATTCAATTCATGCATCATTTATTTTTATGAATGTATGTTTTATATTTCAATGAAGGATATCAATAGAACGTGCTACCTAGTGGGCAGCACTAGGACCGAGTACGTACCGGTACACTTATAGCATTTAGGCTATAATACTAACCAGTTTGAGGATATTGATTGGATTTGATTTGTCTGATGTGTGATATGATTTGGGAGTGTGATTGCTGGAGCTCGATTGACCAAGTGTCTCGGGGCCAATCACACTGACAGTCAGACTGCTGCTGAGCTCAGTTGACTTAGTGTCTCAGGGCTAGTCTACTGTCCAAATGGAATAAGTGAATATATTGAAATAAGTGAGCCTGTATGGCTAGAGTGTTATCTAACACTGTTTTGAGGTTGTGATATTCTAGGGTTCTATTTGATCCTTCATAAATGATGATTTTTAATAAAATATATAAAATGATTTTATTGCATTTGTATGTAATTGCTTGTATATATACATATTATAAATATACTTTTGATTGTGTGCATTGGCATTTAGTATGCATGTATATATATTACAGCAATTCACTCAGTGAGGTCTGACTCCCCTCTGTTGACCATTTTTCAAGAGAGTCTTCTTCTTCAGACCTCAGTAGCAGGCCTGTACGCCGGATTTCTTTCGCTCTGGCTTCTTTATGTAAACTGCTTATCTGAGTCTTGAGTTTTATTTTATAATCTAGACACTGCAGTAGTTATACCAAATTGTGGGTTTTATGTATTACATTTGTATGAGTTGTGTATTTTGAGAATTTGAACTGAAACTTGTATTAAAGGATTTATTTATATATGAGATACGGATTATTATTTTTATATTTATGATTTTATTTCCGCTGCATTAATAGCTGTTGTTATTATTATTGCATGTTTATTTTATTTTTAGGCTTGCTACGGGTTCCGGATTCGAAAGAATTTTTGTTCCCTAGTGCCGGTCATGGCCCCTGTTTTGGGTTGTGACAAAGTTGGTATCAGAGCGGAGTTCTGTGTCAGGGCTTAGTTGTGTGAGTCGTGGCCCTAGTTTTCAGAGTTGTGTTTTCTTTTGGTAACTACTGCAGTGAATTAGGTTCGACTATATCTTGATGAGTATTCCTTGCTTTAGTTTTCTACGTTATTCCTCCGTTGTCTATTTTGTCTGAACCTTTCCATTTGTCTTTTCAGAATGAAGAGGCGAGCGCGTGTCGCTCCACCGGTCGTTGAGGTTGAGGATGATGAGTCTTTTTAGGATGAGGTTTTACCTCCTGAGCAACCAGTCAGACGTAGAGGTCGTGGCAGAGGTAGACCTCGAGGAGCGGTAGGTTGTCGTAGGCAAAGAGAGTTACAGGACGAGGAGCCTGTAGAGCCTGAGTTTGATGTTCCTGTGCCTCCAGTTGTTCCACCTGTTCAGCCTGCCTATTAGCAGGGTATGTCTGACCCTGAGGCAGCTTTGTTCTATGCCCGAGTTGGTAGGATTGCATTCGATGGGACTTTCAACCCGCTAGATTTTTTGCATGCAATTGAGACTCGAACTCGGACTGCTCATACCGAGTACCAGTGGATTATGATCATCGAGGGACCAGCCCTAGATTGATTTATTCAGATGATTCAGCCCTATATGATGATGATGACCTGGGCTCAGTTCAGAGAGTGATTTATGAGGAGATTCTGTCCAGAGCCTCTCCGTATGAGCTATCATCTCCGTTTGACCAACATTTCTCATGGAGATCAATCAGTAGAGGAGTACACCCGAGAGTTTCTTCGACTGTGTAGATATGTAGAGGATCTGATGCGAGACCAGTATTTCGCTATCACTACCTATGTCACCGGATTGGGTTCAGCATTTGTTGGTATGCCTACAGCAGGCCTTACTCTCGAGTCTGTGATTGAGTTGACCAATGAGATTGAGTTGAGGCTAGTTAGGCAGGGAGCGATGCCTGATTACTACCAGCTGGGAGTTCAGTCGAGTGGATTGTAGACTACACCATATTCGAGTTTTCATGTTGGATCGAGTAGTCAGTAGCGAGGTCCAACTCAGCAGAGTCAGAGGCAGCAGCAGCGAGTGCATCGAAGCAGTAGACATGACTGTGGGGGTCAGCGTAGACCATTCAGATTCGGGTCAAGTGCTTCGAGCAGCAGTAGTGGTCGTAGTTCTGGATCAGCTGCCAATGTATGCCAGACCTGCGGTAGAGTCCATCAGGGACCGTGTTATCTGACACCACTGATATGCTTCAGATGCGGGTAGACATGACATTTTGCCAGATCATGTCCTTACTCCGAGTATCAACAGCTGCAGATTCTGTGATTTCCACAGCAGTCGATTATTAGTGCTGCACCAGTGCCATTTCAGTTACCACCAGCTCAGCATCAAAGTTTCACTCAGTTTGTTTCGCAGTAGAGTCATGGTAGAGGTACTAGAGGAAGTGCCAGAGGTGTTGGCCAGGCTTCTACCAGTCAGCAGGGAGGTCGAGGATAAGCCATAGTCTTCCATCTCACTCAGCAAGATGCTCAGGCATCCAATGCAGTCGTGGCAGGTATTATTTCTGTCTGTTACCTGGATGTATGGGTTTTGTTTGATCCGGGTGCCACGCATTCATTTGTTTCTCTTATTTTTGCTTCCAAGTCTTATTGGCAAGCTTCGAGGATGGCTTTTCCTTTATCTGCTGCCACTCCTTTGAGTGATTGCTTGGACACCGATATTTTTCTTTCTGGTTATCTAGTTTTCATGGGAGATAGAGAATTATCTGCTGATTTGATTTTGTTGGATGTGATAGAGTTTGATGTTATTCTGGGAATGGACTGGTTATCTCAGCACTATGTCGTGGTAGATTGCAGGAATAAAGAGGTGACTTTCAGAATTCCTGGTGAAGAAGATTTTAAGTTTGTGGGTGATAGGAGTTCAGCACCTTAGAATCTTATTTCTGCTATTACTACTAGGAAGTTATTGAGGAAAGGATGTCAGGGATATTTGGCATTAGTCAGGGATACGTCAGTGGAGAAGCTGTCACTCACAGATGTTCCTATTGCTTGTGAGTTTCCTGATGTTTTTCCTGAGGAGTTGCCAGGTTTACCACCTCACAGAGAGATTGAGTTTTGTATAGATGTGGTTCCAGGTACTACTCCTATATCTATGCCACCCTACAGAATGGCTCTTATAGAGTTGAAAGAGTTGAAGGAGCAGTTGAAAGATTTGTTGGACAAAGGTTTTATCAGACCCAGTGTTTCTCCTTGGGGTGCACCAGTCCTGTTTGTGAAGAAGAAGGATGGTACCCTGAAACTGTGCATTGACTACAGAGAGCTGAATAAGGTGACAGTGAAGAACAAGTATCCTCTTCTGAGGATAGATGACTTGTTTGATCAGCTACAGGGTGCACAATTCTTTTCTAAGATTGACTTGAGGTCGGGTTATCATCAGCTGCGGATTAGTGAAGCCGATGTTCCTAAGACGACATTCCGCACTCGATATGGCCATTATGAGTTTCTGGTGATGTCTTTTGGTTTGACTAATGCACCAGCAGCTTTTATGGACCTGATGAACAGGGTATTCAGACCATATGTGGATTAGTTTGTGGTAGTCTTCATTGATGATATACTGGTTTATTCTAGGAGTATGGAGGAACATGTATATCACTTGAGGATTGTACTACAGACACTGAGAGATCATCAGCTTTATGCTAAATTCTCAAAGTGTGATTTCTGGATGGAGAGTGTTTCTTTTCTTAGACACGTGGTGTCTAAAGAAGGTATCTAGGTTGATCCACAGAAGATTAAAGCAGTATTCGAGTGGCCTAGACCGACTTCTGTTACTGAGATTCGAAGTTTTCTGGGTTTAGCTGGGTATTATAGGCGATTTATGCAAGATTTTTCCAGAATTACAGCCCCTATGACTCGCTTGACTCAAAAGAATGTTAGATTCGAGTGGTTAGAAGCTTGTGAGAATAATTTCTAGTTGTTGAAGGAGAAATTAACCACAGCACCAGTATTAGCTTTGCCTAATAGTGTGGACAAGTTCATAGTTTATTGTGATGCCTCTAGAGTTGGCCTTAGTTGTGTGTTGATGCAGAATGGAAGGGTGATAGCCTATGCTTCAAGGTAGTTAAAGAAGCATGAGCAGAACTATCCCACACATGACCTAGAAATAGCTGCAGTGATCTTTGCTTTGAAGATTTGGAGACATTATCTGTACGGGGTGACTTGTGAGATATTTACTGATCACAAGAGCCTCAAGTACATTTTTCAGCAGAGAGATCTGAATCTAAGGTAGAGGAGATGGTTGGAATTATTAAAAGATTATGACTGTGAGATATTATATCATCTGGGTAAGGCTAATATGGTAGCAGATACCTTGAGTAGGAAGTCCTCAGGCAGTCTTGCTCACATCAGTGTTGAGAGGAGATCGTTGATCCAGGAGTTACATCTGATGGTGGATCAAGGTCTGATGATGAAGATTAGTAGGTCAGGTGGACTGCTAGCTCAATTTAAGGTGCGAACTGTACTAAGAGATAGGATTAAAGCAGCTCAGAGCTGAGATCCTATTCTAGAAGAGCTTGCAGAGAATGTCAGAGCAGGGAAGTTCACTGATTTCACACTTGATGATGATGGTGTTTTGTGGATCAGTGGTAGATTGTGTGTTCCTGATGTGGATGACTTGAGAGAAGAGATCCTAGAGGAAGCACATTCTATAGCCTATAGCGTACATCCAGGTGTCACTAAGATGTACCACAGTATCAGAGATCTATAGTGGTGGGATGGACTGAAGAAGGATGTCGTTGATTATGTTGCTAAATGCTTGACGTGTCAGCAAGTGAAAGCTGAACATCAGAAGCCTTCTGGGAAGCTTCAGCCTCTTCCTATTCTCGAGTGGAAGTGGGAAAGGATAGCTATGGATTTTGTGGTAGGTTTACCTCATTCTAAGGATGGATACGATTCCATCTGGGTGATTGTAGATAGGTTGACGAAGTCTGCACATTTCTTACCTGTGAAAGCCACCTATTCTGTAGCTAGATTGGCAAAGCTATATGTGAAGCATATCGTGTGCCTTCATGGAGTACTTGTGTCCATTGTGTCAGATAGAGGTTCAGTGTTTACCTCTCATTTTTGGCAGAAGTTGCAGGAAGCAATGGGCACTAGGTTGGACTTCAGTACTGCCTTTCATCCTCAGACAGATGGTCAGTCTGAGAGGATGATCCAGACACTGGAAGATATGTTGAGGATGTGTGTCCTGGATTTGGGAGGTAGCTGGGATGATCATTTGCCACTCGTAGAGTTTGCATATAATAACAGCTACCATAGCAGTATTGGTATGGCACCGTATGAGGCTTTATATGGAAGGAAGTGTAGATCCCCTCTGAGTTGGGATGAGATTGGTGAAAGAGCTTTGACTGGACCTGAGATGGTTCAAGATGCTGCAGAGAAAGTCGTCGTGATTAAGTGCAAATTAGAGACCGCAGTTAGTAGACAGAAGAGCTATGCGGATCCTAGGCGCAGAGATGTGGAGTTTCAGGTCGGAGATTTTATTTTTTAGAAGGTATCTCCAATGAAGGGTGTGATAAGATTTGGCAAGAAGGGTAAGTTAGCACCGAGATATATCAGACCGTTTGAGATTCTGGAAAGAGTTGGCACTATTGCATATCGGTTGGATTTGCCTTCGAGTATGTCACAAGTGCATCCGGTGTTTCATATCTCGATGTTGAGGAAGTATATCTCAGACCCTTCACACGTGTTGCAGCCCGGCAGTGTAGAAGTGAGTGAAGATTTGATGTTTGTGGAAGAACCTGTGGCGATCATAGATTATCAAGTTCGACAGTTACGGTCGAAGCAGATTCCGATGGTCAAGGTTCTGTGGCGTAGCAACAGAGTCGAGGAGCATACGTGGGAGACTGAAGCTGAGATGCGAGCTTCTTACCTGTATCTCTTCCCTTCCTGACCTTGTGATCATTTTCTTTCTGGAATTCGGGGACGAATTCTTGTAAAGGAGGGAAACTGTAATATCCCGGGTTTTTTAAATATTTTAATACTGTATCGAGATATGCAGTGTTAATAATTTTGTATATAAATATGATATTTTTACGAGATGATATGTATTTAAAATTTATTTTAATTATTGTATATTATTTTAAGTGTTTTACGTAAAATTTTCCCGAGAATACTATTTTCGGGGAAATTTTCACGTAAATAATTTATTATTAATTATTTTAAATATATTTCCATATTTGCATGAACTCATATATATTTTTAAAGTACTAAATAACATATATATGTGTATTTATTTATTTAATTAGGGTTTAATTAATTACCCTAATATTTTATTATTTATTAATTAGTTTTATTGTTATTTAATTATTTTTATTTAGTATTAAATTTTAAAATATTAAATTATATGTGTGTGGTGTATATTTAATGTGTGTGATTTTATATTTTTTAATATATAGTGTAAAGTATATACATATACATATATACATTTAATATTAAACAAAAATTGAAGTTTGAATTATTTACGGATTTGCCATTCGTCCTCCTTCTTCATCCCCGACCGTTCCCATCGCCGTTCCACAGCTACTACCGCCATTTTCTTATCGTCGGTGTGCCTCCCAGCGTGCCACCTCCTTCCCCAGCCTTCCCCTCCACCAGCAGCACCCTATTCCGTCGAGTTTTGGCCGGAATAAGCTCGGGAAGCCGAAAGTGGAAGCTATGTCGATCACGCCGTTTTCGGCCACCGTTTTTGACACTACCAGTCTCTTTCTTCTCCTTGAGCTCCGGTGAGTGTGATTCCAAGCTTTGTTTCACTTAAAATGGTCTTGATTTGCTTAGGTTTTGATTTTGGTAATTCGGCCATTCTAGGGTTCTTCATTTTTTTGAACTTTGAATTGATTGATTCATGAAAAATTCCTTCATAAATATTGATCCTAGTAGCTTAATCTTCATTTGTGAATTTTTTTAGAATTTTTGGAGATTATTTTGATTTTTGGGTATTTTTGAATATTTTATTATTATTTTCTAACTTTCGAAAATTAATTAATTAAATTATAAAATTGTGTTTAATGATAAATATAGGTGTTGAAATGAATTATAGAAATTTATTTGGAATTTTTCTGAATTTCTATGTATTTATTTTGAATTTATTTAGGTTTATGTAATTTTGGAAAATTAGGTTAATTGTGTTTTTAATTGAAATTAATTAGTTAATTGAGTTTAATTATTGATATTATTGATAAATATGTTGAGAAAATTAATTTATGCAATTATATTATTTTTGGTGAATTTTTGGAGTAATTTTAGTATATTTATGTATATAGGGGTATTTTGGTAATTTTACCATAAATTGACTAAAAATGTAATTAAATTGGTTTTAATAGTTATTTAAGGTATAAAAATGATTTCTACAAATTATTTAGTATTTTTAATTGATTAAAACTATTTTTCGTGAATTATTTTCAAATTATATATATAATATACGATTTTTCTAATAAAATGAGTTTTTATTGGTTTTTAATGTGTTTTAGAGTAAATTACGTAATTTCTACTTATTAAATGTATTTCTATGATATAAGGGCATTTTTGGTATTTTCATAAATATTCTGTGATTGTGGACCCCGATCGATAGACTGTAGTTTGGAGTCCGACCGAGGGGTTGTGATTGTAATTCTACATTTATTTTCGAAGTGTGTTTCTTTGCAGGGCCGGCTCTACCCTTTGAGTAGAGAGATGTCCGTTTTACAGGGGAGGTTCTGCCAAATTTTTGATAGAATTCTCGTAAAACGTGATGTCCGGTCGAATCCTAATTTTGATTCTGTGTCCAATATTCTAGATCGAGTTTCTAGGATTTTCTGTTAGGTTTATTCTTATGTCTGTTATTTTTGTATGTTTAGTTACGCCGAGACCGAGGCCTAGTGGACCAGGCCCGTCGGACCCATCTCGAGGAGCGCACTAAGTGTGAGTTACTATTTTATATATATGTGCTCTAGGGTGCATGATTTTAGAAATATATGTTTTATTTTAATAAAATATGCATTCATGGTTTAATAATTACTTAGGTTTATTTTGGTATATTTTTAGTATATATATGGTTTATGTTGTTATTTTATTCAATTCATGCATCATTTATTTTTATGAATGTATGTTTTATATTTCAATAAAGGATATCAATAGAACGTGCTACCTAGTGGGCAGCATTAGGACCGAGTATGTACCGGTACGCTTATAGCATTTAGGCTATATTACTAACCATTTTGAGGATATTGATTGAATTTGATTTGTCTGATGTGTGATATGATTTGGGAGTGTGATTGCTGAAGCTCGGTTGACCAAGTGTCTTGGGGCCAATCACACTGACAGTCAGACTGTTGGAGCTCGGTTGACTTAGTGTCTCGGGGCTAGTCTACTATCCAAATGGAACAAGTGAATATATTGGAATAAGTGAGCCTCTATGGCTAGAGTGTTGTCTAACACTGTTTTGAGGTTGCGATATTCTAGGGTTCTATTTGATCCTTCATAAACGATGATTTTCAATAAAATATATAAAATGATTTTATTGCATCTGTATGTAATTGCTTGTATATATATATATTATAAATATACTTTTGATTGTGTGCATTGGCATTTAGTATGCATGTATATATATTATAGCAATTCACTCAGTGAGGTCTGACTCCCCTCTGTTGATCATTTTTCAGGAGAGTCTTCTTCTTCAGACCTCAGTAGCAGGCCTGTACGCCGGATTTCTTCCGCTCCAACTTCTTTATGTAAACTGCTTATATGAGTCTTGAGTTTTATTTTATAATCTAGACACTGCAGTAGTTATAATAAATTATGGGTTTTATGTATTACATTTGTGTGAGTTATGTATTTTGAGAATTTGAACTGAAACTTGTATTAAAGGATTTATTTCTATATGAGATACAGATTATTATTTTTATATTTATGATTTTATTTCCGCTGCATTAATAGTTGTTGTTATTATTATTGCATGTTTATTTTATTTTTAGGCTTGCTACGGGTTCCGGATTCGAAAGAATTCCCGTTCCCTAGCGCCGGTCATGACCCCTGTTTTGGGTCGTGAAAAATCTATATATCATTTTATGGTCAGTTATGTATCATTTTATTATGGTTTTTCTATAATACAATAATTTAGTAAAATATATGCTCTTTTGTCTATTTATTTGTTATTTTGTGATATTGTGTGGTTAACCACTGTAAAAATTAGTGAAATTTATATTTTTAGTATATTTTTTATTCGATATTTTATGGTAAACCATATATTATCTTTTGATCCACCATATATTATGTTTTAGTCTAGTAGATTTAAAAATGATGATATTATAAATATAAGTTATAACTTGGATTGTTAAAAAAGATTATAATAGAAAATATTTTTGTTAATTGTGAAGGTAACCTTTTCTACAGGTTTATAAATGATAAATAGAAAATAACATTAGACATGTCGCCCCCATAAAAGTAAGGTTTAATTTTTTTAATTAATATATAAAGTATATACATTAAATCCAATGGAAAATTACTTTAAGTAAGATATTAATCTGTTCTAGCCCTTTCTTCTCCAAAAGAAGCTGAAGCTATTGGAGTAAAGGATTTGGATAATTGTATTATGGAAATTGATTCTTTGTAGATGGCCTAAGCAATATGCAATCAGGATGTAAGATCTTTTTTTGGTTTAATTATGGCCAAAGGTAAAAAAAATCCCTTCATGTTTATGTCGAGGCTCAAATAAGTCTCTGATCGATTTTTAGACTAAAAATACTAGAATTTGTCGAATTTAAACTTTTTGAGCCCTCTTTAACATTAACTAAAGTCTACCGTTTAGTTAATATGTGACATGGTATACATGCAAGGAAAGATGGTCTGCATAACTGCCATGTGCTCCACTCCTCTTATTATTATTATTCTGCTCGCCAATGCACTTAATCTGATCCCTCGAAAACCAAACACATGCCACATTACAACCATAGTTCAACACAAAAAAAAATCCAAACCTGAGTGAGTTTTGCCTTCTCTTCATCGTTGTTTAAAGGAGTACATGAGGAAGAAATCGAAGAAGAAGAAGAAGAAGAAGCTACCATTATCGACACTCATTTCATTCATCAATCAATTCATATAACATCAATTCAAAATTACCAGTGTCATCTTCATCTTTAATGGTTTGCCTCGACAATTAAGTAACACACTGAGCAAAAATGAAAAGGTATCACAAGTTGCTCAATAATTATAGTGATATTGTATTGCAGAACTTGTCAAAAGTCCTTTTATCTTTAGGGGTAAACAATTAAATTTTGTAATTTATTATTGATATCCCATATCAGTATCTTATTCTAATAAGGGTTATATTCCCCTAAAGAGGAGGATTACTTGAATAAGAAGAAAGCTTAATAAGGAAGTCTATGTCAATTAGGAAGATTAACTACAAAGGAAATATACTTCTCTCCTAAATAAGATAATTCTACAAGACTAAAGAATCATATTCCTAAGAGGTTTGAGCAATACCTTCTCCTATAAATACATCTCATATCATTCATTCTCATCATACAACATCACCAAGACATCATTTCGTCATTCCATCACCATATCATCTAAGCAATCACTGTTTATTCTCTACTTTATGACGTCTATTCGCTTTATTATATTTTTTTCCTCATACCATTACTGACTTAAGCTTCAAAGTGTTTACGGGAGAAACCTCGCCCCTTTACCCATTCTCCTCATCAATGAAGATTCCACAAGCAAAGTGTTAATTCAGAGTTATCAAATGGCGCCGTCTGTGAGAATAACTACGACCACATGGTTAAAAGTCAAATTACATTAATAACACAGATTATGAAGAGACCTTCAAATACTCAATAACAATTAGATAATTTCAACAAACATAAATGTTTATTACTTCAAGAGGAAGAATAAGAGCACTAAAACCAAGATAAGTTTCTTTCCTAATTATTTATTTTCATATTCATTTTTCTTAAATTATTGTCATTTGGATTGATCATTAATTGAGATGGATTAAGCAATCTCGAGATTCTCTTTCTTTTATTATTTATTGTTACAGTAAAACAATACAAGTGTAGATGTTCCATGAGCACCTCAACGTCGATACTCATGAATATCAATAAAAAAAAAGTCATCATGGCCTTTGGGAACTTGATCCAGTTGATAATCTCAGAGCAATATGTTCGGATGATATATTTTCATGAAGCTGGATATACACAAAATGCCAATAAATTGGACACACATAAACTTAGGCATTACATGGCACCAAATTAAAGCCAATTAAAAACTTGGACATTCAACATTACATAAAGTAAAAGTCATGGTAGCATCTTCAAGGACAAAGTCATTTAGGCAACAATTGAAGCAAAAAATGAACATAAATATTTGTTAAACTCAAAGGCGGGAAAAAAGATAAGGAAAATGTATTTACTGAAGACACTACTATAAACACCAATTAGTCCAAGCTGTCAGACATTTTGATCACCTCACTCGGCATCAACATGCAAAAATTGTCAAAAAAAGCATCAAAATGAAATAGCGGTTATCACCCCTATGCACATCACTGCCAGTTGTCCCTCCACGCTGAGGATCTAAAGCTCCAATAACAATGTTCAGTAACTGAAAACTGACACCCTCAAGTCGCTTTTATAGTATTGAGGTTCGGCACTCGGGCTACACTTTTAATGCACTGAGAATATACGGCACTTAGGTCGTGCTTCTAATGCACCAAGAATAATTCTAGCATCTGGAAATTGGCACCCTCAGGTCACTTCTATAGTATTGAGGTTTGGCACTCGGGCCGTGCTTTTAATGATTTAAGCATCAAAACTCCAGTGACAACTGGTTCCATCATATTGTCTCTATACTGGCGGGTTAATCCCTTACATATCCTTTTTTATTGTAGGTTTTATACGTTTAAGTCCAACTAGCACTTCTAATATGTTCTTATACGATGATTTCAAGACTTAGTACCGAGTTTTATCTTTTCCTGTGACTAAGGTTGCCCACCTCAGTTCACCCTTTTATATCAAACACAGTGATTCAAGCAATCTCTCTATATATAGAAGAATGATGTTTTCCATCACCTTATAGACTCGGATACATTGGACATAAATATCCGAACAAACTTTCAGGGGGGACTCTTGATATTCCATATCAATATCCTATTCTAATAAGGATTATATTCCCCCAAAGAGGAGGATTACTTGAATAAAAAGAAAGCTTAATAAGGAAGTCTATGTCAATTAAGAATGTTAACTACAAAGGAAATCTACTTCTCTCCTAAACAAGGCAATCCTACAAGACTAAAGAATCATATTCCTAAGAGGTTTGAGCAATACCTTCTCCTATAAATATAACTCATATCATTCTTTCTCATCATACAACATCACCAAGACATCATTCCGTCATTCCATCACCACATCATCCAAGCAATCACTCTTTATTCTCTACTCTATTACACCTGTTCACTTTATTATATTTTTTTCCTCATACCATTACTAACTTAAGCTTCGGAGTGTTTATGGGGAAAACCCGTCCCTTTACCCGTTCTCCTCGTCAATGCAGGTTCTACAAGCAAAGTATCAATTCAGAGTTATCAATTGTCAATTATGTTCTTTAAAGTGATGACTTATGTATTTTTTTTTTAAAAAAAAGAGATTAGGATGTGGTGTACAATTGGCAACCAACTTCACCAGGAGGTGGGTACAAGAGTGCATTTGGGCGTCTATTTTTCAAGTGCATAGCTTCCTACACCAGTCAGTATAACATATGCATAAACAACAACACACACATGCATAAGAATTCCACTTAAAGAAGAAACACTTTCAGAATAGCAATGCACATTTTATAATAAAATAAAAAAAATACAGTGAAGAAAGTAGAGCGTTTGAAGTTTTGAAATATGGCAGTTGAATAAGAGTAACAATATCAAGCTAAAGCTAAAGCTAACCAGACCCTACTTTAGGAATGTCATAATGCTCGGTGAGATTAGACATATAGTGGTTGAATTCTTGAATGCGATGGCAGTGCGATTTGGTGGCCATCTTAGTAATCTTTTGGAGTTCAATTATGAACAAATAATACCTCTTTATGCTCTTCAAAAAATGGAAGGCAGCTGATTGCAATCGAATTGGCTTGATGTTTTGTGATTCTATTTCTATGACCAAATTTTTAGAAAACAAAAATCAATTGGCTTGAGTACATGAGATATTTTCTATGTATTTGTTGTGATACATCTTCTCATGAACAAATTCTTAAAGGAATTTATAGGCTACAATTTCATCGTTTTTGCAGTAACTATATATATGTTGTAATGTTAGGAGAGCATTATTGCCAAGTGAAAGATTGGACAAGTTTTGGAGACGAAGATATTATGCTTGCTAAAGTTAAGGTTTAATGCTTGCTATGGGAAGGAAGAGGAAGAAGAAGAAGAATAACGCCCTCTGTCCAGCATGGCAAAGAGGGGTTCAAAATGTTCAAATTCGACAAATCCTAATATTTTTTAACCTAAAATTTGATGAGGGGCTTATTTGAGCCTCATCATAAACATAAGGGGCTTTTTTTACCCAAGGCTCTTTAATTATTGATGATTGTTTAGTTCTTTTTACACACTTTAAGAATGTGCTAATTCGTTTTGTTTGTAGAACCGTAAATTTGACAGTCCATGTCTGTATTCAAACAGCTATTTTTATTGGTGGTTTTCAGGAGTGGTCTCTACCTCCTGCTTTTCTTGTTTCTCTTCTAGCTCAAGAGAACCGCTTTTAATGAAATTCAGTTTATTAAAAAAAATCAGAAACAAAACACACAGCTTCATAAGATCGTGATATTTTGCAAGATTTGGATTTTAATTTGTCTTTTTTCTTTAATTTCCAAGGCAGCTATTAGTACTCCACTCTCTTGGAAAAGTGTATGAGCAAGTGAATCATCTACTAATATAACTTCCAAACTTTTGCAAAAAATTAAATGAATATTTTGCTCATAATCTTATAAAATTATTATTTAATTTTTAGCAAAAATTCAAACATAATTAATATAAGAGTAATAGGTATCACAATTTTTAGAGTGCATGTGCATATTTACGGATTGATATGGGTCGTAGTATAATAGAGAGAGCAAAATGCAGGCTTAAATGGGCCTCTCTCTAAAATGTACATTTTGGCCCAATTGTTCCAGCTTCCTTTTTATGGTAATTTTATTTTATTTTTTTATCACTTCATTTTTACTTTACTTTGTCACCTCTAGTTAGAGTATGGTACATTTAATAGTGGTTCTTCCCAAAATAAACTTTACTTGGCAAAAAAAAAAATATCACCATAAACTTATTTTTTCCTTTTATAAACTCCATTTTTTGAAATATAATACAAAATACACACCGGATTAAAGTGCATGAGTCACTCAATTTAGACAAAAAAAAATATATATATATTTTTTAGCTTGAGCATAGATTTTAAGCTCAAATTGTATTTTATTTTTTCAAATTAAATAAATAACTGGAAAAAATTTATATCAAATAAGAGAGATTAGAACACACATATATATATATGTAATTATTACAATATAGAGATAAGTTTTTTAATTGCCGGATCTAAAAAACCATAAATTATTGTAATATGAAATTTGTTTTTGTTACAACCAACTCAAGTTAGAACGACAATATTTTATGACTATTTAGAGGTTTATTCCTATATAAAATGAGCCTTACTATACGAAACAAACTAATAAAAAAGTTACTTGTTTACAAATTTGTGATAGGGATATTCTACAAATATTGTTAAAAGAAGATCCAACTCATAATACTAATAAATTTATTTAAGTAATAATAAAAATATTTTAAAGTTATAAAATTTCAAGTTTCACTTTTAATCAAAGCTAATTAATAAGAAAAAAAGCTGCTAACAAATTAGTAGGAATAAAAATAAGGATATCAAAAAGACAATGATAGGTACCACAGTCGCAGACGCTATAGGTCAAAGTTTTTGGTGATTTATGAAATAAAATAATTATATAGATTTATGATACATTGTTTGTGACAATTAAACAAAAACTAAACAATCTTCAGGTTGGCCATTGCTAAAATTCCCAATGCCTGAATTATTACTACCAAAAGTAACCACCAAATCTTCACAATAAACCCTTATAGTTATATGCCTTGCCCACCATGATCCTGACCTAAATGTA
This sequence comes from Mallotus nudiflorus, assembly GCA_947683625.1. Lineage (NCBI taxonomy): Eukaryota > Viridiplantae > Streptophyta > Magnoliopsida > Malpighiales > Euphorbiaceae > Mallotus > Mallotus nudiflorus. Next base: position 64,492 of record CANTUR010000848.1, on the reverse strand, counting down.
CTCCAAACAATTATCTTCATATCAAATGTTAAATTCCCAGTTCTGCTTTTTTCTGTAGCCATTTCATTCACCACCCAACTCCCTAATCCGGCATGTTTCTGGTCAGAATTATTCGCCTCTACTTGTGCCTGCATCAATCTCTTCTCTTTCCTCTCCAAGAAAAATGGACTTGCATAAGATGTTGCAAGAAGGTCCTCTTCCCCATAGTATATGAACACCTCTATTTGATCACAATATAGTTTCAGTTTTGTATTAGGGTTCTCAACTGATAAGTTGGCATCCCAGTTGGCGGTGAAGTTTGATGATAGATTAAAGTTTGAGACAGAAAAGTTGTTCACGACTAAAATAGGAACCGCAGGACGCATGATTAGCCACATTATGATGCTTGTTATACAAGTAAAAATAAGCAAGAACACTAACCCACCAATTATTCCTCGTAGGAAGCTGGAGACCTGACGTTCTGGCTGTGTACGATACGTTTGAGGGGTGTAATAAGCTGGAGCTGGTGGTGGTGGTACTTGTCCATAATGATAAGCGTTGTTGTATCCATTATTATAGTTATGGTACCCTACAGGTTGACCTGGGGGAGGGTATGGATAATGTCCTGGTGGTGGTGGTGGTGGATAGACTACTGAAGGTGGATACCCCATTGGCGGACGATAACTGGGCGCCGGAGATGGAGACGGAGACGGAGACGTAGGGGCTGCAGGTGGAGGAGAGCCATTGTCATCTGTGGAGGAGGAGGATTGAACCGGTTCTTGTTTTGGTTGGTGTTGATGATCTTGATCTTGATCATGATTTTGACTATTAGTATTATTAATATTATTATTATCAGATTGAGAAGAAGCCATATTCTTGGTGATGAATAATTATGATGATCTCTCCCTCAATAACCCTACAAAAGAGAAAGAGAGAGAAAATTTTTTTTTGTTTTCTTTTGGCTTCTGCTTTTTTTGTTTGGAGAGGAGGAAAATATTGAGGGAAAAGAAGAAGAAAAAATGATGGTGGAAGTTGGCAATGAAAGAGAAAATGAGGTGAACAAAGATAGGTAAAAATTGAGAGAAAAGTGTTACGTTTTGGGTGCTAAATTTAGGGACAAATAGACAAATCGAATGGGTTGTCTTTTGTTTTCTTTTCATTTGTAGGCTGGTCGATGATATTTAGCATACTACTCATGTTGACCATAATAAGTTAATGAATCCAATGGTTTTTACAAAGCAAAGCAGATTATTGATTAATTAAGCAATTCATTGGAAGTTTGAATTATGGGTTTAAGGATTATACTTAAAACTCAACTAATCAATCATGGACCATTTTCATAAATTATGTCTTGATATATTTTTATAGTAAACTTTTTTCTTAAAGTAGCTATATATTTAGGGTTTAAACTCAAAATTTCTGATTAAACTAGAAGAATTTCATACCACCTCATTCACACCTTCTTGAGTAATAGATATTAATTATAAGGTTGAAATCATGAACTCAATACTCACTCCCTCAAATTCCCAATTATTCAATATATATATATATTCTAAAGTTTAAAAGTAATTAAATAGATTTATGACGTGTAATTTTTTTTTTTTTATAAAAGATACATATTTAAATGAAAGTAGATGAATTTTTATTTTATAAAATATGTTATGAATTTGTAGTTATTATTTTGTTAAAATTATTTAACTAAACAATTGTTAAAATTCATATATGTATTAATTTTACATTTTACATATATTGGGATCACGGTTAAAAAAAGTAAAAATAAATAAAGAAAAATGATGATGGAATTTGGGGATGAAGTTTGTTTCATATGACAAGTAAAGATGGGTGAAATGAATACTTTTCTTGGAAGGAAGAGAATGGCAACGACCTTGCGTTAGTTCGCACTTGCCAAAACTTACACATTAAATTAGTCAACAAATGGCCCCCAACTTGCTTGAATAATATCAAGAAAGCCACAAGTGCGTCAAATCTTGCAGTGTCGATCCAAATCCTCATAAGAATTTAAGTCATTCTTTTTATTTGGGCTTTAGTTTGATAATGAGTTGTTTTATCTTTTTTTTTTTTTTCTAACTATAATACGGAAATTAGTTTCATTGAAACGAAAAGAGATATTATATATTAATAGTTAATAATTAGTATTTTTTTTAATTAATTTTTGTAAATTATCATAAACTGAATTTCACTAATTTATATGAAAAATAGAAATTTATACTATTTGGAACTATCTATATAGGCTTTTTTATTAATTTTTTTTAATAAGGGCTTTTTGATTAATTTAGCCAATAGACAAAAGTGACATGTTGTCCATTGCTACTTTTCTTCTATTTGGCATCTGATATACCCTAAAACCAAGTTGTATTAAATGGAAGAGTTTCGAAATTGCAAATTTTCGTCTATGTTAAATGTGACACACTCAACTCAACACTTGAATGTGATATATAAAAATACTATGTTATTTTTATTAGCTAAATATTTTTAAAAAAATAATTTTATCATGAGTAGTAATGTTTATAATAATGCACTACTTATGACTTTTACCTTCTCACCTCTAAATTGTTTTAGAAATTACATTATTAAAAAAATTAAAGAATAAATAATTATTTACAAGTTAAAAATGTTTCAATTTTTACAAGTTCACCCTAATACACCTTAGATCATAGATTAAAAAAATTAAAATATCAAAATTATTTTTATTTTAATATTGTAATTATAAATAAAAATAAAAGATATAACGGTTAAAATCGTATTTCACGACGCATTATAAACATTCCAATATTTGACATGTATCAGCATGCAATATTTTATACGCATGTCAAAAAAACCAGACTTCTTTATGAAATGCATATCTGGTTTGACATATCTTTAAAAAACCTAAAAATTATGAATTTTAATCAAATGTTTTTTTTGTTTATATTTATGAATTTAGATGCTTATCTAATGATTTTTTTAAATTGAATAATCTTTTAAATTTAATTTGACTTAATTAGATAAATAGTCTTATTCTAACAGAAATTTTTAAAAATTAATAAAATATAAATTGAGGAAAGTAAAAGTTCATTTTTTAAATAAGAGGGAGGTAAATATTAATTAGCTCAAATCTTAAAAAAGAATATATAATTTACTCTTTTTCTAATAATATTTTTTCAGTGGTTACTTTATTTTTAATAATGTAAACTTTACTTTGTTAATAATTATTATTGAGTGTTATAATAAACTCTCATCCAATTGTAATAAAAGTAAAGTGAAATTTGTTTAAAAAAATAAAGTGAAATCAAAGTATATTAAAAAGGGAAAAGGTACAAAAATGACACAAGTGTTTATCTCAATTCTTATTTTGACACTTTATATTTTTTGAAATATAATTATGACCGAAAATTTTTAAAGCTGATGCATTTAAACAACACATTGAATGGTGTTAAATTTTTCCATTAGATACAAGACTCTCGTGTTTACCCAATTTTCATTTTGGCATTTTACATTTTTTATTTTGGAAAATTTTTAATTTAATATTTCAATAATTTTATTTTTATTTTAAATGTCAAGAATAAATTATTTAAGTTTCAAATTTTAATTATTTTATAAAATATACAAATTAAAATATAATTTAAACTAATTATTTTATTTTAGTTTTTCATATATCCCATCATTTTCTTTAAAAAATTAATTATTTTAATATGTATTATTGATTTTTGTTGCCAAATTTTTTTATTTTTCTATTATTCTAGTAGTGAAAAAATAACTACATATTAAAAGAAAATTTTATAGCATAAATAACATAAATATTAATTAATTTATAATTAAAGTATAACATGTTTTTAATGCCATATAAAAGATTATAATAAATATAAAAAATATTCAACCATTTAGCATTAGAAAATAATTTATGCATTTATAATTCATATTTTAATTAAGAATTTTAATTCGATTTTAAGAAATAATTAAAAAATGATGTTCAAATAATTTATTCTTCAAATTCAGCAATAAAAATAAATTAATGAAATACTAAATTTAATTTAATTTATTCTTTTTAGACATTGTCCCTAGTTCTAATGGAATAGCACTTTTAAGGGTTGTGTTTAAATGTTCCAAATCTAAAAATTTTAGAGTAATAATTGTAATTTAAAAAATATAAAATGTCAAAATAAAAATTAAAGTAAATATTAGGATATTTTTTAATCTTTTTCCTATTAAAAATAAAGTAACCTAGAAATGGTAAATACAAAAAAAAATAGAAATAATTCAATTAATGTGGCTCAAGTGGCATAAAGAGCTGCAAAAGTGAACAAAAGAAATGAGAGAGTGATAAAAAAAATTCAAAAATAAAGATTGAAGCGCATATGAGTCCTTCCATATAAATGTATGTAATTATACAAATACACTTATAATCATTCGATTAATTTTATTTAATTATAGTAATTGATGTATATTATAAATATTGATACATAAGAATATTAATGGTTATAATTAAATAAAAATTAATTTAATAGTTATAATTTCATTTTTATAGATAACAACGTTTGAATTATAATAAAAGTTCCATTTAAAAAATACTCTTTTAGAGAACCTCCCAAATTAAACTAGAAGGATTTCTTTAAAAAATAATAATAATAATAGATGTGATCTATGAACACTAAAAAATAAATTTTTTTATTAAAATTACACGCATGATTTCATATACAGTGACATATAAATAGAAAGAAATAAATCGTTACAAAGAATCTAAAATGGATGGATACTGCCAGCCGCATTATTATTTAACCATGAGATTTTACAAACTTCAATTATTAGTAGAAACTTATGATTTTGGATGACAAAAAAATGAAAAACAAAGAGAAGAAATCAATACGTTCATGCAAACGTTTACCGTTTCGGTTCGTTCCATGTTTTACCCTCGAAGAATTCATTCATCATTCTGTCAAGATCCTCAGGAGTGTATCTGATATACTTTTGAGGGTTCTTCCCACACTCAATCATAGGCCTGCAACATGTTAGATATCACATTACCATGACAAAATTAAGCGAAAGGAAGACGAAATATGAAGAACAGATCGCATGGATGAGAACAAGAGTGTACCCAAAGCGTTTCAGGAAAGATCTGTATGCAGGCAAGAGGACTTCAGCAACAGCCAGCCTCAAAGATTCACGCAATTCGCTGTCAGGAACTGTCCACTGAGATTGCCTCTGATGAATCTCCTCGAATTGGGCATTGAATGTTTTGAATCTGTCTTTTACCATTGCTCTTGAAATATTACTGGTTGTATTTCCACCATCTGCTATTCCACCACCACTACCTGAAGAACCCATGCCTTGAACAGAGAGGCACTGCAGGATCTGCACTTATGTGATGCAAGTAGTTTAGCAAAATTTTTAATCGAGCAAACAAAAGAAATGCAGTAAATAGGAGATAGTCTAAATTATAAATTTGGACGGCTGCTAACAGATGCAACGGAATCTAAAATTGGCAATCCTAAAGCAAGGGAAACCATGAACCATTCAGTTGGAGGGGGCTTCAAAATGCACAACTACTCCTCCCTAAGACCAAGCATCAGGACTGTTTTATGGTCAACTTTTCATATGCCAAAACATAGGCTGTAAGATACTAGTGGAGCATATACAAAGTGCTTGTCTTTGACTAATCGACAAGGTGTTAGTAATTTGTATTGTAAGAGGTCGGGTAAGAGTTTTGCCCTGCGTGATAATTTAAATTCTTAGAAAGTGGTTTTGTACTTAAGCATGACAAGCATGCAAAATTGATCCTGACTTCACAACATTAGACAAAGTTTTAAAGAAAATATTGGCATATTCAAGACGTGCAAATCAAGTAAAATGAAAGAGACGCTGCAGAAATCAGAACAAGTACATATAATAAAAACTCACCTTTGCCCAAGATACCCTCTTATATTGATTAGCATGCTGCTGCACAATCCTTCGGTGTATTTGCACCCAGTCATCTCCCAACAAATCCTTTGCTTCTGACCTGGGGTTAAGATATTAAAAGTGCAAATTAGCAAGTATATAGCACATCTTACATGAAAAAAAAAATAACTGAATTTGAAACAGACCTCCTCACAGATCTCACTATGTAGTGAATGTTGTTCATTAGAAATATTTGAGTGAGTGCAGGATCTTTATATTGCTTGGATTTCCCATCTAAGTTATTCTGAAGAGCCATCATGATTCTCGTAGTTACAGAAGCTAACTCATCTTCTGGATCAGTTGCATCAAACTCTTGAAAAAGTTGCTTCAATGTTGATTGGTAACTGTGCATTAAAAGACAAACAATCATGTAAATATTTTTGGAGAGATAAAAAAACTGTAGGAGAACCAAACGTACACTTCTGAAGCAATGTAGAGAACAATGCATATTGAAAAGAAATTTCCAGTTAAAGTAAGGCACTAGGGACTGAACATAGTTCAGATGAAATGGAATGCTTTGCATATTGGCTCAGATAACTATGCAGAACTTATATGAAAGTGAATAAAAACAATGATAAATTCACAAGCTTCTAATTGAAACAAGGTGCAAAAACAAAAGAGGAACATTCAGGAATCAATACTTACTCAAACAGAAACTTCACGTAATTTATCACATAGCTTGTCAAAGGATGGACAGTTCCATCAAGAACAGCAGTTTTGGTCGCATCCTTTTCAACCGCTTCTTCAAAATCAACAAAAGTCTCTTGAGCTGTCTGAGCTAGCCGTTTTGTCAAACTCGTTGCTGCCTCCCGCATTTCAGTACTAGCTTTACTACTAAATAGTGATTCAATCTGCATCTCAGGAATAATAATAAATCAAAAATAACAATTATGAAGGAAGAAATAGAGAAAGATTAAGAAAAAGTGAAAGAAAAAAATGGGACTTTCACTTGTTACAAACTGTACAAATTTTTAGACCTCAATGCTATTTAAGAGAATAAAAATGCAATTAGTTTCCACCATAAAAGTAAACTTAAGATTTATTCTGTGGATCCTAGTGCTCTAAATAAGTATTCTCATTTTCAATCATGACCAGCGATAATGACTTGAGGTACTTCAGCAAAAATTTTAGATGTCCCTGTTCCCCTGAGTCCAATTTTCATATTGGATGTTAATTAGGTACAGTTGATCTTCCTTAATCGTCTATTACAGTCAAAACTAACATTCCGATTTTTCACCTTTTGCTATATCTTCTAATTTTCTCAAAAATTAGAATGCATCTAGACTAGGCATGTCAGCTGGTGCTTTCGTACTTATTTGCTTATATTTTCATTTCTAAATCTTAAAGAAAGACATTTTACTACCCATTAGTCATGCTCCAACAAAGTTCAGTTACAGAAACCCAAACTCACCTTTCATGACTTTCAGGCATCAATTTGTACAAAAAAGAATCATGCTATACAAAAAAGAACCCCGAATGAAGATGCTCAGAGTGCAAATGTAAGATTCAACTGGATTCATTTGGACATTTTTACTAGATCAAACAAGCAAAAGATGAGAAGGATCACAAAAGATACTCATTACTGATCCTTTCTTGAAACTTTTTCCAAATCCTAAAAGACAATAAGTAAAGAAAATTAAAATGTGCCAGATGAATTTGATAATCAAAACATTTCTACACATATAATTAATCATACCTCAAAGTGAAGTTCCCTCATTATCTCGTACATGTCTAACAAAACAAACAACTTCTCGGGTGATCTCTTGCTTTTGGCTATAGCCTCTCCAAAACTAAGGAGCACTGATACACTGTTCACTGTGACTTCAGAAAAACATTGATCCCTGAGAGAATCAATACCATCAAGTATCTGGTCACAAACTCGTTTTTCTCCAGCAAATAGCAGCTTTACCTGTTCCAAGCATTGCATCTTAGTTGAGAAATCAAAAGAAACAATACAAAATGCACGCATTTCATTTAAATACTAACAGCAATTCGCATGTAATGTATCCAGTTCCCAATTTTGGCCTCGAGAACCTCCCACTGCATTTTCTGGACATCATCTTTGCTGAGTCTCTCGACACCTAGTTTTCTGAGGCTCTGTTCCAAAACTGAAGCACGGATGTCCCTAGCATTTATAAACAACATAAATTCCCATAAAATTTGCCCATATTCATAAGACTGAACATAGCTTGGCAACGTAAAGACATTTTTTCTAGCAAAGATTTCTCAAATACTCACACCCTAAAAAAGCAATGGCATTGAAACAAAAGAATGAATGAATCACCTGTAGATTCTAAAAAGCTGTTGCTGATGGCCAGCTAGAACCATTTGTTGAGCTAAATCATGCAACAAAGGGAGAACTCTAGGTGGGATAAGAGTAGGAATAGTGTAGACAGCAGTTTCTAAGGTCTTATGACTAGGAGCACTCTTGGCATTACTGGTATTAACATCAACAAAACCTTGGAGCTTAGGGGATCCTGAAGCAGAAGGACGAAGCGAATTGGGAAGACATTCGAATAAACGATCAGGTTCAACAGGCTTACTATGATTAGTTAAAAGCTGCCTAAATTCATCTTCTAACTTAGAAATAGCCTTTGAAAGCAATTGATTAGCATGATTAAGAACACCATCACTACTCTTAAAGTTTTTATTACTACTAAAGAACTTCACATTGCTTCTCAACTGATCAATTGCTTCTAAATAACTCTCTAAATCTTCATGCGGACCTCTCAAAATCTTCGCCTCCGCCTGCACAAACACAAATCAAATCAAAATTTTTTCAATTTCTTGATATCATATTCTATCAAAACCTACCTTTCGCGTGAGGTCGAATTGAGCCAAGATGACCTCAGCTGCTTTCAAGGACTTGTCGATGTTTTCATGCGCTCTTCTAATGGAATGTGTTCGTATCTGCGAAACAAAAGAAACAATAATCAGATGAGCATTTCGATTTCATTTTCAATTTTAATTGTACAACAAGAAGATGATGATGATGAGGTGCCTGAGTAGGACGCATGGCCGTTTCGAGAGATGAGAGGCGTTGATCGAAAGAGCCGAGAATAGAGACCATGTTATCGGTGACGGTTTGGCTCTTTTGCAACGACTCTTTCATGAACGCAGCTCTTTCTTGGAGTGCTATCATCGTCTGCGGCAATCCCATTTTTAAGCCGAATTTGCTTATTTATTTATTTTATTGATTGATGGAATTAAGAAATGGTTGGTCACAGAGAGGAGAATGGGAGAAGAAGAATTCGGTTTCCGTCATTGTTTTGGCTCTTCATCTCCATGGCATGGCATGAATACTCGCAGGTGGGTACAAAATATGAAGTAGTTACGAAGGAATATGGATTTTTTTTTTTTGTGGGTCCATGTTGTACCCGTTTCCTATGGGCCCCAGTTCTTTGACTGACGCTTTACCTATTTTTGTTCTTTTTAGTATTAATTTGTTAATAAAATATAAATTTTATTTACTCGCAACTATATTATTATTATTATAATATTCATAACCTTATTTTTATTAATTATGAATTTAATTTAGTTAATTAAATATTATATTTCTTAATAAATAATTTTCTTATTAAAAATTTATATTATTTTAACATTATATCATATATTTTTAATAATAATATTAAATAAAATGTTAAAATCAAGTTAATTCAAAGGTAAATTACATTTTTCTCCTCTACATTTGACCTAATTCAAATTTATCTCCCTCTTATTTGAGAATCAATCATTTATCTCCTTTAATTATGATTTAATTAATAATTAAGGAGTTCTGTTAGGGTTTTATTATTTTTCTGTTAAGTGGGTTGTTAAAAGACTACAATTCCCACAAAATAATAATCCCCAAATTATTGAATCCGTCTTCTCTTCTCCGTCGGTCACTGTTGCCTCGCGCTTTTGGAAGGTCGCCGTACTCCTCCTCGCCGCTGCCTACTGCTGAATCCCCAAATTTCCGTGGTTGATGTTGGTGCTGGACCATTCTCCTTCTTGTTTTGCTCTGCTGCTGCTGCAGCTGCTGCCGTTGTTTGAAGAGTAGCGGCGCGACATATTTTGTTTGTGCATTCAAATTCTGAATAGAGATGAGAAACAGAGCGATAGCCAAAGAGCGATGAATTTTGAAGAAGATGCAGGATACGCTCCGAAGCTGTAAGACCTTTCTGGTCAGGTTTCGCTCCCAAGCTCGTACTTCGCTTGTTCTGGTCAGGTTTCACTCCCAAGCTAGTACTTCACATGTTACCTGGCTTTTTGGTTTGGGGATTCAGCAGTCGAACAAACATATCTTACGGGGTTCTAGATCCACAACAGTAGTGCTAGTCCTCCACATAGCATACTCCATAGTAGTGGAGCATGCACCAGATGTGAAGAAACCAACAATGGGAATATCAAGTTTGATGAAGATTTGAGCAATCCAAGCCATCATAACACCAACAACTGCACAAACTGGCAGAGTTTGAGCAGAGATGAGGTTCTGAATGCCCTGGGCCATCTGAGACTGACGGTTGAAGTAGTGGTGAAAGGGGTGAGTTGCAGATGGATCGGGATCAGGTGGGGGCAACTCGGCTACTTGGAGAAGAGGAGATTGATGAGAAAGAGAGAAGGGAATTGAGGAGGAGAGATCAGAGTAAATGACAAGAGTTGTTCTGAAATTTCTTGAGGCTATGTGCTTGCATAATTTGTTTCTCTTCAAAAATAAAATAGAATCGCTGAATAGCTAGCTAGTGTTTGGTAATGGTAGGACTAGAGGATGAGTCTTTGTTTGCAGTTGCAAAGAGGTAAATGAGTAGAGGCTTCCATCATAATATGCATGTTGTTGCTGCTAATGTCAACACACTTGTTAGTCTTTGTGATTGTTTTGTTCATGGAAATAAAAAAAAAAAGGGTTCTTAGATGTTGAAGTAGTGAGCAACAGCTGCAACATCAGCAATGGTAGAGAATTCAAGAGCAGAGGAACCACTGCTAGGTGATTCAGCAGTAGAGCCACCATCAATTGATGCTGCACTGCCCATTGGTCCTGCAACAACATCACTAGCAGGTGCACCTGCTGCTGGACTATCATCATCAGTGCCAATGGTGTCATCTTCACTTGCGGGTGCAGCTGCTGTCGTTGCTGAAGCAGCAGGCTCTATTGCTGAAGCAGCAGGGGTGAACCCAAGAATTGCAATTAGCACAAGTGCCAGAACAAAATGTTCTGTTCAAAAGGTGGGAACGTTAGCGTAGGACTATGGAAATTGCTGTTCTTTTCTAAATAGAAACGACACCGTTTGACAACGGGTCATTTTTGACATTTTTAAAAAGTTTTTGGTTTCAGTCAACCAATTTCTTCTGACTAACGTTAATTTTCAATCAGAACCTAACAAAACTCCTTCAATGTTAACAAAGTAATAACTTAGGGAGGTAAATGATAGATTATGAAACAAGAGGGAGGTAAGTTCCAATTAGGTCAAAAAAACTAACCAAAAATTGACCTTTTAATTTCGCTGTTTTTCCAAAAAAATTTATTTATATAATTCTTAAAAAATATCTTTTCTAATACCAGAATAATTGAGCTTTTTACTCAAAAAAATATTTAAACATATGGTGCAGAAACATACACTTAGCTAGTCAACATAAAAAAAAAAAAAGGAAATTCGAGCATGATTAACCCTCTTCAATGATAGAATTTTATTTTTAATAACAATGATAGAATATTAAATAAAGGGTAATGATGCAGAAAAAAATTATTTTTTCATTTTTTTATGATTTTTTTTTTCAAAACTTCAATAAAATATAGGGATAAAAAAAACTTTACAAAACATAAAAAAATTATTTATGTCGCAGGTGATATTTACATTTGCTTCTGAAGTGACCTTATATGAAAGAAGTATGGTGGAAGTCCTCTTTGCCTGTGTTATGCCATAATCATGATTCTGTGCTGGATTGGTTACAATGTTGTTTGCTTCATTTGACATCAGATAGAAAATCCCTTTTTGGTTCTATCTGTTGGCATTTATGGAACGTTAGAAACAAGTTGGTATGGAATGCTAGAAGATGAACAGCTCGCTATCTTGTTAATGATGCAGGCCAATTCTTGTATCAGTGGAAATTTGCATCTTTGTTTCATTCTCCATCTGGGGTGTTGAACTCCAAAGCTAGTGGAGGTGATGTTGTGTGGTCAAAGCCACCTGATTCTTGGTGGAAATTGAATGTTGATGCTTCGGCTTTCAAAGATCAATGCACGATTGGAGTTGGTAGCATTATTAGAGATTCGGCAGGTCGGGTTATTAAAATAAAGGTAAGCAAATATTCTTGGTTCTTCTATTGCTAGAGATGCTGAAGCCTTAGCTATTCGAGAGGCGCTCAGTTAGCTTAAAGATTTCTACAGTGGTCCGATGATCGTTGAGTCCGACGTGTTGCAAGTAGTTTTTTGTATTCAGACTTCTACAAATGTTTCATCTTTTGGTATGATTATTGATGATATTTGCACTTTTATTCATCACTTTAATAAATTGTTTTTTAGATTTGTTCGTAAATCAGCAAATGAGACAGTATATCTTTATGTTAAGATTCTTCATTCTTTATCTAGTCATATGGAGTGATCTACAACTCCATATTTCCTTTTGGATGTAATTGCTCATGAGAGCTTTTGATTTTAATATATCTTTCGATTTCAAAAAAAACACCAATTTACATAACAAGTGATATTTATTTTAAATATACATTAAAATTTGGTATTTAAAATGGATTTTGAGTAAGAGCATCCTATAATAGAACAAATTTTTTGAATATTTTAATAAATTAATAATTTCAACATTTAAAATTATTTTAATACATTAACAATTTAATCATTTAAGTTATTTTTGTCAAATAATTACAGCTACTGAATACAATGTGAACCAAGTACAATGTGCAAAAACATTGAAAGTTTGTTTTTTTTAAAAGGAAAAGGTAAAAATTTAACTTTTAACATGCTAGATTATTCAATTTTTAACTATACATTGAATGATTAATATTCAATAACATAAGCAATTCTTTTTTTTAATCAAAAGTTATTCTTATTTAGCTTTTTTTTTAAAGTCCTTTCCAAGTTTCAATTATGTATTTTATAAACCAATTTTTTTAGTTGTATTATTGCAGATTTTAGCAATATAAATATGCTCCATTTAAATATTTAAAATTAATAAACAAAATATAATTTATGAAAAAGTTTTACCAATTTTTTGTAATGATGAAAATTAAATTGTGGAAGGTGTTGACTTTTTTTTTCCCCAAAGTAACACTTCAAAAAATACATGTCAAAATAACAAAAGATACAAACTAATTTTCAGTTTAGTACAAAAACATCCGGGGAATATACGTCACTTATTCAATTCTAAGAATATAATATCTTGTATACAAAATCAAATAAATAAAATATGCATAATACATTCATAGTTCCACTTTAACTTATAGTTTTACCATTTAAACATCCAAATTTGTCTAAAATATAATTTTAAAACCTCTATCAATGAATGTAATATAAAATAACAAATTAACATGTATCACATATTAAGAATTTGACTCACCAAAAATTGTAAGTCGAGATGTAAAAGAATAAAAAGTAACAAGTCAGGAGGTGACAGTTGTATTATATCATCAGATTCATTAAATTGGTACAATTTAGAAGAGTTTAAATGTTAAGATAGTAAAATTATAAAATATAAGAGATTACAAATGTACCTAGGCAAATAAAATAAAGAGTGCAACATGAATTCCCAAAAAAGAGAAATGAACTTGATGAATTTTACATGACAATGAACCCACATACAATCATGACTTCTAAACATCAACATAGGATTCTAAATTGAACTTGGAAAAATCCAACCATTTTTTCCATTTTAAGGATGAAAGATATATGCTATGCACAAGAGCATGTGAACCAAAAAAAGAGAAAAGAAAGAAACAAAGGTGGCGGCAGTAGTAATCCTATGGTTTCTTGGGGATAGTCGTCAAAAGCATTGAGGTATGCTCTGCACCAAAGATTGAAAAAAACAAACACGAAAGGCAAAAGTGCATTGAGGTGCTCTGCTACACCCAGCCACAAAAGCATTAATATAAAAACCCACATCCATACAAAACTAGTGCCTGCCAAGAAACTTGATGTAAAAAAACATTATTCTTCTATCAATTTTAACAAGAATCTAGTCATAATATTAATTGACTTCAGACCCCAGAACTTACACAAGACAAACCCCATTATTGATTTTCCTACAAAGCTTAGTTAATTTGGTAGCATACAGACATACTAATCACAGTTTCTCCTATGCAATCTACTATTTAGTTCCTTTGAACAAAACCCTAAAATATTTTTATATTTCTTGACCATCCTTTCTTGGAGAAAAGAGAAGAGAAGCCTAATAAGTCCAGTCTTGAGGCAGATCCATTTCAGGAGGAAGATGGTAATAGCAATCATTCTGATGATTGTTGTTATTATTCTCTGGTTGTGTTGTGACCTGAATCTCAGGTAATTGTCTGATTCTCACATCTGCCATAATAATCACAAGTGATTAAGTCAAAAGCAACAAAGTAAAGCATTGGATTAAAGAAGTATCACAGAATAATAAATCAAAATCATTAATGCAAATATTCTTTTGTTCTTTTCATTTTCTTTCTATAATTTTTCCTTGAATAATGGGCCTTATTAAATTGCCTGGGAACTTTCAGCAACTGAACAGGGCATTTTGCATTATGCAACTGACAACTACCAAAAAAGCAAATATAACTTTTACAGATTTTTTACCATTTTAAGTCTGTTTTTGTATAATGCCCAGTATAGTACCTCTGCCCTTGTAAAATAAAAAGGCTACAGCCCACAGGTTAATAATTTAGGCTCATCCATGAACAGAAAATTTGACTAAAGAAGAAAGAGCAAGATCATAGATCTAACCCCAAAATTAGAAACCACCATAACCAAATTCATCATTCAAAAATGTCAAATTCAGTTTAAATAACATAATATATCACTATCATTGGCTCATTCACAACCAAATGTTTATTAACAAGTAGCATTATGAAGAGCAAGATACACTAAAATAAAAAAAAAATTCAAATTTACAATCTCTTTGATCATAAATGAGAGTTCCTTGTGCATTTAAATTATGTTGATCTAATACCATATTAATATTACACTTGCACAAGTTCAAGAAAAGTAAAAACACCCATATCAAGAAATCTGTATTGAAAGAAAAAACAAGAAAGGGTAAAAGCCAACTCACCTTGCTTTCTTTTAACATCAACACCACCAGAGGAAGCCATTTTTGGCTTCACAATGCGTGGATGGAAAACACCAGTACCACCTGACTCTCTCATGCTACCGCCAACTAACCCATACCCATTTCCTCTAAATGGGTAAACCCGATTCTGAATATGGTTTGCCTGCCTTCGCAAGACCCTAGGCCTTCTTTCTTGTAGCAGGTAGCCATCAACCTATTAACAACACATAACCCATCAATGTAAATATCATCATCATTATTACTAATAAAGCTGCCAAAAAGTGAAGACCTTTGATAGGACAACCCATTAAAGAAAAAAAAGGAAACCCGTTTCACTTTTCTTACCCGTTGTGTCTGGACTTGAAATCCGTTAAGCGGTTGAGACCGGGTTAAAAAAGAACCGTTTCCGTAACCACAAAGCCTTTGACTGAGTTCACCATCACCGCCATTGAAACCAAGATACCCAGTTGAAGAATGGTCTCGAACCGCCATTTTAACACTCTGTAAATATCAAAAGGCAAAAGAAACACCATTTAAAAAGCCATGCAAAACTACCCATTACTAAAAAAATTAAAAGAAAGAAACAAAAGAACCTGTAAATTCATGTATGGTGGTTTTGGATTAATGGGTGGTGAAGGAGGAGTTAAAGAACGGTGCTTCTTGAGCAAAGAAATAGCAGCGAAATGAGTAGCAAGATCCTCCATGCACGAAAAGTGCTGATATGGGCATTTATGTGTAGAGGGTAGCGCCATTTCAGTAAGGAAAATATCAGATGGAAGCCAGTGCTCACCATCATCTAAACTTGGAGCAAACTGATTAGCCATTTTTTCGAAAAACTTAAGCAAAAGATTTCTAGCAAAACAGAGAAGCAGCAAAAGGGTCTTCTTTAAAAGAAAAGAAAGGTTTTTTTAGACTTGGGTTTGAAGGACTGGTAGCGGGACTTCTATTTTTGGGACAGAGAGAGCGCAGTGCAGAGAGAGCGAAGAGAAGAAGAGGAGGAGGGCTCCGCGTTCAAAATGACGTTACAAGTTTCTCTCGTTTTATGCAATTATGAAAGGCCATATGCATACAAGTTAAGGATTGTTTGGTTTTTTAATTTATTCCAAAAGGGACTTTTGGGTCCCCTCTCTATATTGCATATAAAAATTATGAAAACTTACTTCTTTTTTTTTTTTTTTTTCTCTATTATAAGTCATAAAATTTTAAATATTAGGAAAACAATTTTTATTATTTAATTACTTAATTTTAGTAATTTTTTTCATTAGGTGCATCTAATATCTCATAGAATTTGATTAACATGGATTTGACCTTGATAAAAGTATAGGGTCTAATCGAGCTGAACTTTTAAAAATTTAAACTCGGTTTATTTAAAATTTAATAAATTAAAGTTGAATTCAAATTTATTAAATTTTTAAAAGTCTAATTCAAATTTAACTCGGATTCATATTTGACAAGTTCAAGCTTAGCTCGCAAACTAAAGGAGGTCAACATGTAGCATGTATGATTTTTTATTATACTTAGTAATTTAACCTTTATCTACTTATTACTAAATTAATATTGTATACTATTTACTTGATATTCTATTTACTTTATAATTAAAATTTTATATACTTGATATAAAGATTAATTTACTTCAAAACTACAAAATTTATCATCAAATTAAAATTATATTTAACTAATATTAATGCTTAATAATTTAAATTATATTTACTTAATGGAAATGTTAATATTAATATTAATTTATATAAAAATTATATAATTTTATTATTAATTTTTAATTTTTATTATAAAATTTAATTATTTTTATTACAAATATAAATTTTTTAGTAGAATTAAAAATTGTAATTGTATTATATTATACTTATTTAATGCTATATTTTATATTAATATTACTTCAATTCTAAATTATATAATTATTATTATGAAAATATGATTTCTATTGTATTTTGTAATTTAAATTATATATAATTTTTATTATGAGTATATAATTTTTATTTAATAATACCACCTAATTCTAATATTTAAATTAACAAATTAGTATATGAGTTCATTCACAAGCCTATTCGCAAGCTGACTCATAAATCTACTACAAACGAGTCTGTTTGTAAACTTAAATAAACCGAACTTAAAAAAGTTCGGATTCAGCTCGTTTAACTTAGGAGCCTCGCAATGGAGTTTGAGTTCGGGTCATTTAGATTAATAAACGAACTCAAATGAATTTTTTCTGAGCTAAACTTCAAACGAATCATGAATTATTTAACCCGGTTATACCCCTAGATAGGACTTCAAAAGATGACAAAAGTCTATTTACGAGTATTTAACGCTTTTACATATATTAGATCTCGAACTTGAAACCTAATTTAAGTGTCATTAGATCCTAATTATTTTATCCAACGCTTTCTAGTAATTTAATAATAATTTATTCTTATATAAAAGAGTTATTTTTACGAAAAAACCATTAAAATTATTATTTTCTTCAAAATTATCATTAGTATTTTTGTTAATTTATAAAATTAATTTTATTAATTTAAAACAAAAATATTGTCATATTTATATGCAACTAGTTGACGTTAATTGTTTTTTGTCTCCATACTATATTAATTAACAAATATATTTTTATACTTCTTAACAATTGATATACATTCTATTGTACGATTTACATGTATTTAGATTTTCTAATTTTTATATTATATCAATTTTAAAAATAATTATTTTTACACTTTTTAAAGAATGACATACAGTTTATTAACTTTGTTAATGATAATTAATTAATACGTGCTTCTTAGATTGGTAAGACTAAATGGGCATTATGTATGAGAGATTTTGAAATTCAACCTACCCTCTAAGTAAGAAAAATTCAGCAAAAATTACGATTGATGGGAGAGAACATGAATGCATTATTATATCCTATTAAAAAAAAAAAAAAAAACCTTGACGAACATAGCAAATTTGTGGTCCTTATAAACATACTAGTTTTGCAATTCTAGTCAAGCGTCATAAATATGATAATTAATTTGATTAGCAATGGACCAATTAGTAATTTTAAAAAATTACAAAATTTTGTTTCAATTATTTCATCATTATTTTGAAATTATAATAATGAATAAAAGGACATGGCATCTCAATAATTGTGTATATCGTACATATGTGTTTATATCATTATTTATTTTTATTGTGTAAAATATGTAAAAAAACAAAAATAAACAAAATTTTTTAAATTTACGTGACCCATTATTCGATCATTATGGCTTTTTTAACATGAAAATGTTGGTCTAAATACTGCTTAATTTTTAATTATCTAGGCAGACAATTTATAACACAATCCTTTTTAATGACATGATACAATTAAAAATTAATAAATAAATTTAAATTTAATAAAAATAGATTTATATTATAAACGAATCAATCAGTTTAATGCATAAATATAATTACGTCTAAATAAAATGAATCCATCTAATTCGTTTAAACACATATTAAGTAAAATAAAATTATTTTATTGAAAAAAACTGTAAAGCAGCTTGAAAAATTCTTGGATATATATGTAATTAAATGTGTTTCTTAAATATATTTAAAAAAAAAAAAAAAGGCATTTCCAAACAAGGCCTTAGTACTCAGCTCACGTGACCCACATAGGAACCCCTTATAACGAGTCAGGGCCGTATCGCTCGCTGCCTCACTATCCACTTTCTCAAGCCGTTTCGGTCTTGTCCTTTTACCTTCTTCACATAGCGCGTACGTATTCAGCGTCACTCCCTCTCTCTCGATGACAGTTGTCGAACCTGCCAAGTGGCAATTTTTTTGAGCGAGTTGATGGTTTTTGGTACTCGAAGTAGCTTTTTCGAAATAAAAAGGATTGTTGATATGTTGCGGACAGAAAATCAACCCCAACGGATGCAGCATCTGCTATCAGTATGTCCTTTTCAGTGACACGTGTCAGACTAGAGTTTATTGTACAGAAAATATTAAGATAGGTTCTTCTCCACTTTTCTTACAGTGAGGTCTACATCAAAATAGAATTTTTATTTTTTGAACGAAATGATTTCATCAGCATCTTTCCACGAATAATCCGATTTTATCACTAAATGAATTTTTTTTAGCAAGTAGTTTATCATTTTAAAATTCAATATGTGAAAATGTAAATATTGCCTATAGTTTCAGAACAAATGCAGTAGAAAGTAGTTATGTAATTGAATTAAATGGATTTATTAACCAAAATTAATTCAAAATTTTAATTTTATAATAATCAGGTTAAACTTGAATTTGATGGGAGCTAATACAAAAGTGACATAATTTAATTTGTCTAATTCGTTTAAAATAGAAAATAAAACATTTTTTCACATATCAAACTAAAAAAAATATTTAGTTGAGAATAATGTTTGATTTTTTTCCTTTTTCAAGTCATAAGATTTAGCAAAATATGTAATCAAGTCACGCTGAGTTTTGATTAATTTGAATTTAATTTATTTATAATTGAGTCAAATTTGAGCCGAACTTATTATGCCACTTAATGTGCATGAACTGTTTGCCACTTTAAACGAGTTTAAATACAATTAAAAAATTTTAAAAAATATAAATTATAAATTAAACATATACATTAAAAAAAGTAAAAATAAATTATAATATATTTCATAATGATTCTATTCTAATAATATATTATTTAAATAAAAAGTTATATTTTATATATTTAAAATTATATTATATATTAAATATTAAAATTACAAGCTAACTCGCAAAAATTTATTATAATTTGTTTATAAATTTCACAGGCCGAATTTTATACAATTTAATATTGACTCATTTATTAAACGAATTCGATTTTACACTCCTATATACTAGTTGTTAAAAAAGGAAGGGTTAAACTTGAATTCGAACTAATTAGCGAGTCGGGTTTAAATTTCATAATGCTTTACTCAATATATTTGAAGTGTAATGGAATATATATATTATTTTTGTTTTTTGTTTGTATCATTTATTTATTTATATGTTGATAAATAAAAAGTTACAGAAGTGAAAAGCGATTGGCAAGCAGGATTTTGTGTTAGTGGAGATAGTGCTGGAATGGAGTTGCAGTTATTGAGAGGGTAGTTGCATTGCTAGAAATTTAAAGGGGAGCTTTAACAACTCCTACAAGAATTCCAACAACAACTCAATCATCAATAACAATTATTAATGCAACTAAATTCTCTAAGATTCTATAGTTTTCGTTAATGATTTTTTAATCTATATATATCTATAATATATATAAATGCACAAAAAGAAACAAATAAAATTATGAAAAATTTTCAATTATTATTATATAAAAATTAAATAATTAAATTATTTACTAATAAAAATAAAATAAAATTAATTAAAATATAAAATTAATTTGATTATAAATCTATTTCCTGTTTTAATTAGGTTAATTTTTATTTTATATCTAATACAAATTGAATTAACTAAAATATAATTTTAATTTAATTGCAAGTATGTTTTCTATTTTAATTGAGTTAATTTTTATTTTATCTCTAACAATAATTCTAATTTAATAAAAATATATTTTTTATTTTAATTAGATTAACTTCTATTTTATCCCCAATAAAAATTAATTTAATTAAATATAATTCTAATACAATTGAAAGTATGTGTTCCTATTTTAATTAAGTTAATTTCTATTTTATCTCTAAAAAATTAAATTAAATTAAAATGTAATTCTAATTTAATTGAAAGTATATTTTCTATTGTAATTAGGTTAACTTATATTTTATCTATAATAAAAATGAAAGTAATTAATATATAATTCTAATTTAATTGAAAATATGTTTTCTACTTTAATTATGTTAATTTATATTTTATCACTAACAAAATTAAATTAATTAAAATTTTAGTGATAATTTTGTTAAAAATATATATTTTTATATTTTAATTAAGTCTACTTATATTTTATCTAATATAAATCAAATTAGATAACATAATTTTATAAGTCTTATTATATTAAATTTAATAAGTAAATAATTAAAATCAAAATTAATAAATTTTATGAAAATGGGAAAGTATATAATTTGTTTCAAAAGTTGATATTTTTATAAATTAAAAATTAATAAATAAACATAGAGCATATAATTTGTTTGAAAATATATTTGCTATAAAAAAAATAGTATAATTATCATTTTTAGATATTTTATAAAATTTAACAAAAAAGAGTTAAATTTAAATTAATTAATATTTATCATTTAATTATTAATTGAATTTAAAAAATTTCATTAAATTAATTTTCATGTAAATAAAAGTATAAATATAAAAAATATTGAAGAAATAAAGTGTTATATCTCAAATAAAAAAATATTAAAATTATAATAAATTATAAGTTTAATGGGATTGTAAATTTTAAATTGTTACATAAAAAAACATAAGTTTTATCTTTTTTAAATTTTTGATTAACAAATAACTAAAGATTTTTTTATTATCTTATAATTAATTATAATTATAATATTTTTTTATATGAAATTAGTTCTATAGTTAAGAAAAATTCATTATAAAAATTTTTGAAGTAATATTATATAGTTATTTATTTAAAAAATTTATAAAAATTGTTATAAATTATAACTGTACTAAGTTAGTATCATATTGTTATATAAATAAATAATATAGTTATTATTTTCAAAATTTTTATTTAATAATAATAATAATATGTTTAATTGTTTATTTATTATATATGACAAGTTAAATAATTTTTTAGTTTATTAAACAAAAAATTTGATAAATATTTATTTTCATATTTGAGTATTTATTCTAAAATCTAATAAGTCAAACTATTAAAAATCCTAATTTTTACTAAAAATAAAATATTTATAATATTTTTTTTATTTTTTTTTGAAATTTAGTATTATTTTTAACTAAAACACTATTATACATATCTCAATACTACTCATATTCTAAAATTTTTTTTATACTACTTATTTTTCTAACTTAAATCACTCAAATATTTATTTAGTGTTATTTTTGAACCAAAACACTACTATATATACTATAATACTAATCTAACAATTTTAAAACTTATTTCAAAAAAAAAAAATTTAAAAACTAATCTTATTATAACTAAAAATTTATGGTAACAAAAATTAAAGAAAATAAAATTAGTATGATATAAATTTTTTTAATTTCTTAAGCTAACAATTTGAGAAGTGTTCCTTTTTATAACTTAACATTAACAGATTAACACCGA
Organism: Mallotus nudiflorus; assembly: GCA_947683625.1. NCBI lineage: Eukaryota > Viridiplantae > Streptophyta > Magnoliopsida > Malpighiales > Euphorbiaceae > Mallotus > Mallotus nudiflorus. Next base: position 42,148 of record CANTUR010000848.1, on the reverse strand, counting down.
AAATTTTATGTGTTAAATTATTAAAATTCACAATATTTTTCTATAAAAAATATAAAAAAATTTCATTTTTATTAAAATGCACATGTTTTATTTAATATAAAATACTCTAATTTAATTATATTTAAAAATATTACTCTTTATTTTCATAAAAATAATGTCTTTTATTTTAACTGAAATATTTTATTATATTCAAATAAAAACATTTTTTTAATCTAAAAAATAAAAAATATACAATTTTTTACCCATTTACTATACTTTATTTTACTTATTCAGTAATTATTATTAATGTGCATCTTAAAAACAATATGCACTCTTAATAAAAATAACTTTTATATTTGATTAATTTGTAGATTTTATTTTAAAAAATATATATTACTTAACAAAGTGTGAATTCACTACTAGTTTTTTTTTTAAATTCTAAGGTATTATTATTTTAATCTAACTATTATACAATTAAAGAACTTTTCAAAATTTAAATCTCTTAGTTTGCACAAGTCATCACCTGATATTTTCAACGTCAAGTGGAAATAATTTGATTTTAGTATAATTATATAGGTATTTAAAAATAAAAATTATTTACTCGAATTGAGTATAAGATTTCAAATTTACAGTTTTATTCATATTTAAAAAAAGGATTCAAATTTAATATAAACTTTCAAATTTACAGTTAAATCAAGTTAGAGTTTGATAGTATTTTAATTTGACTCAATTTAAATTAAATATTTATACGAAATTATAACTTGTAAATAATTACAATAATATAAAATTAACTCATTTGAGCTCGATTATTTTAACTTATTGCACAATTGGCTTTTGTTTTGAACTTTTTGCATTTTTTTAAAGTGTTACAATATTTTTAACTCACTTTTTATTTAATTTAAATTTTTTATTATAAAAAATAATTATAAAAAATGGTACTCTAACATACTTCCTAAATCTAAATTATAGATTAGTAAAGAGTTAAAATTCACTCTCTATACAAAAGATTAATTAGTACACCTTTAATTTTCATACATATCCTTATTTTTTATTAGTTTCTTTTATTAATATTCAAAATTTAAAATCAAATGCTTATAAAATAAAATAACATAAAAAGTAAAATATAAAGAGTGCATCAAATTTAAATAAAATTGTTTACTCCTTATATTGAAAAATTGCTTAAAATGTTATTTATAACCTAGAATATACATTTTATTTTAAAGATCACTATTGAAGATATTTTTACAACTTTAACTTCAAAATTGTTTTTTTTTTTTAAAAAAAAGATAAAATAGGGATGAAAAATGTCTACATATTTTAACCTAAATTGTTATATTAATTTTTTCATGTGTTTCAAAGCACCTGATAACCTGTTTGTGAATTGTGGCTATTTTTGAAATATTTTATATTAAAAAATAAAATAAAATAAATCCAAAACAAAAATTAGCATTATAAACCAAGTTAAAGTAAAAAATATAAAATTTAGAGGCAAATGTATTTTCACTTTTTTTCTTATATTTTTATTTTTATTTCTAATTAAAGTGCAGTTAGAATTTTTTTTCTAAGCATAAGGTATTCTAGAAGAATCCTATCTATATGAAACGTTTTAAGTAGTTACTTTGTAAAAAAGTAAAAATAGTTATTTTGTCTCTTACAAAGTAATTTTTACTTGATTACTAAATATTGGATGATTTAATATACTTTTATCTAATGATAATAACAGTAAAATGAAAATAAAATAAAAAATAAATAAAGTCATGAGAATTCCTCTTGAATTAAATTAGTCTACATATATATATATGAAATAACACAAAATAAAATAATTTTTTTTTTTGTCAAAATCAAAAGCTAAAATCAAATTAACCTAGAATTTATTATTTGTATTGCATTTATTGATTTAACTTTTTATACAAAAGTTATGATTAAATTGCAATTAGAATTTTTTTTAATACTTAATAGAAAATAGTTAATTTTCAATATTATAAAGGCATAGAAAGAGTAACAATTCAAACAATGAACATCACACTCTTTACCAATGGAGCTATTTGTTGAAAACACAAAGAATTATAAATAAAGTCATAGTGATAAATAAATTACCGGCGAGTGCTTGACCACCTTAGAGACTCACATCTTTGTTGTTCTCCTTTTCCATTGAACAGAAAGGGGGGGAAAAATGATGGGACTCAAAAATTGATTTTAGATGATTTATGTATAAACATCAAAAGAATTTCTTCCACATACGAAGCAAGGCAAAAACAACTCCCTATTTTACACACACAAATGAATCAATTGAAGAAGAGTGAGGCATCCAATTGATTTTTTTTTTTATCAATTTCAATGCAACTTTTCCATTGAAAATAAAAATAAAAGAAGATAACTAAAACTTTACAAACCCAATTAGAAAGGGCTTAAAAAAAAAAAAAACAGAGAAAAATGGTTTTTCTCATTCCAATCAAACGCACAAATTATGCCCCTAAAAATTCCAATTTGGTCACTACTTTGATCATGCTCATTTGCTTAAAACCCTAAGAAAGCACCTAACGCATTATTTTGATTTATTCCATTTTTACCATTCCCACTCTCTTTTCCCTTCATTTAGGCACAACCCCCCCACCCAACCAAAAAAAAAAAAAGAACTCACCCTCTCCATTATGCTTAAAAGCCCCTTTTTCTATGCCCAAATTTGTGGGTATTTTTGACACCAGCCAAAACATAATTCTCCTTCCTTAGAAGCACAAAATGTGTTTTATCCTTAAATACCAACTTACTATCTATATTAAAAACATTTCCCCCCACTACTCTCTAATCCTAAATTAATCACAAGTCGTCACCATCATTCAATTCCTTACCCTATACCATGCCACACCACATCATGTCACCCCTATTCCCCCAAAAAAATAAAAATAAAAATCCTCAGCCGGATACTTTAGGGGGTCGGGCAATCGGACCAGCAGGTGACTTGAATCCAAAAGTAACAGTATCATAAACACACCAATGAAACCCGACATCTATACCCATTTTTTTAGCTCTCAAGCACTCTTCACACACTACTGTTGTGTTAACTCTTTCTTGACCCAACTTCAATCCTTCAAAACCCGAACTATAACCCACACCCAAACCCATATTCATTAAGTACCTTTCTTTCTCCATCTGCAGCTCCTTGACCCGCCTTTCATACCCGGACCGATCAAAACCAACATTGATAGCAACACTGTTACCATCACGTCTCAAAAGCATCATATTTGCCGGTGGTGATTTATATCGGCTCTCCAAAATCTCATCAGCAGAGACAATCTCCCGAGATTTTCGTGTCCTCTCACGTTTCGATCGTTTAAGCACAACAAGAAAGAGACAATCTTTTTCATGAGAAATAGCAGAGAAATCAATCTTACCGGTGACCGGAATCCTTGAGCCATGGTTTTTACGGTTAGAAAGAAAAATAGAGAACTGGTGAGGAGAAAGTACCAATTTCTCACTGATAATCGATTGAAAAACCTTGAAATTCAAAGAAGGAGAAACCGTAATGTTTCCAAGGCTAGTTTCTTGCTCGCCGTCGAAAAATACCACCGGAAACGCCATCGTAAGATCAAGAATCAAGAATCAAGAAATCAGGTTACAAATTTAGGGTTTTCGAATAAAGAACGAGGGTTTTGATTAAGAATGAGGGAACAAAAAACGGAAGAAACAACAGAGGGTTTATGTGTGTGTGTATATATCTATATATATGTGGCGGGTTTTAGGAAGGGAGGGATAAGCAGGTAAATAAAGTAAGGCGGTGAGGGTATTTTAGGAATACCAAAAAAAATAGAGGCAACGGGAATAAATGATATTTTTGTTTCAAAGACTTGGGGACCAAGCTTCAGTTTCAAAAAAAAAAAAATCCGTGAAACGACGCGTCGAAGGGATATGATATGGGATCGTGTGAGTTTCCAGGAAATCTCCAAGTTCATCGGTTTACAGGACGAAATTACCCTTCAAAGATTGGCGAATTTTCAGGTGTGCCATTGGTGTCTCTGAGGAGTAGACCTTGGAAAGTTTCTGTATCGTCATCTTTGACTGTGTTGTCAATGGAAACGCCTCCTCAAGGCTATAGAAAGAACGTTGGGATTTGTTTGGTTAATCCGTCTAAAAAGGTTTAAGCTTTTTTGTGTTTTTGGATTGTAATTGTGTTTATGAAGTGCTAATTAAGGATAATTGTCATCTGGGTTGTTAATTTTGTGGGTTCATTTTGTAGATTTTTGCGGCTTCAAGGATTAATATACCAGATACATGGCAAATGCCTCAGGTTCTTTTCTGGGTTTTGTTCTTTGTTTACTTTTAATCTTGTTTTCAGCTTCATTTCTAACAAAAATGGAGTAATGCTTTGAGGAATTGAGTCATTTAGCTTGTTTATTTCTTGAATTGAGGGGAAATTTTATCAGAGTAATGTTTTGAAGAATTGAATTTGAGCTGTTTCGTGATTGACTGTTTTGCTTGTTAATTTGAGTTTGATGTTTTATCTCTCTGTGTGTTTTGAGTATTTATGGGTGCTGCGTGGTTATTGCAGTATTCAGTATTACATTTTCTTTGTTGCTTGTGTTGTTACAGGGTGGTGCTGACGAAGGTGAGGACCTTAGACATGCAGCAATGAGAGAATTGAGGGAAGAAACAGGAGTTACTTCCGCTGAATTTCTTGCGGAGGTAAGAGATTTCTTTTTTGGTTGTGTTAGTAAATTGTTAATTACTTAACATACATTACACTGTTTAAAGTTATGCATTACCTTTCGGATGATGAAAATCTGGAGGTGGAAGGCCTATGGGTCGTGAACGTCTTTGAATTTATTGTCTTAATAATATATTAACCTTTAGAATATCTTATGCATGACTTCGATAAGTTTATATTTATTAAAAAAAAAGGAAGACAAAATGAATAGGTATTGTGAATGATGAAAATTCTCTATGCAGATGTTTTGCTGCATGTATTACTGCATTGGTTGTAAATTTGGATGTGCAGGTTCCATATTGGATGACATATGATTTCCCCACTCAAATTCGTCACAGACTTAATAAGCAATGGGGTACGAATTATAAAGGTCAAGCGCAGAAGTGGTAAGCATGCCATGATTGCCATTTCTTAGAAACAATTGGAAGTGTGTTGGTGCTGATTGTTTTGATTATAATAATGTTAGTTATTGTCATGCCTGACATCAATTCAAGCTCTTGTAGTTAATGGTCCTTTACTGATGCTAAATTATTTAGCAGGATTTTGTATCTTCAGCTTTACAAATTGACTGCTTATTGGTAAAATGTACATATTGTATTTTGTCATTTTTCTTCATGATCGAAGTCTTGTTGCCAAAACAGGTTCCTTTTTAAGTTTACGGGGAAGGAGGAGGAGATCAACCTTTTGGGAGATGGATCTGAAAAGCCAGAATTCAAGCATTGGTCATGGATGTTACCTGAAAGGGTGGTGGAGCTTGTGAGTAAAACTCGCAGCATAAAATATTCAATTGAAAGTATGTTTGTTGAGACTGATGTTTATTGTGTTGAATCATGCAGGCCGTGGATTTCAAGAAGCCTATCTATGAACAGGTTATGATGTTGTTTGGTCCTTATCTCCAGGCAGATGGAGATGAAGGAAATTGTTCTGCACACAATGAAACTAGTGCTAAACTTTGCATATATGGAGCCAACTCCAGCATCAAATAGCCTCAACTGTTAACTAGGGTAGCATCACTAAGTTTATGGAGCCTACGTATGGTGCCAAGTTTTGTCCTCAAATTATTCAAATTGATAAATAACAATCTTCAGCATGACCTATTTCAATGTACTTTGAGTTGCAGTTCTATAAAATCGGTCATATAAAGAAAAAAGATTTATGGGAAATTTATGGGTTCAAAATTGTTCTGTTCTTATGTTGGCAGTCTTCTCTAAATCATAGGTGGCTATTCTCTTTGCTAAGCTTCCTTAAAAGTCTTGTATATTAACTTGACTATAAATACGTGCAGAATGAGAAAGGCCTTGACATCGTTTCATCACTATAAATTCTAACAGGCAAATATCAAATGTTTTATCATATTTTCTTGTCAAAGCTGACATTTCTGGTATGGATGGCTCTGGTACAAGGGAGCAGAAGGGAAAAATCATTGTCATACGACATCTAGTCAGCAAAGAGTGGAAGTGAGCATGAGGCAAATCATGTCTGACCCAAATTTCGAACATGCAGCGAGCTTAAGAAATGTTTTTTTCACGTTGCAAAATTGTAAGTCATACATTAAATTAATACAGTAGGGGGTAATGAGTTTTCTTTGATGTATCATCCCTCCCCAAATTTCGGTAAATTGTTACATCACTTTCCCTTACCAGATATGCAACCCATATGTGTATCTTTCACAACAAATGAGGAGAAAGCAGCTTCCATTGAGCAGATATTTGACAATTCTACCTGCTCTTGTACCTGGGGGCAAATAAAATGACCAAGATAAACATCTCATTCCAATACTCAGAGCAAATCCACAATATTTGACATGGATTATAATTGATGAAGAAAAGATAAGCTTCCCATTTCAGTCTATGCAATGAAAGCAATAGAGGCAGATTTCAGCACTTGCATAAGAATTTTGGCAACAGAAAATCTGACTTTGAGATTGCAATGGTGATAAAATACATCTAGCTGAGTATTGACAAATGTAGTATGAAGACTATGAAATGCATGTACAAATAAAACAAACCAGATAACCCCACTGTAAGCCCCCAAGAAACAATTTTATGAAGACTCTGAAAGGTTGACAAAGGTGGGATTAAATGCATTCAAGTTCTTGGTGTCATTTAAAATTAACTAGGGACTGACATCTGAAGCTACTACATACTAAATGACAATAATAACAATATTTCCAAAAGCAACATAGTTTTATATACAATGATATCACATAATGAACAGTTACATGTTGCTATATCTTGGTAAGACGTCCACATGCAGAGGATGTGCCTTCCAGAACATAACATCAGAACTGAATAAGATTAGAAATTTTAGTTTAATTCATACCGCGATTTGCTCTTAAATGAATTCTTGGATTTTTTGGCTCCCATTGCACTGCTACTTTTCTTCTGGTTTTTCTCACTCATATCACTCTGGAATAGCTCCCGCATTTCTTCTGTCCTCAGTTGAGTTCTTTGGGAAGGACGCTTAGATTTCTTGGCAGCCTTTTGCACAATCTTGCCAGCATCTAGAGCCCTCTTCACAGCTTTTGTTGCTTTCGCTCGTCGATAACCCAGGTCAACTAATGATATTCCAGTCTTTTCTTTCTTGTTTCTTCCAGGAGCTTGCAGTTAATGTAAGTACCAAATGTCACTGCAACTAAGTGAAAACCTAAGCATTGGAAAATAAAAAAAAAACACTTAATATAGAGATTTAGATTAACAGTCAGTGAAGTAGAAAGCACTATCGCTATGTGGATAGTGTCTACACAAACGCATGTTGTACATGCAACAACCTACCAAATTTTGTCAATATACATGAAGTGCGTGTCTATAATGTAATTGCATATGGTCCGTTTATATATATATATTTACAATCTAACTGATGGCAATATAACAACATCATTTATGTGCATAAAATACATTCACAGAAGAGATGCATACATCTGGTTTCTCAGTTTGATCTTCATCCTCCAACATCTCTAGCTGCTTGTAATTTTCGATGCTTCTTCTGGGGCAAGTTTTCTGTCCAATAATATCAGCAAGTGATAACATAAGTTCTTAACCAAATGTTTTCTGAACTACAGATAACAAAACCAAGCTACTAAAAATTATACCTCCCGCTCCCGCTTCCTCTTTTCCTTCAGTTTAAGGTCTTCAGCCTGTTCAGCACTGATAACCCCATTTCCAGAACCTTTTTCTTTCACCATTGATGCCTGCCATTTTTTTTGTTTGGGTGAAGGGCACCATCTCATCAGTTGGAGATGTTAATATCATATTCAAATTACAAAATCTTCTTTGGAATTGCTGACAGAATAGCATACATGGATTTTCAGGAGTAGGGCACCTTTTTTTATGTTCAGAATATATTAGAACACTATTTCTTCCTCAATCAAATAACAACCACCAATTGTATTGAGATTAGCAGAATCTTAATAGCAGAAATATATTAATCAGAAATACAATCTTCCGCAATTTTAGCAGTCAGAGAAGCAAAAATCATCCCTAACATTTGTATGTGAACTTCTGATCATATGGAACTGCATAGTAATTGATATAAACAAAAAATTCAAAAACAATCATCACATAAGAAAAAAAGTACCTTTGTTGCTTTTCAACGAGCTTCTTCTCTTTCTCAGTCACAAACCAGGTTCTTTTAGGGCGTGACAAAATTTCCTCCCTATGTGCAATCATATTCTCTGCCTGCTCAAGTGCAAAATGATGGTCATTGCAAAAAATGCTTAAAATAGGCAGCAGACGATCGACTGATTATAACGACTGTCCAGATGATACCATGATAAGAAAAGAAAACAACTGTCACAAGCACCTTAAGCCATGACCATCAAGTAAGAAAATTCTATTTCGGAAGGCAACAAAAATGAGCAGTTTGGAATTGACATACAAGTACCTTTATTGCTTCCATTTCAGCTTTTCTCAGTGCTATCTCTTCCCTGCAAGCAATTGAACAAATCTAACTTTAGTCCAAATAACAATATCAACATTTGGTCAGAAGAACTAACATAATGAAGCCAGTCAAAACCTCTCTTCTTGAAGACTGACAGCCACTTGGTCTTCCATTTGCTCAATTATCTGAGACCACTTGGCAATTGATTGTTTGTTAACAGTACGGCATTTCAACTTTGTCCCAGCCCTCTTAACCTATTACATTGATAGACAATAGAACCTCCTGGTGAGTAGAAATCATTTTACAAATTTTATATCAGAATTGTTGGCTAGCTACCTAAAAGGGGATCTAAATCAGATTATTATCATACTAGTATGTGAAAAAACCATTAGAGTGCCATCAAATCTTAACAGGCCAAAACCAGCACTGCTCCAGCAAGTGAAATTACTAGGATGAATTACAATGACATGTTTATGGATCAACTAACATACAGTATTAAACACCCAACTACAATAAATACTGTTGATATATTCTTTAGAAAAACTAAGTGAAGAATATAACAACCCCGAAATTATGGACAAGGAAAAAACTAAGTGAAGAATATAACAACCCCAAAATTATGGACAAGGAACATGGCTCACAATGGATTTTAAAAGAGAGCAATCATTATCTGTCACAAATGTCACAGCATAACCATCCCTACCAGCTCTTGCTGTACGATCCACTCTATGGACATAGCTGTATAAAAAAGAGAAGAAATAAGATATATTAGAACAAATCCGTGAACTTTGAAATACAAAATAATGAAAAACGGTCTAGTTAGAGGAAGAGAAAAAAAAAAAAGCATTTTTACCTTGTCAGATCACGAGGGCATGCATAATTAATAACTGTTTGAACACCAATAATATCAAGTCCCTACAGATGATAAAAGAAAATGTCAGAAAAAAAATGAATGTTGGGACTACCACATGTAAGATGAGAGGAGAAAATTGCACAGGCAATAAAATGAGCCAAGCTTCAGTCCAAATCATAGGGAAAAGACTTCGCTAATTGTTCAAACTCAGAATAGTCAGTGATCTTTCAAAAGCAAAACACTAAAAACCCCCCACATGATACAGCAAAATATTAGCAAGAACAGCAAGCAGTTAATATAATTCATTAGAGAATTATGGAAGTGCAAGTAGCTGTAAAGATATAGGACAGCATCTCCACTTACACGAGCAGCTACATCAGTTGCAATCAAAAAATCAACTTGCTGCTTCCTAAAAAGTTCCAAAGCCTATACAAGGAAACCATTAGTCGGATTCAAAAACAAATGAGGATGTTAATATACAATACACTACAATACTTTTTGTGACCCTCAAAGTAAGTTACTCACATCAAGACGCTGGACTTGTGTAAGATTTCCATGAAGCTCAGCAGCTTTAAAGCCAGCTAATCCAAACAAAATCTTCAACCTATGTGCAGTTTGCTTAGTTCCACTGCCAAATGAAATTTGAAACAATCATGATATTTGGATAATCAATCATGCCTTTATATAAACTCAAAATAAGAAAATTCACGTCTCAAACTTTCAATTTCCCTATTATTAAAGAACAGGATTTATTTTGCCAGTCTTTGCATGAAGAAAAATATCATCATTATAAGGTAAAAGGTAGAATGTCAAATTTTCAAAGTATAAGGTATATTATAGTTTAGAAACAGTGAATTCAAGAAGGTGCTAATGTGGCAATAATAAACAACCTGAAGATGATCACTTTAGATGTAAAATTTTTTGAACATAACGCAAGAAGAACAGCCTCTTGATTCACCTCACACGTTCTACATATCCTGATCACCCTGCAAACAAAAAAGCCATATCCTGTTTAGTTAGATGGAATTTAGAAATCGTTTAGCTCTAATAATTATTTGTATAAATTTACACTCTAAAATGAATAACCAACAAAAGAAAAGATATGGAGTGAGTGAGATAGGGATCCATTAATCCTCAGTCAATGTCACTGGTTGTTTGCAGATGGGTCAGCAGAAAGATGCAGTGGTTTAGTCAGAGAAAGTTTGATAAGCTCATTAATGTCTTCAGTCATTGTAGCTGAGAAAAGCATGGTCTGCCTCCTTTTGGGGCATAGGCGAACCTGCCAAAGTGCTAAGAAAATATCACAACAGTAATCACATTCCAAAGACGTAAAAGCAGAAACAATTCATTGAAGTGAGAAGCAATTAATAAGTTATTCTATGTCTGCTCAACTCCAAAACTTAGATTTCTCTAAGACAGGCATTATAGACCAATTCCATTCCTCTTAAATAATTCCTTTTCATATAGATAAAAGGACACACCTAAGCTTAGTTGAGTTAAGTATGCTTCTGGGAGGCTCAAGTCCTGATTGTTAAATTCAATTGCAAGGAAAACTGTAACAGTTTTGAAATTTTCAGAGACTAAAAAATGCTGCAAGCAGTAATAAACAGCCTGAAGGTAATCAAAAGTGACAAGAACCCTTTTCAGGTTGTTTAAGTTACTGCTTGCAGTTATAAGTGTAAAATGGCAAAGACAATGAACAGTTAAAGGTACCAATTCATGAATTTCAGCACTAAATCCAAGCTCCAGAAGGCGGTCTGCTTCATCAAGGATTAAAACTGCAAGATCATCTAGATCCACAGACATAGTGTTGCGTAAATGATCTATCATTCGCCCTGGGGTAGCAACAACAATATCTGGCATGGATCTCAAGGAAGATTCTTGCACCTGCAATTAAAAATGCTGCCATTATAAATTCTTGTTGCAAACAGATAATCACAAGACCACCTATGGTAAGAAAATTGAAACCCTTCACTTGCTAGTAATTGGGCCCAATATATGAATGTTTTGCTGTGCCTTCAAAAAAAGGGATTGCTTCATTTTGAAACAGAAGAAGGCATGTCCCGTATCACACTTTTTTAAAAAATTATTTCATATCATAAACTCTAGGATCCCAACAATAGTTTTACACAGAGAAACATAAGCATACAAAGAATGAAGGAGATTGCTTGAGTTAAACATAGCAGAAACTTAGAATCTAAATATACATGAAACAGGCTCAAATAGATATATGCAGTTTTAATAGATTTTAACAAAATAGTACCAAAAAATTAAGGAACAAAAAGCATTGAAAGGGGATTGCTAAAAGCAAAGTTCAACGAAAATCAGTCTTGTGTAGCATTAGAGCAGGTGTTTACAAAATAGGCAATTCAAAAATTGAAAAGGATTATATTTAATCTAGCTGACCTTTGTAGAAAGCCCACCAACAATCAAGCAGCATCTAATATCTGTGAACTGAGCGAGCTTCTCCATCATGCTATGAACCCTGCAAATAAATGCAAAAATGAAACTAACATTGATTAGAGTACTTATAAGCTAATGAAAGCACAGGAGCAAAAAAGTAAATCAAAAAACTCAAAATGAAGGACAGATTTCTCCAATAAAAAGCATTTTTCCGCAAAATCATGTTTGAGATGAGAACTAATAACTAATCCTTGTAGTCCATTTGATAGACTAAAAAATTTCATTTGCTATGCATATCTAAGCAGGAATTCTATTGTATTAAAAAATTTTATACATAGAAAAAAAAATAAACATGGGTGAAGCAGCGCTTACTGAATAGCCAACTCTCTGGTTGGTGTAAGAATGAGGACTCGTATAGCTTGGACTCGTTTTGGATGGAACAGTAATCTCTCTAAAGTAGGTAAAGCAAAGGCAGCTGTCTGCAAGAATTAAATAAGAATTAAGCTATAATTCAAATGGCATTAACCCGAATTTGTAAACATATCTAATAAAAAGAAAAAATGTACCTTTCCAGAACCAGTAATCGCACTGCCACAAATATCACGGCCAGTGAGTGCCAGTGGTATACAAACTGCCTAACAAAAGAAAATAACAACCTAATAAATAAAAATGCAAGGAAAGGGAAAGTTGTGTGAGAGTTTAATTGGAAGTAAAAAAAATAATAGAAACCTGTATTGGAGTAGGCTTAGTGTAACCTAAGGCCTCACAAGCCCGAAGCAATGGACGAGATAAATTGAGCTCTATGAAAGAATTTGCATGAAAAGAAGCTCCTTCTGCCGGTGAGAAAAATGAATCGGTTTCTTCAGAGCCATTAACCGCGCCATCTTCATCCTCTTCCGATCTATAATCTTCCTGATTAAAATTAAATAAAATTACTAATATAAGAATTGTGATTTTAATAAAAAATGCAAATGAGGTGTAAAAGACAGAGAGATACTTCATTGTCAGGTTCTTCGGAATCGGAGGTGTTATTGTCCTGATTGTCCGGAGTAACAGCGGCTGCGCCAGAGAGTTGTTGTTGGAGTGCTTTAGAAATCTTGTAATCGACGGAAGTAGTTCTTCTACGAGCGTGTTCTTCTGCTACTGATCCAGAGTAAGACGCAAAGTCCCATGGTGATTGACTATTCCTGTTTGAAGGTTTCTTCTCAACTTCTTCTTCTTCGCCGTCGTCTTCTTCTTCTCCTTCTTCTTCTTGTTCTTCTTCTTCTTCTTCTTCTTCTTCATGTGATATTTGGAGCTCTTCGTCGCTGGGAGGTTCGAACATAAAGCCTTTAGCCATGGCCAGACTGTCACGTTTTAATATGTTTTAACATCAAATTATAAAAGATATAAAAAAAAAAAACAAAAACAAAAACTAATTAAACATACAAATCCTAAATTTTAAGTTTAAACATTCATACAAATTCTAAACATCGCTACAATACTTTAAACTTCATACAAAATGTTAAATTACTCAACAACATATAAAATAACAATGCTAATTCCCATTTTCTTCAAGCTCTTGATCCTTCACATTAATGGTGTTTGGATCCATCTTCTATATGCAAATAGGATTTGAATGCAAAATCCATATGTCAGTGTAGCAAACATAAACGCTGCCATTGAAAAGCTAAAGCACATTAGTTGACACACTATGTATGAATGACCTCATTGTAAATGTTCAGAAATTAGGTGGTCAATCAGAGGTATTGTGAAATAATAAGTATAATAATCTCTACAGGACCTTCAGTTACCACCATTTTGTTCTGCATTATGCTCAAAAGCATAAGAATTTATCTTAGTTCACAGAAATGCAAGAAAAACAGATTTTAACAACAAACAGAGTTTAACTACAAACAAATGGCTTGAATGCGCTGCCAATCACCTAAACAAAATAACTGTTTATTCGTATGTTCCAAAACAGAATGCGCTGACAATTTAAATATAGCCAAAACAGAATTTAACTAACTCATTGGTTCTGTTTGCAACTGGCACATCTTGGCTTTACTAGGTGCGCCACATGTTGTTTTACTTTTCTTCCATTTTTGTAATAATAAAATTTTGAAGGTAGAGTCTTCTTATGGTCAGTTCACGGTTCCAATATCAGGTACTATTCCATGTCTAATTCAGCTCCTTGGCGTGTTTCTTCATTGCTGAGTCTCCAGGTTGGCTTGTGAGCTCAATACAATCTTATTTTTAGAATATATGGTTCAAATGTTGTTCTGCACGATGAATCTGTCAAACATTTTGACGAGGAACCCATCAACCTAAATGCTCGTTTAATGTTGTTAAACTTATGCCAATTTAACATATATTATCATTGAAGAAAAATGCTCAACAAAAGGTACAATTTTTTGCAGGCAAAAGTTGGTCAGCAAAATGAGATGGAAGTTGCTCTCCATCGCCTTAGGGACAGAGTGCTAATATTTCTCATGAGGCTGATGAAATCATTGTAATATTTTCTCCACTTAACATGTATCATTCCATTCAGAGATTTTACTTTTTTGTTTTTTAAAAAAATTGAACAGGATTATATACAAAGCTGTAATCAGATGGCAGAAGGTGGAATCAAAGAGCTATTTCAGAGAAAATATGCTTATGCAATCAAGATGAACTTCAGAAAATACCATTTAACTAACTCATGGTTGTATGAAATATTTTACTTGCTGAGAAACAAACACAAACAAAAGCAAAATATGAACTTCAGAAACATAAACAACAAGTTCAAAAGCAAAATATAAACAAAGCAAACCACAAATCCAACTTGTTTGTACCTGCGCTGAAGCTCTTCATGCCGGAAGTTCAAGGGCAAACCACCTGCGTTGAAGCTCGTCAAGCTGGAAGGTGAACAAGAGAGAGCGAATAAGAAATAAGAAAAAAAAAAGTGTAGCCGGGAAGGTGAACAGAATGGGCGGAGGTGAGGGGAGTCGAGAGGCCGACAGCTACCGGCGACAGGCCGGCTCCAGTGGCTGCTTAAAAAGAAGGGAGTGGGAGAGGGGATTTTAAGTTCCTACGTAATTTTGCTAATGTATGATATTAAAATTATAGTTTTGTAATAATGTTATATAAATTAAAGTATAATTTTATTAATTTATAATATTAGTACCAGATAATATTAGATTATAAATGTATAATTTTTTATTTTATTTAATTTAGATATTAAATTAAAGTTTAGATATTAAATTAACTATAATTATAAATCCATAACTTATATTAATTGATACTAAATTATATAACTTTAGTATTTTCATTATATTTATTTGCTTAATATTAAATTAAATAATATATATATCATTCACTTAGTATAAATGAATAACAGTATTAGTATATATCAAAATTTCTATTAAAATAATTGTAATATATCAAAATTTTATTATATGTAATGATATCAAAACTATATATATGTCAACACTATATATTATTAATATAATATATAATTGTTCTGATGTATATATAATTGACAACACTAATTTACACTAAAATTTAAAAATATATAATTTTATTATGAAATATACAATTCAATTGACATTATTAGCAATAGTATAAATATTTATTAAATGATAATAATTCATGAATTTATATCAATACAATTGACAATACTATCCTATAAAATATATATATATAATTCTATTATATGAATAATCATACTATCTTCCATTCTATTATATGATGGAACCTCGCCTGTGGACTGAAATGAATTCCATCATTCTTCATCATAATATCATATACCATTATCACAGAAAAATTCTTCAGAGAATCATGTCAAAGAGTTGAATCTTTGATGGAGTGTAGCATTTGACTGTCTAGTGCTTTAGGTTTGTAGACCAGGAATGATGAAGTGCCAGTGTAACTTGATGCCAATGCCTTTCCAGCAGCAGTTGGTGGGGAGAATGCTAATTGAGATTGTTCAAGAGCAAAACCCAGGCAAAAATTTCTCCTGAAGTTCAGATTCCAGAGGAAACGAGCAAAGAGCTTCTAGTTAAAACCAAATTGCAAGAGAAAAGCAACTAAAAACAGTTTTCCACTTCAACCAAAGGATTGCTTACAAGTTGAATGGATACACTCCATTGTCCAGAAATTTAAGACCATTAATTGCAAACCTCATAAACTGTGTCCTAATTGCTCTATTATAAGAGAAACATACAAGCTCAGATGTGCTTCAATTAGCTGATAGTGGAATTATCAAGAAAAATAATCATGACCATTAGTGGATTTTTATCAATGGCTTATGGTACTCCAATGAAGTTGAAATTCGAAACCAATTGACATCAAGCTTTATGTAGGTTTACTCTCCATAGAACCAATTTTACATGACCAGTTCCTTTTAGTTCCCATCAGTAGCAGCTAGAAATAACATATCGATTAAGAAGAACTAGCAAGGAATTAGAGGTCGATCAATAAAGCATTAGAAAGCCCTATGTGGTACTGTAATCATGAACAGAGTCAAATTAGAATTCAGAAGGTAGCAAATTTACCTCACAGCATCCAGTAGCTGACTGGCAATGCGTTTCCTTCTATTAGAGGGTGTGACCCATAGTGCTCTAATGCCACAGATTGCAAATGCAGTTTCTTCTTCACAGATAATAGCTCCATTGCATTTTCCATCTAACACCTCACGCGAATCAACACAGGGGGCTTTCTTCGTGGTTTCCCTCTGCAATATAATTTCCCCAAACCGAAGAGTGGTTGAACTTGATTTTGAATCCTTTTTAGTGGCACTGCTAGATCTTCCATCCACTGAACATGGAAGAACTTTGAATGCTTCTTTTATTGGTTCAGCAACTAGACAACCAGCAACTCTCTGAAAAGAGATAAATAGATACACCTACAAAAACATTGCAGGAAAAAAAAAAAAAACAGATAACAATATTCTACTTTTAAAACAAAGCAAAAGGATCAGAGCTCAAAATTCCATAATAACCTATGTGAGCAAGCTATAAAGAAAATTACCATAACACAAATAGAACTGGGAAGAGCTTATGTTTTGCCCGTATATTTCCAAACGTGTAACTTTCTAATCCAAAGGATACCAAAAATTACAGGATTAAAAAAATTTATAAACCATGTAATTTGAGAATCCTCAAGCAATGATTTACCTTGCAGAGCTTATGAAAAATCCATCCGCCTCCAAGTTCAATTTCCATCATCTTTATAACCTCCTGTACCTGCCAAAAATTGTACTAACCCAATTAACATGTCCAAATCAGGTTAATGCATTGAAGACACATGCATATCAGGTACCTGAAATTTGAATCACACAGACTTTGAAAAGAGAAAAAAAGATTCAATTCAAGAATCCAAAAGTAGAAACCTTATTTCTCTGAGCAGGAGGGTCACAATCTAACACTAAAACAATACGCCCACCTTCAGTGCAAGGCATATGAACAACTCTTTCATTCCGGGAAGCCTACAAAATACACATGACAAGTAATCAATAACAACTAAATAAAATAAAATAAAAATTCATTAGCCAACTAAGGATCAAGAAATGTACCTTGAAATGAACTCCACAAGTATAATTCTTGTGAAATATTTTATGTTCTTTCTCATCTCCTTCTTCTCCTGGAGCATATTTAACTCCACATACTGAACACGACCGCAGATTGAAATCAGACTGACCAAAATCCAAATGGAACTGTGCATAGCTTCTCTTCCTCTTGTTCATCATTTTCACAGACTCTTCTCGTTTCAAATACATATCCTTCGAAATGAGTTTCGTACATACATCATTTACTTGCTCTTTATTTGTTTCAAATCTCTTGTTCCTAACCATAAAACCAACAAACAGAAACCAAACAAAATCGAAGCATATAAATCAAACCCATTTAAGAAAACAACCTCCTAATCAAAACCCATTAAGGAAAAACGGCAAGAACTAACATTAACTTTAAAAAATCCGTACCCATTGTCTAATTTTGGAGTTCTTCGCTTGTAAGTATTGAGATACTGGTGTTGAGTGTTCTCCCAGATATTCAAATCATCGTCAAAAATGGGTGGAGAAGTTGTTGGGCCAGATGGCGTCGAGCAAGAAGATGGCTTGAAGAAAGAACTTATTTTCGATTGCATTTAATCAATGAGAGGTTTCTTCGATTGATTTTTTCTTTGATCTTTGGTTTCGGGAGAAAGATTTTTTTTTTCTTTGCGCCAAACTTGCATCTATAAATTCTGATTTCCCGCCTTTTTATTTGCTCTCGAATAATAATAATAATTAATAATTAATAGTTAATTAATTTTCCTATTTTCTTCGCTAAAGATAAACTGTATTCTGAGACTATCATATAATTTTTTTTAATCGAAAAGGAGAAGGTAAGGATTAGGATCAATAAGAAGCAGCTCAATTAACTATTGCACTAAAGTGTCAAGAGTGAAGTTTTGAATTCAATTCTTATATAGAACATGCTTATATTATTTATTTTCTATATAGATAATGATTATTATGATTTGTGGTTTGTATTGATTAATAGTAATATATTTGAAATTACAAATGATGTATGTAAATTAAACAATAATCATATGATAATTATACCATATAATAAGTAACAAAATATAAAGTAATATAACTAGTAAATAAATAAATTACAACTAAAATTGAAATTAATTTTTTCATGTAAAATAGTTGAGTTGCAAAGTGCTTGAAATAAGTTATAAACAGTTAAGAGTCTATTTTTGTTTATATTTTTCAAATTCAAAAATTTTTTTTATAGGAATTAAATTTATAGGAAATGAGCTTATCCTCTTAAAAGTAGAGTGTTCTTACCACTAGAAGTTACCTCAAATTAGGAAAAATTATAAATTTTGATGTTTAAACTTTTGTAATTTTTCTATTTGAGTGTTTAATTTTTTTTTATTTGAATATTTAAACTTTAAAAAAATATATCAATTAAATTTATTTAAACTATTTTAAGCTAATCGTGTGCTTAGTCAACTCAAACAAAATCCATTTTTTTTCATTTCACATGCTATTTTTTTCAGCTCATCCCTCATTATTGTCCACTTAAAAAAAAGATAAAAATAGTTAGAAAAAAGTGAACCTCGTTTAAACTGACTAAAAACACAATCAGTTTAAAATAAATTGAATATACTTTATTGATATATTTTTTCAAAATTTAAACACTTAAATAGAAAAAAAAAATAATAATTCAAACACTCAAATAAAAAAAAAAAAATGTTCAAACACCAAATTTGTAACTTTTCCCCTCAAATTATGCAACCTCACTCATCTTAAATAAATAACTAATCATTTTCACTTCAAAATAAGAAATTTGATTCAGTCACTGAACATGCAAAAGAATTTGAATGACTAAAACATACATACTGCTGAGACTGAGAGATGAACATAAAACTCAAACTTTCCCAAATTTTGACAATAAATTTTACATCCATTGCTGTCCTCTATATGTACGACAAGAAATGTAATAACATTTTCCTTTGCAGCTATCAACTATACATCAAAATTGTAAACATGCATGCCATTCAGAACTTGCAGTCAAAATTGCCCGCATGCACGCCATTGCCAAGCCAGTAGTAGTGCTTTTTTTTTAAAAAAATATATATATATATATCCTACTACGCTGTTTGCATGTCCTGAGGTGAAGAACTTGTTATAGTCTTTAGTTGATCTAATGCATACTGTATTTTACGCCTTTCTCCAACGGTCAGATTGCGTTCCTCTGATGACTGAAAAAGCCAGTGAAAAGAAAGCAATATCATGCAAATTAGAACTTAAAATCACATGCACTTGGCTACTGTGAACTTTATAAGCATGAATCTGCCTGACTACAGCTATACCTGTAAAGAGCGTATGTTCTGTGAAATAAGGTCAATCTCATCCCTTAATGAAGAAAAAAGTTGCTTAATCTTTGAATCCTTGTGCATCAGCAGTAGGACAGAAACAATAGCCTTTATCCTGCTTGAATGGCCTGTGGTATAATGCGAATGATCACCAGATGATAATGAACTACCATCAATTATCAATGAACTTGTCACATTCAACACAAGGTTTAGAAGTTTGTGGCTTCTATCAAACAAGAAAAAGCAAGGAATAAAATAATAGCAATGTGTGGGCTCATCATCTTCTCCTGCAATATGCTGCAAAAAAAAGCAAACAGATTCATCTTGAATCAGATACATGCATTGAACTGACAACAGGACAAGCAAAAAAGTTCAGAAGCTGAGAAATTTGGGTACACCAAGGTTTGATCAAAATAATGGCAGAACTAACTGCTGGGATCATTCTAAAGAGAACAGAAATTGTTCTGAATACCAAAACATTGAATAAAAAGGCAAGCCTTCCAAAAGAAGGGAAAAAAAAAAGAGGAATTAAGCACCCATTTTAAACAAACGAAAAAAAAAAATCAGGACTTACATGGACAACATCAATCAGATATCTTGGAAGGAAATTGCTTAAAGTGATGATACTTTCTTCAGAAAGTCTCGTGGGTTTAGAGTCTAGCACAACAAGCATTCTGAGCAAAGCACAGGCATTTTCTAGAGGTAGCCTTAGCAGCTGAAACACAAAAAATGAAATCAACATAAGGCATCATAGTTGGAAGAAAATTTCTAAGGCCTAAATCTATTTCTCTTCCAGAAAAACAAATGTTTCTGAAAACAAAAGTCTCAATGATACATCTTGGATAAAGAGAGCTTACAATCTGCTCAATTATTATTTGCTCCAATATCAGAAAAACTAGAGAATCATCACCCATCTCTGACAGACATGAGCACACGACCCTACCCAATGACTTAAAAGTCCCACGACTTGAGGTCTTCACATCTTCCTCTATTGCAGGGAAGAAATTTTCCGCAGACATGAATGTATTTGCCAATAGAAATCAGTAAGCACCATTCACCGATATTAACTTTCTATGGAAGAGCTTATTCTTTACCTGGGAAAACTTTGAAACAGGAGACCAAAGTGATGAAGAAGCTAATGTGATCTGTTATCTGAATATGGCCAGCTTTATATGCCGAATGCAAAACCTCTATCATTCGAAACAATATTGATGCTTCCAATTCAGGGCCTGCAAGAATATGGGAAACAAGATTTTAAAAAAAGGAAGATACACGCCATTTTACAGAAAAAGCATAGTTTTCTCCTCTATCAAGATCATGCCCTTCTTTAACATTCACAACATACTGTAAACCAGTAATAAAAAAATACAACACCAAGATGTAATCAGGAAAACAGCATCACATGGTTTAGATAAATCCTAAACAGATAACTAACAACCTATTCATGGGAAAAATATCTGTCTTCTACTTCTAGAGTAATTGCATTCAAAAGGTTAAATTTTCTTTTTTATAATTTTCAAATGATTTTAAATACAAATGTTCACAACCACTTACACAATGAGAACTTCAGCATCAGAGCATCTTAAAGAGATTTACGCTTCATAAGTGAGCAAAAAATACAAATATTCACAACTATAAAATATGAAGCTGATTCAGTTATTCTATTTAGTACCTCCCACGTAAAAAATCATCAATTGCAGAGAAAGTAAAACAAGCTAAGCAACACTTAAAAACATGGATAACTAATACTCACGAAGGCAAGAAGAAGCTATTGACTTCAGCAAAAATGAATCCAAGTGAGAGAAATAATAAAGACAGGACAGGGAGAGTTCTTGAGATTCCCTTGGAAGCTTTACAAAAGGACCATAGCACAAATTCCCTGTTGAACAGAAAACGGTGTGACAAGTAAACGTTTATTAAACTCAGATGGGTATGTAAAAAGCACCATGATATTGTTAGTAAATCAGCAATCAGCCCTAACCATCTTCACAAATGCTATAGAATTTTTGCAGTGAGTATTGCATGTTATCATATTCCAGTGCCAGTAAGGAGTTCATCATAGAGCACTGACCCAGCCGAAGCAGAAGATGCAACACAATCTACAAGGATGATCACAAAGAAAAAGAAGTTATCCAAGTGTTGCCAAGTTGCAGAAGACCAATTTATACCAAAAGCAGTACTGTGAATATAAATTGACAGGATTTTCATGTTTAACTTGTCTGCATACCTGGGAAGAAGATGCATGTGTATCACCTAAGAGGATTAACAGCAGAGGCAGCTCTCTGATCCAAGTAACTTGATGGTCCAAAATTTCTGAATCACAAACATCTGGATATAGCATGTTTTCTCCCTAATAATTTTACAGAATGTATTATTGCCAGGCAAAGATAGAAGTAACAAGAATAGCTCATAAGGGGGAAAGAAAGATGCCACTTTAAGGGTTAGAAGTTGAGCTTACAGAGAAAAGTATTTCCTCAATTGCAGCAAGGCAAACCATCTTTACTGAAGACTCCGGATTGCAATCAAGGAATGTCTTTGTAAATGCCTGCAATTAAGATTTGATTAATTAACATCCTCATTATCAAGTGAGCAGCTCCTGCAGAACCTCAAGATTATTTAACCAACCACCACCAAAAAGGAGCTTCAACAATCTCGAAAACTAGGGAGATTCAATTTGCAAAAAGAGTCAGCTTGAAATCCAGCAATGCTTGAAAAAAAAAAAAAAAATCAAACCTGTAGAAGGCGAGATTTCCAATCGCCTGTCACTTGTGCTACAAGTTTTGGGATAAAAGGAATCAGTGCATGTATCTGCTTTTCTCTTGCTAAACTGAAAGACCTTGTGTCATTGCAGATCTGCAGAAAAAATTGCCAGAATATTTTAAACTTCTAAAGTAATCCTCCTCATCCTATCCAGTCAACCATGAGATTACTCCCAAAGGCCTATTCCAGTATCAACATAAAACCAATAATGCAACATATGCGGTACCAAATTTAAAATGAGATCCTCGCATAATACATCTCACTAGTCTACTGCAAGACATGCAGTACAAGTTCTTATAGTTATAATCATGAAAGAAACATAAATTGACAAGTGCCATTGTGTTACTAATTAATTGGTCCAATACGAAAGTTCCCTGCCATTTCCTAAAAAATATGGCACAAAACCTGTGGAAACATCACCTTTTCGAGCAGTGCATACTCTATGAACACAAGAAAGTTCTCTAGTAAGTTAGGAGGAGGGCAGATGCATTCACTCAAGTGCAAAAATGATTCAGCAATTGTAAGGTTCAAGGTAAAATATCTGTCATCATCCTGCCAAGTAATTGGAAAGAAAAGGTTAGTTAAAATGACAGCAAGAACAATTACAGAACTTTGTTAAGCTTGAAATGGAAAATAACATGCAGTCAAGAAAAGCATGGACAAATTATGTTTCTATTTGTTCAGTTGAAGATGATGGAAAGTGAAGATATGAATTTTCATGTTTACTAAAACCCCACCTATCTTATTCTCATATGTTGATAAAGAAGGGAAAAAAAAAGATTGGAAGAATAGTTGAACATGTTAGCAAAAAGTTGTCCTTGAATATTTCAACAAAAGTCTTTTTTTTTTCTCCGAAATAAAAAAGTACCTTCAATTCTTCCCAACATAACAAAGTGGTAGAGGAAAACATGAAAGTAAGGTCATACCGTTTCTGAAAGGTGATGCACTGGATTGAGAGGAAACATGGCTAATAATTTCTTCAGTGAAACAGACAAGATATTTTGATCCCACAAAGAAGGCTGTGTTTCTGTAGTACCCCTTTCAGTCCCGTAAACAAAACAACTAATTACAAGGTCAATGCTCCGAAGTACGCTTAGCATGCAATCAAATGACTGTGAGTCCAACAGTGGCATACTATGAATAACTGGAATGAAGTCTTGGAAGCAGCTGACTAAAATTGGAAGCAAGTCCTTTAGTTTATTGAAGATGACAGAAAACTCTACAATTAAAAAAAAGAGCATAAAGTTGGTCACATTTGTCCCGAATATTTGGAGCTTGACATAACCAAAAGCAAATGAATTGCTAGCTCAATATTATAAATGTAGGCAACTTTCTGTCCATTTGAATTATCAGATAAGAATAGATCACCCATAAACAATAGCCATGGAAAATGACACAACAAACAAATCTAAACAAGCAGCAGCTAAATGAACTAGAAATAATGTCAAAATGAACATACATAAATGGTACAATTGCTGGAATTATTGCAAGGAATGGATGCATTAATTTATCTCTACTATAACACTATGCAATGAATGCAAATACAGTATAACGAAATTGTTAAGCGTGCAATCCTGCAGAAACATAAAGAAATAACTTAAAGGTGATCAGTAAAATACCAGTAGATTCTGTACGTGTGTCAGGCTCAAAAGCATGCAACATTTCTTGACCAATGACTTTCTACCGAAATGAAGAAGAGATTATTGGAATTCAATAAGACAAAAGGCATAAAACTTTTGTTTTGAATTTAATTCCTAGAAAGCACCTTCTCAAATGAATCAGATTCTGTTTTATTTGATGGCAACAAAGACAAGCATCGGACCAAACCAGCAAGCACATTCTTGAGCTTGCCCTTGTCTTCCAAATAAAATGGGTTCTTCCGCAGAATATCTCCATAATTTTGAAGAATCTGTTAATGGATGGAAAATTAAAATATTATATCAATTGAAGATCATCACGTCAAATGGACAGCAGAAGAGAATTTCCACACAAACACAATGCTTTAGGTATCCTATACTGTAAACACTAATGTAAAAAAGCCAAGTATCTACTGAAGGTTTAAAGGAAAAGAAAGATGTCCATCAAGCAACAAGAACAATGCATATGCTCATTACGCAATTATGTTCCATGTATAGAATTAACCATTTCCTTTTTATCAATTTCAACAATATGATGCCCTTAGTACTGTACCTTTATAACAAAATGAGAGAATAAGAGTAGAAGCTTGACATTTGAATTCAAAACACTCAACAATCTCCACCATTGGCTAGGAATATTATAAGTAATAAACAAATTACAAACAAATACGAAAAAATGGATTCTCAAACATGAAGCATCAATGATGCACTCCAAAATTTAAATAGCATGATTCAAATTAATATACCTTTTCAGAATATAGGGAAAACGTGAGTGGATGATGCTGTACAACAAGATCAAAAAACTTGAAAGCTGTAAGTCGAACTTCAACTGCTAAATGTGTCATTGCATTAAAAATGTAGGGCATCATTAAAGAAATGAAAGGCACTTGATTATCCTGAACAAACAGAGCAGAGAAAGCACAGTCAAATGAAAGGATAAATTAAAGATGATAGAGTAGACAAAAAATAATAATAGGCTGCCTCATTAAGAATGTGGACTCGTGACCACAAGAAAAGAAAGTAATGTACAAAATCATATAACATCTGCTTTTGACTTTGAAGAATAAGCTATATAGAACTAAAAAGAAACCACTTTATTCTGCCACATCACATTTATCAAATTGACAGGCAAGATATACATTCTTTTATCACATGGTCTAAACTCTCCTGGCAAGTTCATCTCCAAAAGAG
Source organism: Mallotus nudiflorus (assembly GCA_947683625.1). NCBI lineage: Eukaryota > Viridiplantae > Streptophyta > Magnoliopsida > Malpighiales > Euphorbiaceae > Mallotus > Mallotus nudiflorus. The sequence continues at coordinate 16,914 of CANTUR010000848.1, read as the reverse complement.
AACTGATACCCAAGACTCAAACGAGCAGTATCTAAATATTCTATTCTGCAAATAACTAAACAATAAAATTTCTATCAATGGGTTGGAAAATACTCATTACAATATAAAGAAAATTAATGGGTTAGACTTTGAGCCCTTTATGGTATAGTTTTTTTGTCATTTTAAAATTATTGCTGGATTAATTCTCAGAATCATCCAGCACTGTCAAGATGTCAACCAGAGGTGGACACTGTCAGTATCCATGCATGAAAATTGTTCTCTTTTCTTAGCATGAATGAGATTTTAAGCATTACACTGGTCGTCATGCAGAGTCATGCCCACACTCAGACAGCACCAGAGTCCTACTATATTGGTTTTGAATCAGTATGCTTCCCAAAACAAAACCAAATAAGCAATAACAAAACAATCAAAAGCAGTTTGTAGCCATAACCAGCCTTGTTGGTATTATAATAAAGTCTGTCCTCATAAATTTTAGGCCATCCAATTAGACATCCACCACAAATATGAGTTTCAAGTATTAAAAGCAAAACATTGTAGTATTACCTCTTTACAGGCAGGTAAAACTACTGATTTAAGAAGTTGATAAAGGGTTTCCCGAACCATTTTATCATCATCACTGATGCGCTCCCTCAGTTTTTCTATAACTGCATATCTGTGCACTTTCAGCTCTTCTGGATACTTCAGGAATAAATCCTTCATACCAATCAATGCATCTTTACAAAGGAACAGGATAAAAAAATTGTCAACATCAATGTTGCTGCTGAATAAAAATCAATGAATGCAAGTTCATAAAACTAATGGCCGAAGTGTTTGCATTCAACACCTAATAGACCTGTATGCAGTGAAAAACATATTTCTAGTACTTTCCCCCAAAATACTAGGAAAAGCAGAGTATTATATGTTCAGATGTCCTATTTACGGCTTTAACTCTTAAGATTGGCCTGTCACACAAATACAAATGCAGTAATATGTTAACAAGCAAAATACCTTTGCGAACTTTTGCATTGTGATGGGAACTTTGTTGAAGAAGCTCTTTCAAAGTCAAGCCTTTCTTGTTAACAGCTAAACCCGCTTTATCTGAGGCCACACTCTGCTCAGGAAGAATAATCGCTGCTCATAACACATACACGCAAACGTCAACCATCCCATTACTTCACAAAAAACCAATTGTAACACTAAAAAAAAAAAAAAACACCTAACTACTAATCTATTCCAAAGTGTTGCATCCTTCTTTAACATATTAACAAGCCACCATTCAAACTAACTCGATTTAATCATAGTTTTATAGAATAATTTATGTGAATATACGATAACTGAGAAGACATCACATGACACATATTCTTCCTTTTTCAGCAGGCAACTATGATTTCTTAAAGAAACATGAAAATTTCTATATAATGAAGTGAAAAGTGAAAGCTTATGGAAAAATTCATTCACCTTTGGATTTAATTTCAGTGTTTGTAGCATTCTTAGGCGGTGGTAATTTTCTTCCAAGCTTCCGCTTAATTTTCTAGCAAACCAAACACAAATAAATACTAATAAGGAAAAGAAGAACAGTTACTTCATCTTAACAAGTCATGAAATCTTGAATACACGAATAGTTTACTCACCTTGAAATCAATACCACGTTTTTGCTGCTTCTTTGAGGAAGCTTTAGTCTTCGCCATTTTCGGTATAAATTACACAGCTAAAAGGCTACAAATAAAGAATCTATTGAAGAAGAAGAAGAAGAAGAAAAGAATGTTTGCAATGAAGGCAACGAACAATTACAAAGAGAAACGGAACACTCATCTCACCTCTATAAGACTTGAACGGCAGATGCGACCACCTGTGCAACCACGACACGGCGAAAGCAGAGGCCGGAGAAGCTGGCTAGCGGCGAAGAAAAGAGGCCGACTTCCCTCGTATTTTTTATTTCACTTTTGTGTTGTGACCTGTGAGGGTAGCCACCAGAGTTAGCAATAAGTCACCGTACAAAGAAATATATTAGGTTTGGCTTTCTTTAATTATTTAATTAATTAGTAAAATCAAAATTATACATAAAGAAATTCTATAATTACTTTAATTTCTAATTATTTTGATTTTACTTATTTTAATTACTATTATATGGGAGTATATTTTATTATCTAATAATGGCTATTAACATAATATATTTTACTTTATGAAATTCAAAGTAACATACTTTAATTCTTTGATCCAGTAAAATAATGACAAATTTTATTTATAAATAAAAAATAAAATATTAAAATAGATTTTAACTTGAAATAATATGTTACCATGTAATGATTAGAAATACTAAAGTAACACTAAAATTCTATACATCCTAAGATAAATTTTTGTAAAGTTATTACTGTTTAAAAAAATATATATTATAAGAATATAAATAAGTGAGAATGTAAAATATAAACAAGTGTTAAAGGTATAATGTCAAGTGTTGGATTAAAAATAAAAGAAAAAATATTAGTACTCAAAAAATCTAATTTAGATGTAGAAAAATTAACTTAGTAAAAAAAATATGTGTCCAACGGTTTGAATGTAAAATTATGTGGAAACTTCAATATTTTAAATATAATCTTCTATATATATAAGTTTGTAATTGTAAGTCAGAAAAAAATTTATATGAATAAAATTACTATGAGTTTTTATATCTTTGAGTAAAAATTCTATTTCTCTGTAAGTTTTTTTACTCTTTCTATATTTTTTGCTCCATGGTTTGTATGCTTGTATGAATTGATTATTCACAGTTATATTAATTATATTCTGTGAAATTTTAATTTATACTGTGAATTTTTGATAGTTTGTCTATCCTTTGACAATTTGTCTATCTTTCATGTATACATCCTTAATATGGTATCAGAGCATATAGGTTGAGAAGAGAATCTGCAGAGAATTAAAAAAAATGAAAAGAAAATTTGAACATTTACTAATAGGAATTAGTAGTAATAGTAATAATGAACAAATAATTCAAGATTTTGATAGTAATACAATATTTTGTAACTATAAAAAATCACATAATATTCATAGTATAAAAGGTAATGTTGTAGAGAATTTAATAATTGATATGATAACAAATTTAGAAAATTGTTTGTATAATAAATTATTAGGATTGTAAGAAAATAAAGAAAGTCTAGAAAAAATTACTAAAATCCTTGAAAAAATATGAGATCAATAATATAAGATAGAATTATTAGTAAAAGAAATTTTAACTATTAGTTTATCATGAGTTCTACAATAGATAAAATTTTAGATAATATGTGTATTAGATTGGAGTCGGTTATCAGTTATGATATTATTAAAAGATGAGATAAATAAAATTATAAATGCAGAAATAGAGACTCAAGAATTTTTAGAAAGTCCAAATATGCCAGAAATTTTAAATATAGTAGAATATAATAATAAAATAATAGTATTAATAATTTTTAGAGATATTATAAACACTATTATTAGTGAAGAAAATTTAGACCCTTAAAATGAATAATCAAGATATAGAAAAATATTCATTTAATTTAGAAAAATTTTTAAAATTAGTAAAAATATATGTTAAAATAAGTAAAGAAAGTAAAATTTGGCTTATTAAACATGATAGTACACATCCTAGTTATGAATAAGTGAATAAAGAACATTGAGAAAATATACAAAAATGTATTAGACTTAATAAATTAGCTAGAATAAGAAAATAATGGAAAATTTAATACAAAATTTTGACATCTTAGTAAAAAGGTTATATATAAAAGAAGAAATTTTATTGTTAGCAAATAAACATACTAAAATATGTGTATAGAAGATATAAATTGGATTTGGAAACATGATAACAATCATGATATATATAGAATTATAAAAAAAATAGACTAAATTATAATAGAAAAATGACTTTTAGATATGAAAAAATCTATAAGCAAATTAATTAATTACATGGTTTTAGAAGAATCTTCTGTTTATAAAATAGTATTAGAAAATGTTAGAACTTATAATGAAGAATTTGCAGGAGTAGTAATTCTTATAGGATTATAAAAAACACAATAATTATTGGTAAGACAAAATAATACTAATTTCCATATAAATTATTTATATCATAATAATATCAAATAACAAATAGAATAACTTAGAGAGGAAATTATAAAAATTAAAAATATAGTAACTGAATATCCTAAAATATTACAAATAATTAATCCAAAAAGAGAAAAATATCCTGAAATTGAATATAATAATGAAAAATAGAATAAAATTGAAATTTTTAGTACATAAACTAATTCTGAAGAAATATTAAATTTAATTAATGAATTAGAAACAAACACTATAGAAGAACAAATAAATACAATGGAAATAACTGAATTTTCATCAGAGAAAGATTTAGATACAAAGAAAAAAAATTTAATGAATAAAATAAAATTTCAACCCACAGCACCTATAGCACCAATAAAATATCCAACCGTAGGAGAGGATGCTGAATCTTCAAATAGACCTAAAGAAAAAATAATAGAAAATCAAAATTATAAAGGAGAAGTATATTGGCTAAAAAGAACTTGTGAAAATATGACAGAAGAAATAAAAAATTGGATAAAAATGAATTCAACTATAATAATAAGAAGAGATATAGAAGTTCCAAAGGTAAAATTATTATCACAACAAACATTATTAGAAATTTTAGCTAATTTGTTTGAGCAATTACCTTAAACTGAAAAATCAGGAATAGAAAGTGCAACTACAAACATAGAATTAATAAGAGAATATGAAAAATTATTATTAAAACATTTTACATATAAGGAAATAATAATTTCAGAAAATACATATAAAAAATATTTAGCTAAGGTACAAATATGCGATATAAATTATTTTAAAGAATATGCATGTAAATTTGAAGAATATTATATAAAAGCAAAAATAGACCCAACAGACAAAGTATATATAAACTTATTATTTCATAAATTACCAGCACCTTGGGGAAATAGAATATCATAAAAATATGTTGAATTAAATGTAGCTGAAGATTTTTTGGGAATAAAAATTGGTTTTGCACAATGGTATTTAGAAACAGAATGTATGTCATTAAATGAATATAGATTAATATATAAATAAACTAAAAATAAAAAAAATCTAAATTGTAAATTTTTTTTATTAATACCCCATTATGGATGTGAACCTTATAGACATAAAAAACATAAATATAAAAAGAGATTGAAAAAATATTTTGAGAAATATAAAAAACCATATTATAGCAAGAAAAAAAATATAATAGAAAAATAAATAAATCAGAATGTAAATGTTATATTTGTAGGCAAAAAGGATATTTTGCAAATAAATTCCCAAAATTAGAAAATAAAAAAGTAGAAAGATATATGGTAATTCCAGAACTCTTACAAATAAGTGAGGATGAAACTATTTATGAAATAACTTCTAATGAATCATCAAAATCTGATTAAACAAGAAAATAGTAATATAGGAAAAAATTACATAGAGCAAGAATTTAATAGAGAAAAATATTTAGAATTAATGAATTATAAGCCTAATATTAGTATAAAAGAAATTTTTGAAAGACAAAAATTTTAAAAGAATATTTTAAAATCCAAATAAAAGAGAAAAAAACAATATTATATAGGAAAAATAACTGAAGAAGCAATTGATGTGGTCGATACAAAAGGAAATAATAGAATATATATTCTTAATAAAGATATGATAAAAAATGAATTAATGAAAATACCAAAAAAAGAAAGATACCAACATAAAAATCCACAAATAGGAGGAATAAGTATAGTAGTAAAATCTTACTTCCAATCTCATATTAATTCACCTTTTAGTTTAGTTATAATAGATGATAGAATAAGACACAATTTAAGAAATAATATAATAGGAGAATTAAACACAAATTTATGTTATAATAAAACTATTATAAACATATTTCCAAACTTTAGTCTTAGTTTTAGAGATGAAAATATAGATCAAACATTAAGAATAGATTATAAACTTTTTAGAGTAAAAGCAGATGTAGGAAGTAAACTGATTAGTATAAAAATAAGAACTTTATATGCATTTACCACTAATATAATATCCCGAGTTTTTAAAATATTTTAAACTGCATCGGGATATGCAGTGTTAATAATTTTGTATATAATTATGATATTTTTACGAGTTGATATTTATTTAAAGCTTATTTTAATTGTTCTATATTATTTTAAGTGCTTTATGTAAAATTTTCCCGAGAATTTTATTTTAGAGGAAATTAACACGTAAATAATTTAGTATTAATTATTTTAAATAATTTCACGAATTTGTATGAACTCATATATATTTTTAAAGTGCTAAAATGAAGTGTACATATGTGTATATATTTAAATTAAACTAGGGTTTAATTAATTACCCTAATTTTTATTATTTATTATTTAGTTTTAATATTATTTAATTATTTTTAAGTGTATAAAATTATTAATATATTAAATTATTGTGTGTGGAGTATATTTAATGTGTGTGGGAGTTTATATTATTATAATATATAGTGTGATTATATATATATACATATATACATATTTATTTAACAAAAATATAAAGTTTGTAAAAATTACCAAACTGCCACTCCTCCCTCTCCTTCTTCCCGATTGTCCCCTTCTTCCTCCGGTCACTGTCACGCCGTTCTCTTACCGTCAGCGTGCCTCCCGGCGTGCCACCTTCTTCCTCAGCCATTCCCGCCGCCTGCAGTAGCCGTTTCCGGCGTCGGAAGAGCTCGAAATCCACCAGAAACTTGAAACTCTTCTCACTGTCGTTCACAGCGTTTCCGGCCACCGTTTTTGACGCCGTCAGTCTCTATCTTCTCCTTGAGCTCTGGTGAGTATGATTCCAAGTTTTGTTTCACTTAAAATGGTCTAGATTTGCCTAGGTTTCTATTTTGCAATTTCGGCCTATTATGGTTCTTGATTTTTTTGAGCTTCAATTTGATTTATTCATGAAAAATTCCTTCACAAATGTTTCTCCCCTAGCTTAATCTTCATGTGTGAATTTTTGTAGAATTTTTGGAATTTCTTTTGATTTTTGGGTATTTTTGATTATTTTATTATTATTTTATAATTTTTGAAAATTAATTAATTAAATTATGAAAATGTGTTTTAGGTTAATTATAGGTGTTGAAATGAATTATAGAAATTTATTTGAAATTTTTGTGAATTTCTATGTATTTATTTTGAATTTATTTAGTTTATGTAATTTTGAGAAAATGGGGTTAATTATGTGTTTAATTGAAATTAATTAGTTAATTGAGTTTATTTAGTGATATTATTGAAAAATATGTTAAGAAAATTAATTTTTTGCAATTATATTATTTTTGGTGAATTTTTGGATTTATTTTAGTATATTTATATATATAGGGGTATTTTGGTAATTTTACACTAAATTGGCTAAAAATGTAATTAAATTGGTTTTGATATTTATTTAGGGTATAAAAATTATTTCTAAAAATTATTTAGTATTTTTAACTAATTAAAACTATTTTTCATAAATTATTTTCAATTATATATATAATATACGATTTTTCTAATAAAATGAGTTTTTATCGGGTTTTACTATGTTTTAGGGTTAATTACGTAATTTATACTTATAAAATGTATTTTTATTATATAAGGGTATTTTTGGTATCTTATAAATTTTCTGTGAATTGTGGACCTCGGTCAGTGATTGGTAGTTTGGAGTCCGACCGAGGGATTTTGGTTGTGTTTTGTGTTTATTTTCGAAGTATGTTTCTTTGCAGGATCGGCTCTACTCCTTGAGTAGAGAGATGTCCATTTTACAGGGGAGGTTCTGCCGAATTTTCGGTAGAATCCTCGTAAAACATGATGTCCGGTCGAATTCTGATTTAATTATGTGTCTAGTAATCTAGATTGAATCTTTAGAACTTCTGTTAGATTTATTCTGATTCCTGTCGTTATTTGTTTGTTTAGTTGTGCTGAGACCGAGGCCTAGTGGACCAGGCTCATCGGACCCATCTCGTGGAACGCAATAATTTGTGAGTTACTATTCTATATATATATGCTCTAGGGTGCATGATTTTAGAAATCTATGTTTTATTTTGACTAAAAAATGCATAATGGTTTAATTAGTACTTAAGTTTATTTTTAGTTTACTTTTGGTTTATTTTTGGTATATTTTAAACTATATGCATGTTTTATTAATGAATTATGTTTAAAATGTTTTTGAATATATTTCTAGTTTATTTTGTAATTTAATTGGATTTATTTGATGTATATATACTCGAAATATACGTGGTTTACTTTTGTTATATTTCTATTATATATATGGTTTATGTTGCTATTTTATTTAAATTCATGCATCATTTATTTGTGAATGTATGTTTTATATTTCAATGAAGGATATCAATAGAATGTGTTACCTAGTAGGCAGCACTAGGACCAAGTACGTACCGGTATGCCGATAGTATTTAGGTTGTATTACTAACCATTTGTGGATATTGATTAGATTTGATTATTGATGCGTGTGAAAGGATTTGGGAGTGTGATTGTTGGAGCTCGGTTGACCAAGTGTCTCGGGGCCAATCACACTGACAGTTAGATTGCTGGAGCTCGATTGACTTAATGTCTCGGGGCCAGTCTATTGTCCAAATGGAACAAGTGAATATAATTGGAATAAGTGAGCCTGTATGGCTAGAGTGTTGTCTAACACTGTTTTGAGGTTACGATTTTCTAGGGTTCTATTTGATCCTTCATAACCAGTGGTTTTTAGACAAAATATATAAAAAAGATTTTATTGCATCTGTGTGTATTTGCTTGTATATATGCTTATTATATATATACTATTGACTGTGTGCATTGTCATTTAGTATGCATGTATATATATTATAGTAATTCACTCAGTGAGGTCTGACTCCCCTCCGTTGACTATTTTTCAGGAGAGTCATCTTCATCAGACCTCAGTAGCAGGCCTGTACGTCGGATTTCTTCCGCCCCAGCCTTACTATATAAACTGCTCACTTGAGTTTTATTTTATGATCTAGACACTGCAGTAGTTGTAAAATTGTTAAAAAGATGTTTTATAATATTTGAACTGGATTTGTATTAAAATTTTATTTATATGAGATGAGGATTTGATTTAATTCAAGTGGTGGATTATTATTTTGATATTTTAGATTTTATTCCGCTGCATAACATTTTACTTAATTGTGTTGTTATTATTACTATTGCATGTTTTATTTTATTTTAGGCTTGCTACGGGTTCCGGATTCGAAAGATTCTTGTTCCCTAGCGCGGTCATGACCCCTATTTTGGGTCGTGACAACTAAATATGAAATTTATAATAATAAGATATTAACAAATTATGAAGTACCACCAATAATTAAAGAATTGATAGAATATAGACCTAGGGAGATAACTAATATTTTTAATTATCATGAAAATTATACTATATAATTTGATAATACTGAGGAATTAGGAAATCTAAAAAAAAATAAAAATATACATAAAAATTATAATTAACTACAAAGATCACTAAAAATAGGAAGAATAAATCTATATGGAGAACCTAGTATTAGTAACAACCCAAATAATAAAAAAAATCATATTGTAGACACCATATTAGAAGACAAAAACCACCAAATGTACATAGAAGCAAAAATAAAAAATAAACAGATACCTATACTAACAGATACAAGATCATGTGCTTCTCATGTAACATTAATCATTACTAGACTTAGAAGATGAAATATAAATTTTAAGAAAACCTTGTACATATATATATCAGAATGAAGAATATACACTTTATGAATCAATAATTATAATCTTAGATTTAGATCAAGTAAAATACCTTTAAAGCTACACAAAATACAACATAATGAGATAGCAAAAAATATTATTAGGAATAGATTTTCTAGAATCTGTAAAACTTTTTACAATAACTATCTATACATATAAATATAACATATAGAGGGAAAAAAATCTCAATACCAATATCACAAAAAAAAACTTACAACTAATTTTACAAGTTTTATATTAATCAAATTAAATAATAAAACAACTCTAACGTTAGTAGGCACGGGATCTCAAATTACTTTAGGAAAAATAGAATTAGTAAAAAATTGGACAAATTTAAAAATTCCTTTTAAATTGATTGGAATAGGAAAAAGTACTTATATGATTAATAGAGTAGCAACAAACAGACCTATTGAGATAACAACAAAAATAATAAAATACCTTTAATATTTGAATTTAATTATAAATATCCCTTAATATTATGAAAATCATTTTTTGATATCTATAGTACTTGGTGTATTTACCCTCAATATTATGAATTTCATACATTATGTGGCCATAAAATAAAAATACAAGGATTAATTAGTTCTCAACTACATAATTGGATGCGTGGTGGGGTCCATATAATGCAAAAAAAATAAAAATAATATTATAAAAACACAACTTTAGAATTAAATTGCAGCGTAGAAGTATACCAAACACAAAATAGAATAATAGAAAAAAAATAATTTAGAAGGAGAAAACTCCTTAGAAAATGAAAAAAATATAAAACAATTATACCAATAAGAATTAAGGAAGAAAATAAAAATAAAATTATAAAAGGAAAACAAATAAAAGCAACACCAAATAACATTAAAAGTTTATGAAATTCATATTCAAGAAATGTTGGAAAAAGAATTTTGTAAGTCCCTTTACTAGTCAACATAGTTGTAGTGTCTTTATAGTATACAAACACTCAAACAAAAAAGAGGAAAAACTAGATTAGTCATAAACTATAAACCACTTAATAATCTATGTAATAGATATTCTTATACAATACCAAGTAAACATGTATTGTTTAGAAAATTAGAAATAAAAATTATTTTTCCACTTTTGATTTAAAATCCGGATTTTACCCATTGTAAGATAGAAGAAAAAGATAAATATTGGACAACATTTATCACACCCCAAGGATTATATGAAATCACTGTTTTACCATTTGGATACTTAAATGGTCCTGCTGAATTTCAAAAATTTACTAATGAAATGATAAAAACCATTAAAAGAATTTACTTTAGTATATATTGGTGATATTGTAATTTTTTTTAATACATTAGAAGAGCATTTTAGATACATATTATTATTCACAGAAAGATGTGAAGAAAAAGGATTAGTTTTAGGAAAAGGAAAAAATAAAATTGCTAAAACAAAGATAGAATTTTTATGATCAATAATCAATAATAAAAAAATTAAATTACAACCTCACATAGCCTAAAAATTATTAGGATTTCCAGAAAAAATAACAGAAAAGAGACAACTACAATCATTATTAGGATTATTAAATGTGTGTAGAGAATATATTCCAAATTTATCTTATATTTTGACTAGTTTTGATAAAAAAAAATTAAAAATGAATGAAAAATTAAATTGGACAGAAAAATATGAATTATTAGTAAAAAATATAAAGGAAATCTGTAAAAAGATTTCACCCCCTATCACTACCAACATGACCATGTGAATGGATAATAACAACTGATGCAAGTGATATAGGATGGGGAGCAACTTTAGCTTTTAATCAAAAAGACAAAAATTCAAAAATTTGTAAATATAATTCAGGAACTTTTAATAAAACTGAACAAAATTATTCTTCAAATGAAAAAGAAATGTTAGTAGGCGATAAAGAGTTTTGAATTAATGATTTGTGAATCTAAATTTATTATAAAAACTGACAATAGAGCAGTAATATCTTGGTTAAAAAGAATACCAGCTAATAATCTTAATAAAAGGATTTTAAAATGACAATCTTATTTATCTGATTATGCTTATAGTACCAAATATATAGAAGGTAAAAAGAATTTTCTTGCTGATTTCTTTTTTAGAACTAACGATAATATTATTTCAGATGGACCAGTTTTTTTATAAACATCTACCATTAGAAACAAAAGTTGAACAAATGATTGTCAAAGAATGAAAAGCTGAAGCAGTTTGTGTCAGAACTAACTTATGGGAAATCTGATTCTAAAGAAAATTTCACCATAATAGTAGAAAGCAATACTAAGCAGGAGAAGGAAGAAAATAGATCCAAAGAAGAAGAAGAAGTAAATCCAAATTAGAAGAAAATATTACATTAAAAAAAGAAGACTTAGTAAAAAGAATTTCTCAGTATAATATTGGACCAACTTACTTAGAAAAAGTTAAAGAAGAACTAAATGGTGATTTGTTTATAACAGTCACTCGTAATAGGAATAATTATTTCAAAAATTTTTATACTTTGATCCAATATATTTTAGGATCAAAATTCAATATTCCTTAGATGAATTTAGTATGTTGAAAGAATTTTAATAAAGTTACTATTTACCAAACTGCAAATCCAAACACAGTATGAAATTTTTATAATTATGGTTTCTTCATTGTATTTATCAAAGTCTTAATCATGAAAAACTTAGTCAATTACCAGTATGTATTCAACAGTCAACAAAAAGGTTATATATTTTAGTAAAAAATAAGCAAATATATATGAGATTTTATCAAAAAATTTCAAAATTTAAAAAGGATCAGTCCTGGTGTCCACCAATGACAGTACTAAAATTTGAAACAACTCAAGAACCATTGATGATGGAGGAGCAAATTAAAGAAATCACATAAGACGAACTTTGAAATAGTATACCTTTTATTAAAGCTATTAGCATGAAAGTGATCTATGAGGAACTAATGATGACCATAGAGTTGTCACGACCAAAATCGAGAGTCATGATTGGCGCTAGGAAACGAGAATTCTTTCGAATTCGGAACCCGTAGAAAGCCTTAAAAAGAATAAAAGTATGCAATAAATAAATAATGCACCAGAATTAAAATCTTAAATCAATATATAAAAATAATACGTTTGTCATATCATAAAATAAAAATATTTGATACAATATTCAAAAAAAGGTCTCTGATAAAAAAAACCATTCTATAGATACAGACAACAATTACTACTGCAGTTTTCTAGAGTATAAAAGAAATTAGGTAAGTAATTTACATAGACCAGCCGAGGCTGAAGAAGTCCAGCGGATGGGCCTACTACTGAGGTCTGAGGAAGAAGAATTTTATATATACATGCACCTCCTAATGTTATATGCAATCAATCATCAGTATATATATAATAAATATATACAAGCATTTCACACAGATGTTAAAATTACTTTATATATAATAAATGCCGGAAAAATATTATTTTTGTGAAAGATCAAATAGAACCCTATGTAATCGTAACCTCAATCAATAATACCTCTCTAGCCATGCAAGCTCACTTAATTCCAAATTAATTCACTTATTCCATTTTGGATAATAAACTGGCCCTGAGACACTAAGTCAATCGAGCTCTAGCAGTCTTACTATTAATGTGATTAGCCCCGAGCCACTAAGTCAATTGAGCTCCAGCAACCACACTATTCAATCATATCAATCTCAAATCAATCAATAAAATCTTATATCACCTCAAGTGATTCACAACTCAATCCTAAATCTATCGCACTCGTACGTACAACGGTCCTAGTGCTGCCCACTAGGTAGCACGTTCTATCGATATCCTTCAAATAAAATTAAACATACATATATACCAAATAAAACCAATAATAACAAAATAAACCATATATATATATATAGAAATATACCTAAAATATACTAAGTATATTTCAAGTATATATATGCTAAATAAGTTCGAAATCAACCATAAGAATATACCAAATAAAAACCAATAATATACTAAAAACATTCTAAGTATATATCGAAAATATAACATGCATTTATTTTGAAATATAAAAAATATACTAAAAATATACCTAATATATACTAAACATTTAATAAAACAATTCATAAATAAATACATATTAAAACATGAATATTCTAAATCATGCATCCTAGATGTGATGTATATATAAGATAATAACTTACAATGTTGCGCTCCATGAGACTGACTCGATTGGCCCGGTCCAATAGGTCTCGATTTCAGTGCAACTAGAAAATAAAATAATAATAAAAATTAGAATAAATCTAACTTGTACTTCTCAAGAGACTCGATCTAGGAATACGAATTCAGACAAAACATAAAAACTCAGAATCGACCCCGATGTCACATTTTACGAGAATTCTATCGAAATTCGGTAGAACCTTCCCTGTAAAATGGACATCTCTTTACTAAAAAGTAGAGCCGATCCTGTAAAATGGACATGTCTTTCTAACACAGAACACTTAACACCTTCGATTAGGATTGCACAATTCCCAAACGAGGTTCACAAATTCACCAAAAATACATTTAAAATAATAAATATATAAAAATTAATAAATTTCATAATATCATCAAAATACCAAAATATAATATATTTAAACAATAAAACACCCAAATACCATTATTTTCACAATATTAAATAAAAAATCTCAAATAATAATATAATATTATTAAAAATTCAATTTTTCAATAATTCAAACGAAAAAGAGTAAAAATTCACTTTAATATACTCAAATAGCTTAAATAGCCTAAATATATAATAAAAATAATTAAAACCCATTTAATCACCAAAATAGTAAATAATATATCATTTGAAAAAAAATTTTGAAAATTAGTATTAATTAGTTAAAAATAGTAAATCATTTTAATATCCTACAAAATCATAAAATCATAAAAAATATATTATTTAACTATAATTTCCACAAAAACCCACAATTAACCTATATATTCAAAAATCATATAATACTACATAATTTTCTCAAAATTATATAAAATCTCTAAAATTATTTTATCACCATATATTATACCAAAATTATCTAAAACATATAATAAACAATATTTTCAAAAAAAATGCATATTAACACAAAATTCCAAAATTCCCATAATACCAAAATATTTCTAAAAATGATATAATATGTCCAAAAATTATTTTCTTAATACTAAAATTAATAACATAATATACTAACACTAAATTAATCAATTTTTTATTCAAAATAATTAATTAACCTAACTAACAAAAATTCAATATTTAATATTAAAATAATAAAAATGCCCATAAATTCAAACTAACTCAAAAAAATTAACAAAAAATGTTTTTAGCAAGATCTAGCTATCAAGAACAATAATTCAAAAACAAAAATCCACAAATAAATCAATAACTAACTAAAAAAATAAAAAACCTAAATATACATAAACAAAAACTTGCAATAACTCACAAACTAGGAGGATTGAGCTTGAACCAAGCTCATAATCGTCTTGGCCGGAGCTAGAGGAGTCGACAGAGACCAAGAATAGGAGCTGGAGCTGTTGGAGTCATCACCGGTCCACTATGCATGCTCTCGGGTTGATGGAAAAAATGGAGGAAAGAGGAAGAAGTAGGTGGCGAGAAGTGAAGAAGGAGAAGAAGAGGTGATGGTAATGGGGTCTGGCAGTGGTTGTGGCGGCTAGGCGGCTCCGAATAGGCTGGGGTGGTGGCTGTCGAAAGTGAAAAGGAAGAAGAAGAAGAAGAAGAAGAAGAAGAAGAGAAATGGCTTTTGACCCGATTTAACTTTTTTGTATTATTATTTTTTAAAATGTGAAATTACCAATTTACCCTCCATTTAATTTAATAATAAAAAATAAAAAATAATAAAAATGATCATAGTAACAACAACAACAACAACAACAATAATAATATTAATAACAATAATAATAAATACAATAATAATAAAAAAACAACAACAACAACAACAACAATAATAATAATAATTATTATTATCTCGCGTAAATTAAATTATTTTTACGTAAATAAGTCCCTTAAAATAAATCACGTAATTAACATTAGTAATTAACAATAATAATACACAATTAAAATTTAAAATTATTAATACTGCATATTCTGAATAATATTATTTAATTTAAAATATAGAGTTATTACAAGAGTCTAGCCATTTGGAGTACTATTTCAACAATAGAAATCTTATTTACTCTAAAAGCAGCAAAGAACAGATAAATAGACCAAAGGAGATAGAAGCATGGTACAGATTTTTTGTAGAAGAAAAAGTCATGGCCTCAGACGAAGTATGTAGACAATACTATAGACTGATGATATCAGAAGAAAAATATTATTGTACTTTTTATAAGAAAAACATGCCAATAGCAGACACAACTATTAAAAAATTAGTATTATCTAAATAAAAAAAAAAGATATTGTAAGAGTATAGACAAGTGAGAATGTAAAATTTAGACAAGTGTTAAAGGTGCAGTACCAAGTGTTGAACTAAAAACAAAAGAAAGAAAATTAGTAGTCAAAAAGCCTAACTTAGGTGTAGAAAAATTAAGTTAGTAAAAAAGTCATGTGTCCAAAGGTTTGAATGTAGAATCATGTAGAAACTTAGATATTTTAGATATAGTCTTATATATATACGAGCTTATAACGTAGAAATTGTAAGTGAGAAAAAATTCTATATGAATAAAATTACTATGAGTTTAGATAGAAAAACTGTCAAATGATAGACAAACTATAAAAAATTCACAGTATAAATTAAAATTTTATAGTACATAATTAATATAACTGTGAATAATTAATTTATACAAGCATACAAACTATAGGCCAAAAAATATAGAAAGAGTAAGAGAACTTACAGAGAGATAGCTTTTTACTCAAAGATATAAAAACTCATAGTAATTTTATTCATATAGAATTTTTTTTCTCTTTTAATCTTTACATTACAAAACCATATATATAGAAGACTGTATCTAAAATATTTAAGTTTCTAAATGATTCTACATTCAAACCTTTAGACACACGACATTGTTACTAACTTAATTTTTCTACACCTAAACTAGACTTTTTAACTACTAATTTTCTTTTTTTTTTTGTTTTTAGTCTAACATTTGGCACTACACCTTTCAAACTTGTCTATATTTTACATTCTCCTTGTTTATGTTCTTATAATATCTTTTTTTTACATAGGTAATACTAAGTTTTTGATAGCTGTGTCT